>OV651826.1:3187528-3787528 GCA_927349885.1 Psylliodes chrysocephalus
ATCTAGGTTCTCTCCATTTAAATCACCAGGACCTGACGGTATCTTTTTAGCCTTACTTCAGTAGGGTCTGGAAGAACTCACATCGCACCTGGTAGGTATATTTAGATCCTTGTTGATTCTGAGGTATATTCTCCAAAAATGGAAAGAGGTAAAGGTAGTCTTTATAACCCAACCTGGAAAAATGGAATACACTGTCTCAAAAACATACCAACCAATTAGCCTGACAGCCTTTTATATTAAGACATTGAAAAGGCTAAGCAACAGATATATAAGGAATGTGGTGATACAATAACATCATTACACCCAAATCAACATGCATACACTCCAGGCAGATCTACTGATTCAGCCCTTTACCTAGTTGCTGGAGAGATCACTGGACAATAAAGAGCCCACCTTGAGTGTTTTCATAGACTTAGAATGTGCTTTTGATAAGACGACCTTTCCCAAGATAATACACTCACTAAACAACAGGAATATTTCACAGATGATTAGTGAATGGATACACAACATGCTCTCAAAGCGAGCAGTAAACATAAGTGTAGAAGATGTGAATATAAGAGGCTTGGTTGCGAGGAGATGTCCACAGGAAGGGGTGCCATCTCCTCTGCTGTGGAACTTAGTTTTCGACACCCTCAGCAGTCACCTTAATAATGACAGTAACTACCCAATAACGTATGCAGATGACCTGTTCATTTTGCAAACAGGGAATTTTGAGAACTTACTCTGCGAAAGAATGCAAGCAGCTCTCAAAATTATAGAACAGTGGTGCAAGGACTATTGACGCTCTATCAATCCCAAGAAGACAGTAGGAAAAGGATAAAAATGGAAATAAAATCTCTATAACTCCTAAACACAAAGCTAAACTTTGCATTAAAGGTGAAGTACCTAGGTCTTACCTTTGACAGCAAGTAAACATGAAACTCACCCTTAGAAAACAGAGTCAAAAAAGCATACATTGCTTATGAATAATGCCGCCGAACCGTGGAACGCACCTGAGGTTTCTTCCCCCGAGTCTTCGCATGGACTTACACGGCCATCATAAAACCTATGCTAACATATGGTGCACTTGTTTGGGTACCGAAAACCTAAAAATTGACAGCTATCCGCAAACTAGAACAAATTCAAAGAACATATCTCAACATAACAGGAGTCATGAAACCACCCCGACCAGAGCCATAGAAGTCATTCGTAGTCTCACTCCAGTTAATAATTACATCAAGGAGGTTGCTCTGATGACAATGACACGCCTCCACACGGTTGGAATAGAACCTGATGTAGGATCAGGTGAGGCGAGATGTCGCATTTGGTAGGACGCGATCAATACGTTTCCATAAGCCATATAAAGTTATCAACAGAACAAATAGAAGAGGCGGAAGTGGCAGGTACGATACAGATCTACACCGACGGTTCTAAAACAAAACAAAGCTCAGGCTAATATTAAATACAGGTGAAATCTAGATTTAAAACTTGGTAGTAAATTATGTAAATATAAAAAGGGTGATTAATCTTGTAAGATTAGGTTCATTGGGATATATTAAAAATAATAGTAGTAAATAATAAATAATAACTTATTAGAACATAAACTTCACTCATGTCCAAGGGTTAAGTTTAAACTTGTTGTTCTTGCTAAGAGTTAATATTGTATATTACATAAAAGAAAAATTCATAAAAATTAAAGACAAGGTAATGACAAAATCAGAATCGTTAATTTATCTGGCCACGTAACAAGACAATTATTTTGAATAAACAATACTGATATTTGGAAATTCAATAAAAATATAGCTACGATTTTATTGAATAAAGTACGAATAAGAATAACTTAGCTAGTTCTCGCTGCATAAGTGGAAAATTCCTCGTTAATTTTCATTTATTAAATGGCTTTTGCGAACGCTTTATATCATAAATTTACATATATAACTAGCAATGAGAATATCCAAAGAATCAAGAAAACCACCGTTATTTTTGTCGCTGAGATTTTTAATGTCTTCACGCTATCTTACATATTATTTATGGTAATGTTTTATCTGGGAAAACCATAGCATGGAACTAAACCGTATTTTAATTTGACCGAACAAATGCATTAAATATTGATTCAAGGCTTTTAGATTCAAACAAAAGAGCTAGACTCTTCTATAAAATTCCATGGAATTCCGCAATATCCGATAACGTACAAAGGGACTACTTAAGCTTCCTCTTGTCTAAAACTTTTTATCTCCACCACTTGCATTATTTTAAATCGTTCTCATCTAATTTTGGTATTTCGCATCCACAAAACCTAACAGCCAATATAAAAATATTATAGTGTTTACAATACAGCTGTGATGAGTTAGATCAAAGCGCTTAAAGTTTGTTGGGATATTATAATAAAATATAATAGAATGTGTAAACGTTTCACCGCATGCAGTTTTCGCGAATATTATTTTGTTCTATGCTCTTTTTTTAAATTAGGAAAAGCGATTTAAAATTCTAAACGTTAGCTTCTGATTTGACAGGCAGGTTGACATATACCAAAATTGTCTAATAATGACATTTCATTATCAAAGATTTGATACATTTCGGTCGATAACTTTAAAAATTTAAAATATCACTGTGCTTTTCCGTTTTTTATTCTTTCTAATTACTTATTATTAATTCTGAAGATTTCAATTTGATATTATCCCTTATCTGTCCTTTTTTATTATACTCTTCACACAGTAGTCTGTGAAGAGTATTATGCAATCGCTTCCGTCCGTCTGTTCGTCCGATGTAACGTTTTTTGTCCGCACGATAGGTCAAAAACGAAGAACGATATCAATTTAAAAATGTCAGCTCTATGAGGGAAAGCCTATTGATTTTGAAGAAAATCTAAATAAAAATGGGGGCCAAGGGGGGGATAAAATATTTAAAAAAAAATGTTTACTCAAAAACAGAAAATGATATAAATTTGAAATGTTTATCAAAAATCAAGCTCTATAACTCAGAAACACAAAAACCGTTATCACATTGAAATCTTTAGGTACAATTAAGCTTTATAATAAATTATAAATAAATGAAATAAAAATACGGGGTAAAGGGGGTTAAAATAATTAAAAAAAATCTCAAAAACAAAAAAGAATTATATCAAATTGAAATTTTAAGCAAAAGTCAAGCTCTGTAAGGGAACGACGCCTATTGATTTGAAAAAAAATTAAATAAAAATTGGGGTTAAGGGGGGTTTCAAATATTGAAAAAATCCTAACCCAAAAACAAAACAAAAAATGATATTAACTTAAAATTGTTAGCAAAAAACATGCGAGAACGAGACAGACGACATCAGCAAGGCAGCAAATATTGCTGTGTTAAAAGTGGTGACGCGTCTCTTTCATCGGTCTCGCTTTCCCAAATGTGTTCAGACGTAAGAGGCCGTTTTCGGTCGCTTTACGCCGTTTCTTGCTGCGTTTTCTGTCGCAGTCTCGCCTTACCGAATGATAGCTTTAGTATACAAAGTCTATTGAATAAAATCTGAATAAAAATGTAGGGTTAAGGGGGTTGAAATTAAAAAAAAAAAAAAATTGTAAATCAAAAACAAAAAGCAATATCAACATGAAATTTTTAGTAAAAATCAAGCTCAAGAAGAAGAAACCTACTGATTCTGGTAGTAGTGCC
The DNA here is from genome assembly GCA_927349885.1 of Psylliodes chrysocephalus. Classification (NCBI taxonomy): domain Eukaryota; kingdom Metazoa; phylum Arthropoda; class Insecta; order Coleoptera; family Chrysomelidae; genus Psylliodes; species Psylliodes chrysocephalus. The sequence continues at coordinate 3,191,153 of OV651826.1, forward strand.
CTTTTGAAGTACCAAACCTTGGTGGGACCTGTTTACGAGTGTTTTGAGTTCATAACTTATTAAATTCGACCCTAGTCCCTTCCTATAATTATCTGTCGACAGACCTCCACACCCTTTGGTAAGAAATCTTTCCAAGGTGGCAAGATTTTACCCAACAGGCGTTTACCCATTGATAAGGCAACGTAAGGATACGTCATATGTATTATTTTTGATATACAAAACTGGGACCGGTAGGCGTGGCTTTTGCACTCACTAAAATGGCGGAAGAGCAGAACCGGATTTACAAGTTTTTATTGTACTATTTCTGGTTAAGTATCATTATTTGAAATATAAAAAAATGAATTTCCTTTTTTATTGACATTGACTTAAAAGGTGGTGGAAGGCCGAGGTTATAAAAGAAGGGGATTTATAAGCTTAAATATGCCCGGTTTTCAGCCGAGAGGTGCTGAATAAAGTAAATGAAAGAAATAAAATATAACTGATTTAATTATCACTTAAGTGGCTTAACGCTGGAGAATATATTATTTGCAAAATTGCAACTAATCAATGACCATGATATAACTATCTTTGGACCGATTCCACCATTGGGTTTAACGAAGTTTAAAATGACATTTTTACATAAAATGTAATTTTAATCTTCAACTAATAGTTTAAACTTAAACACAATGGTGGAATTAACCCTAAAGCGTTGAAATCATTTACAGAAAAAATAAATAGTACATTTTTGGTTCACATAAGCGACAAAAGTAAACAGAGTTCGATTTATTGGATCAGTCGTCACAAGTTTGCACTAGGGCACATTAGCCCAATTTTTAGTTTTTCTATGAGCCCAATGCTTTCTGTCTTTAAATCGAAAAGTACAAGGTCGTAAATGTCAATTAATCTAACCTTACTTTAATTAACAGCTTCCTCGAAATTAAGAACAAATATCTTCATACACTAAAAGCTCGATAATCAGATACGAAACTTAATGCATGGCTCGCGGAAAATGGCTAATAAGCAATCTCTGTGTAGGTTGATGCACTATTGAGGAAACCAAAATGTGGATTAATCTTACTTGATCTTGGTACTTTTATAGATTCAGACTGAAAGGTGTATATCTTCATGCAAGACATTCAGTAAATTAGCGAAGTCATATTCAGCGGTGTGCAGGTGCACTTCTAACAAATGTAAAATATGAAGTGATCTTACTTGAGACTTATAGATCTAATGACGATATTATGGTGGTTGGTTTGAGCTGGGCTTCTCACATCTGCAGAGATTATGACTACTTATGTAAAGGCCTACCGTAGTAACACAACATGCACCACAAGTGTGCCGGTCCAATTTAATTGATCTATGCACAATAATCATGCACGTATGATTTAAAGTCAGACAAAGAATGTAAAGATAAAGTTTCAATGATAGTTAAAGTCACAGATGAAGTTAAAGTTAACAGTAAAAGAGTTGAAATTGTAGGCTGGTAATAAAGGGAGGCCAACATCTAGGTAATAAATGTTTGTCAAGTTAGGAAAAGTATCCACTATAAGCGCTTTTCTTAACCACTGAGGTAAAAACCAGAATACTTCCTAATACACAATTTCTTCACTAGGTAAAATAAGAAATAAATTTGTGAGAGTACTTCCCAAGTGTTTTTTCAAAAGCTCTAAGAATAAAATTGACGAAAATGGCCTAATCCAAGTTCAAATTCTAAAATTTGAACATTAAAGATAAGTATCTGACTGTAAAACAAGTAAAACCCCGTTGTTAACTATATGGTTGAATAATTCATTACCTAGGTGGAGGTAGAATAGGGACCAAAGTTTAGCAGAAAAAGCCACTAGAAAAGGTGAACAAAACAGACTGGGGCATATGAATGTCAAGCAAATATTGTGAATGCAAATAATGTTTGCTGTGATTGAATAAAAGTGTACAAGGAATAACGTTTTAATATTTTCTTATCCATATCTATGAGTGATATTTATTTTTAATACTAAACAAACGGTTATGATTTTGTTGCTAGTCTCATTAAAAAAAGTATTGATGTTAAATATTTATTATTATAAGAACTTATATACAGTATGTTCATAATATGCACTGTACAAACTTAAATATCATATTCCTGAATTCATTTCAAGCATAAAATGTCCTATGAACAAATATACAATTCTACATGGTTACCAAGCTACAAGAGTTTAATATCAAAAGATATATTAACATAGTATGACATATTTTCGAATATGTCGAAACACAGCACTGAATGTTTAGTGCTTTAGAACTTGTCGGTATGGAAATCGTCACTGATACTTCATACAAGCAGCTCGCAAATATTCATGACAAAATCATTAAAGGTACACTATGTCAGCATATTATTAATTCAAAAACAGCAAAGGCATGTTGCAAATTTAAATTTTTCATAAAAAGGAAACGTAGTTGACAAGTGTAGTACTGAGTAGCTAACTGACGTTTATAATTATTGTTGATAAACAACCAAAAGTTTCTGAAATGTGCCTGAAACGTAAAAAGTCCTGTAAATATAATATTTCACAATAATATTTGTGAAATAACAATTTGAAATCTTTTAGAGATATTAAATAGTAATATTTTAGAAATGTAGTCTAGCTTTTTTTTCTAAAATATTATTAGACTAAAAAAAGACATTTATAAAATGTCTATTTAAAATACACAAAACTCAAACATTGATTCTTAAAACAAATTATTTTTAAACATTATTTCATAAAATATAAAGGCGAATCACTTCATTTTCACAAAGTCCTTTATGCACTAATCTGAAACAAATAGTTTTTTTTTTAATAAATGCCCCAAGTAAAGAAAGATTTACGATTATTACAATCTAATCATTAAGATCAATTAGAAATTTTATTCTAACTTAGCAAGGGATGAAAAACTTCACAAACTGATATACTGATATATATATACTTTCTAGTATACCTTAGTGTTTAAATCACTTAACTGCACTATACTCTGCTTTAACATCACTGAACTAACTCAAAAGGCTTGGTTCTCTTGAGTCTTATTAGATTGGCATTGTTGACGAGTTGGATAATCTCGAGGTTTCCATGTTAGAGCAGTCGTTGTTGGTGACTACTGGCTAATGTTTGTATTCTATTTTCAACAGTCTCCACTTTAAGGTCCCTAAGAAGATCAGTATTGTGCCAGGGTGCATCGACGATGTTCCTTAATACTTTATTCTGGAAACGTTGAATAACTTCGATGTCACTTTTACTGACACACCCCAAAGCTGGCAAATCGCTTTATTTTTACCAATTCCTTTTAACGCACTAATCTGAAACAAACTATAGGTAATTAAAAAGGTCTATTAATATTGTTTTAAATTAACCGTAATAAAACAAATAATACTCATGCATACACAAAACATGAAGCTCTACTTTTCAATCAGCTGTAGAAATAATAAATAAAACTGGTGGAAGGACAGCCAATGTAGGTTATATTTAAATAGAAATAAGAATATAAAATGCCTATAAATTTGATAAACTAAATGGCGTACGATTAATGTACTTCTCAAGAAAATGCTTGGAACATATACAGCTGAATTTAGAAGGTTCCCAATTATGCTTTTTGACAAACGGTATCCAGGATTTTTTGGAAATCTATAAATATTATTTCGTATGAAAAATTATTCCAATATAGGTAGGCCCAAAAGTTAATAGATTATTTTTTTGCATTTTTAAAACGATACTTTTATACAAACCTGTAATAATACTGTCCTGTATAATATTTATAATTTTTATACTAACCTATGAAACTTTATTCCAGTCGATTTTTCACGAAAACGTCTATCGCTAGAGCAGGAACGTATAACACTGCAAGGCATTATATACTTATAAGTGTGTAACCCCATGTAACACTCAAAATTTGCTCAAACACAAATTAAATTCAAATTTAATTACACAAATGACACTAAAAATATAACCTATAAAATTGACAAGTTGCACTCACAGTAATGGCGGACCCGGTCCCACTTTTCGATTATGCATGTCGTATCCCTAGGTTGCCAGATCAATGCGTTTACCCCAAAGCGCCCGGACTCCAATACTATTGAGGTTATGCTGTCATCTATTTCAATTTCTACTTTAAAAGAATATATGGTTAAGTTGAACTTTGGTGGAAATTTTGAATGTCAAAAAGAACAGACCCCTTCACAGGTGATCTGTGTAAGATCTTTTAAATTTCTGCAAGGACGGTTCCAAGAGGGTTTAACATATACGGGTCATATAATAACTATAAGTCAACACTTCCTTTGATTTTGTCACTGGACATTGCTCTGGACTTTAGGGTCGAAAGGAATGTTTAAAGGAGTTAGTAATCTAAGACATACTCTAGCAAGGTACGACTTAACTTGGAACCTATTAACAGTACTGACTACCTTCAGGGATTGGGGTTTCATTAAAGGAATCCCTATTATAAAATTATCAGAAAAATTAGCGATATTATCAGTAGTAATACCACAAGCGATTGAATTGGCGCGATAATTTTGTCGATTTATTTTATAATGAAACTGAGTTGCTTGCAAGCAACTCAGTTGAGTTGTGAAATAAAAGACAGAATTATAAGATAAATTTAATCAAGAGTGGAATTTTATTAGACTATTTCACAAAGTAAAAGGTAAACAATCCGAGAGGAAATTAGCAAAAAAGTTAAGGAGTTGATTAGAGAAATAGTTTAATAAACAAGAAACATTGACATCGAACATACATATTTAAATAAACCAGTATTAACATAACGTACTTAAATATCTCTCAATTATAATTATAAATGGTACAGTTATTATATATAATGCTTTGAGCTTGACTATTTGAACACTCCCTTGTACTTGTAAAAATTGTTATATCTTGATGGCTATTATTTCTCACATTTGCGATAAGTCTTTCGTGATGCTGTTTACTAAGTTGGATGTAAGATTTCAGCGAATTAGAGCTCGAATGTCCTGTGATTTTGATGACTTCCCGTTCACCTACTCCTCTGCATAAAAGTTCACTGACTGCAGTTGCTCGATTTGAGTGGTTGGTTATTTTTTGCTTTTTTACATCAAGCCCTATATTCTGAGCTGATGTTTGGGTCCATTTACTGATCGTATGAATCCCTATAGGCATATTTTTGTACCAAGGAGTGCAGTGATCACCGGAATTCCAGTGTCCATTCACAGTAAGACACAACCAATTAGATTTTACATTATTACCTCGTTTCGAAATTAACTTTTTATAAAGTCTCACGGGGCACATTGCTGGATTTTGCACATTTTTATTCAACCATTTGCTGTTCACACATCGCTGACCACCTCCTTGGCAAGTTTTTGAAAAAACTTTATTATACATATTCGATTCTACCGGTAGGCGCCCCCTTATTATCTAATTCTTCTTTAAAATATTCTAACAAACAATTTGCAGCTTCATATCCTCTCCAAGCAAGCTCTACCGCTGCGATATGGAAAAATTTCTTTTGGAGTCCTGTGGGTGTATCTTCATCCCATTGTGTACATATTGCTTGATGTTCTTCATAGGTCAACGGTACCGAACTTATTTTTCGTTTCTGTGCGTTACCTTGAAGCAACTTACGTTTTGTATCTCGTGCATTTCTTGCCGATTGAAAAGTGATATCTTTGAGTGGGTCGAAACTCCGTGAATATTCATTATAATATTTTTCTTGCAATAATTTAACACTCGTATTCCAGATCGTATTTACGACACATTCCTTGTAATCAGAACCATCAATTTTTCTCATGTTGAAGCCCCAGTCCTTTAATATAAGAGCTGGTCTCTCAACAGGCGTTGCTTCTTCTAATACGTATTCTCGTTCATCGCAAAAACTAGTAAATTGCTTCCAAACGTACTCCTTCGATTTCTTTGTATTTTTCGGTACATTTTCATCAATTTTTCCATTGATTAATTCGATGGAATTTATCCCAAATCTGCTCATTTTTTAATGCGTGCACGGCGGAATTATTTATATTTAACGTTTAACTGTCACATAAACAATCTGAAAACACCGAACTTGACAGGCCAATCTCGATCAAGAGTCAAGTTTGGTGTTATCGTTAATTAGAACTTGACTAGAACTCCTGATTGGTTCATTTGATAAGTGCGTGAAATAATCAGCAATATTTAATGCGCATAGGATGCAAACCTTTAGACTTTTTAAATTAGAATTTAGAGTTTATTATTTGTAGAACCGATAGGGTCAAGTCATCAGGTAGAAACAAATAACAACAGTCTTTAACTCTCTTTTTTAGACCTTATGCCATTGGGCAAAGTGGACTGAACTTAGATATAAGGTCCACAGCAGGTTGTTCAAGTGAATATTCTTGTTTTTCCGTTTTATAACCAGCCTATAAGGCAGGATCCCACCTCTTTGCAGAGACCATTCTAATTTAGTTTATTGTGGATTAAACTTTCGTTTGTGTTTGTTATGCTTGGTAAAAATTTACATAAAAGTTTATTGAAAATTGTCTCGTTTCTTGTAGTCGCAACTGTCTTTATACATCTACGTTTACTTATCATCTGAAGGGGGGGATTTGTGTTCGGCGAGTATCGGCTAACACCGGCCGATATATGAAAAGCACCTCTTGGCGACGTTGTCAACTACATTAAATCTGTAGGCTGGCTCACGAGCTAGGAGGTGTCTATCTTCTCAGGAGGATGCACAATGGGCCTAATGAGGCCTAAGTGCCGTGGGGTAACCCACCCTCCACACATTACAAATACAGAGAAGGGGGGATGTAGTGTATAATTATAAGATCAAACAAACTTACCTTAAGTAAAGTTCGATCTTGATTATACACTGCACTCTTTTCGAATATGATCTCTCCCAACACAAAAATAAGCCAGGAGATAGATTGGTGGGAGCGTAAATAGGATAGTAGGGAGAAGAACGTGCAGACAAAACGTGCAAACAAGGCTGAGAAGAAGAAGAAGAAGCAGCAGATAAAAAGAAAATTAATATTCTAAATTAATATTTTTTTTTACAATTTTTTAGAGTCTAAATTACAATACAGTGTGATCAGACCAAACATATAGGGAATAAGTAATATAATATTTGGAATTGAAAGTTTTATAGAAATTTTAAAGGTAAGTTTATTTTTTTTTTAATTTTTCTTTTACTTTGTTTATCTAAATTATTGAAAGTAAGAAAGGATAAGTGAGTGAACCCAACCCAAAATTCAAATTCAATTAAAATAAATTTTCATTATAAAATAAAAATTATATAATTTCTGAGCTAGCTATACTGGGTATTAAAAATAAATTATACATAAAATTTATAATATTTATAACTGCCCACATAAATATATCAGTCAACAAAGCAATAAGCATTTCAACAGATCAAATATTATTTTGAATAGGGACTTTTAATTTGATCATGAACTATAAAACTATTAAATAAAAATGGAAGAATTTTTAAAGAATCATTTAATCAAATCGATTATTTGTAGGTTGTTGGGATATAAAAAAGGTTTGATATTTCGATATGATTTATTTAAGATATTTCTTTGTAGATAATTTTTGATTTTTTCCACTTAAAATGTAATCCGGCACTTGGTATTTCTTTAATATCTACGTAGGTATATCAAATTTAATTGGTATTTCTACTTTTTTATTAAGTATGAAGTCTAGTGGACAGTATTATATTTAGATTTGAGACATATAATTAATTATAAGAAAAGTCGTTTTCTAAGTCAACAAGTATTAATATAGAGTGTTGTTTATCTTTATAAGTATCCATAAATATCAAAATGACTTTTATCTATCTGGGTTGAAAGTTTAAAGTTAAAAGTTTTAAGCCAAGACAAAATCAAGAGAAGTAACGAATATAAATGGAAGAATGAAAACGGTAAAGGATATCTCACACCTTTACGGGATTTTCCACACGGCAGAATTTTATGAAATTTTAATATGCTCTCGAGGGAGTTAAATAAAGATTTTGTTTCGTTGCATTATCCTTGGTTATACCGAAAATTCAAAGAAAACTCAAAGATATATTTTAATTTTCAATGAAGATAAATAAATTCAAATAATCTAATTATTGTAATATTGAATGAATAAGTATTTAACCCGGCAACGGTCAGGTGGGGTCCTGTAGACCCAATGTAGATGACAGGCGCCTTTACTTTCATATTATAACGTTTGCACGGTCACGCCTCTCAGTAGCCTCCGCCCGCATATCCCTCTACCTAATTCGAAAGAAAAGCATTTCAGTTGTTATTGTGCATCCGGAGAGTTAACATCGTTATAAACTGGTCTGGGGTCTAACAAACCCCACCTGACCGCTTACGTGACAATTGTATAGCAATTTTCTAGTAAGTAATGGGCCATGTTCACATGTGAGATATGCTGTTTTATAAATTATATTGTAATAGTTAGTCGCTATAAAAGTTATTCTAAATAGTCAGTTCGTTAAAAAAGCCAAAAGTTTTTAAATTAAGCCCAATTGAAATTTAAAATTTGAAATTATACGTCATCGGGAATAGACCAATCATCTTGTGTCAAGTTTTTTTTGTTATACAAAACCAAGCCAACGAACAAACCAACACACAGAATGTCGAAGTGAACGCACATCTAAGTGACATTAAAATTGACACCACCTAACATCAGTAACATCTAGCCTTAGTTTTTTGTTTTGGTTTAATTTTATAATTAATATGAATCAGCTGGATTTATAAAAGTTGAATCAAGTGTTTTACCCATTGTAAACTACTGCATTTTTTAACAATACTCAGTTTACAAAAGTCACAAAGGTAAGACTTTGTTTTAATAGTAGGTAGTTACAGTTTATATGGAGCAAGTAAAACATATTTATCTCAGGTTTTATTTTTAGATCTGCCAAGCAAGAATATGGGGATAATTTCTTTTCCATAAGAGAGAAGGAGACAAATTACACCTAAACATAAAGTACGGCAAAATCCTTCTGATGTGGTTGCATTGTAATTAACAAAAATGAAATTTTTAGTGCACAATATGCTTAGGATATGCTGCATGTCAAGGTTTGTAATATTTATTATGCTTTTTTGTTTTTATATTACATATAATAAACAGTGTATAAGGCCCTTTATTCCTATAAATATTTTTTTTTCTAATTTTGACATATAGACATTTTTTGTAATCGCAGCAAGTGTTAAAATAATCTAGAAACAGATTTTGTTAGTGAACCTAGTAATAATTATGATACCAAAGAATGCTTCAGAACACCTATGAAATTTTGAGTTAAAAAAATATGCCATATTTTTAGGCTATTTTTATACCCTTTTCAAAAATTTTATGCTCCTCGTTTTTTGCAAAACTTAAAATGCTCTATAGCTTCGAACAAAGTCAGCAAAGCACCTCTATTTTATAAAGTTTTTTCTGTAAAAACAGCAACACCATATATTTATGCACTTGAAATATTATATTTTTAAAAATACATGGTGCTTGCTAACCTTCGAAAGAAGCCAGCAGAGCAATTCGGTTTTTTAAAGCTTTTTTCTAAAAACCACACCCCATTTTTAGAATATTTTTAGACTCTTGAAATATTGTAAAACTTTACTAAAAAAATTGCTATTTTTAAATAATACAGGGTGCTTTGTTGGAACAAAGTCAGCAGGACACTTCAGTTTTTTAATTTTTTTTTTTTATATATAAAAACAACTACTTATGACACATGTTTAGGCTGTTTTAAAATCCTAAAAATGTGGTAAGTACATTTGTTTTCAGAAAAAAACTTTGAAGTCAGCAAGGAATTGCGAATTTTTTTTAAAATGCCAAATTTCGAATATTTTATAATATTGTAGGAGCCAAAAAACGTGGCGTGGTTTAAAAAAAAACTGGGGTGCTCTGCTGGATTCGTTTGAAGCTAACAAAGCATCCCGTAATTTTTTATTTTATAATACTCAATAGCCTAAAATGAGACATAGCTGTTAAAACAAATTGTATTTTTAAAAATAGCAGTTTTTTTCGAAAAGCTCTATAACATTTCAAAAATGTGAAAATGTGGTGAGATTGTTTTTTTTTAAGTTTTGAAAATCCGAGGTTCTTTACTGGATTCGTTCAGAGCTAGTAAAGCTCTGCTTGTCTTGTTACATAAAATAAGGCATGTTGTAGCTGGTTATATAGTTATTTTGTAACTGCATATCTAACCCTTTTATTTTTTTTCAGTTGGTTGTAAATATGTGGCTTCATAGAAGAAGTGAGGAACCATCTGTAACATCTATTCAGTGTTATTGGAAAGGCTCTAATGTATCAAAATGCGTAAATATTGATGTACACTTGGCTAGATTGTTTAAGAAACCTCTTCATCCACTACAGGAAAATAAATCAGTACTTTTATATTCTTAGGATTTGTATATATATTTTTTATTTGTAAATAAATTGTTTTTTACTTCATTTTTCTCATTTTTTATTAAAATATTAATAAATAAAATTTTCACAGATTTTTATATTTTTGTTTGTAAACAATAATTGAAGAGTTTTTATTAAAAATCACCAATGTTAATAATAATAATTTAAGTCAATATTATTCTTTCTCCTTTTTTAAAGCTACTATCAATAAAGGTATTACTTGCTTGATCTGTGATCAATTTTTAAATTTTGTGATATATTTGGTTCAACAGAAAAAAAATTATAACCCTTTGACATTGGTTGTTTTTACTTAGATTTTCATAAAAAATAAACGGAACTGCAAACATGTTTTACTATCGTAATAACGAATAGCAAAATTAAATTTTTTATTTACATTTATCACTGTTGTCATTTTCATAAAGGATTGATAAGAAGGCACACTTTCTGGTTTTTTGAAAAAGGTAGCAAGAATTGTGATATTTTTAAATTTATCACCAGTGATACCACATGTAGTTACCCGATTTATTGGAATATATAGACTTTGCTACCACATTCAATTGAACTTGGTTGTTTTTAATATTTATCACTGTGACATAGGCGTTTTTGTCAAAATGTTTCATTTTAAAACTGCTGTAAATAGGTGCCTTTGTTTTGGTAGTTTTAGTCCCAAAAAAATCTATGCATATACAAGTACTCATTCCTCTTTGATTTGTTCAAAAAGTTAAAATTTTATAAAAAATTACATTGGCTGTTTAAAAACTCATTATAATCCCTGAAATGTGATAATTAGGTAAATTAAATTAAAAAAACAAACAAAAAAAAATTATTAAATTAATATTTACTCTTACAAAATAGGTTCTTGTAAGTTAACAAGCAATTATGCAGATATTACTAAGTAAATGTACTTGCTTAAAATTCACACACGAATGTGGTTTTAACTTGTTAAATTAACTAACCCTTCTTATAACTCTTTCCACATGTATTCTTAGAGATGCTATTCTTTTACTTAATTGTACATCTTCTGGAGAACTTTTTTCATTCTGTGATACACTAGGTGTGGCTTTACTAAAGTGCATCCCATGTTTTCAAGTAGCTAAATATTCTGAAACCCCTATCTGCCATTATATGGGATCCAGGAACCAGTTTGTTTAAATACCCACATTTTTCTATTATTTCTTTATCACTAGTTCTTCCACAAAATGATGAATAAATTCGGTATCTTCAAAACTTTCAGGAGATTCTGCATTTTCTTCCAGAAGGGTTTTTAGGTTATACACCTAAGAATTTATAGTAGCCTCATTTTCAATTTCCTGAAGGGGACAATTAGCAGAAATTGCTGCTACATCTTGATAATCCGGTGTATTTTTATTAAAAAGTTTACGAGAAACATCGCTAGTAGAAGGTTGATTTTCTTTTTTCCAAATTTCTAGGAACACTAATAAATATTTTTGAAGATGAATGTGAATCATTATCACATTCTGGAACAAAACACTTTTTCGTAGTCATAATATTTATTTATAAAAAGTACAAAATAAACACTCAAATTCCAAATAAATTATTGATTGAGACACTATGACAGATGACATACAGTGCTGCCGTTTTGCCATTTTCGGAATTATTAAGTGACTTTTAAAACAATAAAACTTTAAATATAGTAAAAGTTTAAACAGAAACAATACTTTCAAAAAACATTTGATATTATATATTTAAAAGATATTTGTTTAACGATGTTTTAGAAGTCTAAAAGTAAGAAGGAGTACACAAACGAACGTACATCACTTCTCGTAAACCTTCTAGCCGGCAACGTTGTGCGCTAGCTACTATTGGTCTATTCCCGGTGACGTCATAAATTTTAAAAAAATTCATAACTCCGGCAAATGAATAGATAAAAAAAAAATTTAAAAAATGTAGTTTTATTTTTAACTCTACTATTCATAAAAAAAATTTCAAAATTTTTGAACATGCCCCATTGTAGTGAATTTCAATTATATTTGTGATATAATATTGACATTTTTTTAGAATTATGGCTCGTAGCACCTACGAAAGTGAACAAGAACGTCTCTTACAACTTTGGACAGAGCTAGATAAAGATGAAGAACAAGAATATTATATTGATTCAGAAAATGGAAGTGACTACGCAACTGATCATGAGAATGAACGAGTTCAAGATCGAGAAAGTAGTGGAGACTTAGAAACTGAGGAGGGAGAACAGACAAATGAAGAAGAAGTGGAACCGGAAGAAAATGGTAGGGAAACTGAAACAGAACAAGGTAATAATGAAGCGCAGAGAGGTACATATTTCAAAGGAAAGGATGGCACTAAATGGTTGTACTGATAGTAGGGTTCGAACCAGGGCTGAAAATATTATAAGCCATTTACCGGGTGTCAAGCGAAATGCACAATACTATAAAAACCCGCTTGATTGTTGGTCGTTATTTATTGATAACCAAATAATCTCAGATATTACAAAATATACTACAATCAAAATCAAAGAAAAAGCTACAAATTACAAAGACAAATTCTTTTGTAATGATACAAATGAAGTGGAAATTAAAGCTGTTTTTGGTTTGCTTTATCTTGCGGGTGTGTTTAAAGCTAATCACAAAAATCTGGAAGACTTTTGGAAAACTGATGGCACAGATATATTTTCAGCAACCATGTCTTCCAAAAGATTCATGTTTTTGCTGACCTGTCTGAGGATTGATAATATTGAAAATAGGCCATTTAGACGATCAGTAGACAAGCTTGCCCCTATAAGAGCAGTATTCGACAAGTTTGTCAATAATTGTCAATCTGCTTATACCCTCAGTGAGTATGTAACCCTAGATGAAAAGCTGGAGTCATTTAGAGGCAGATGCTCATTCCGTCAATACATCCCAAACAAGCACGCAAAGTACGGCATCAAGATACAAAGTTTGGTTGACTGTGAAACTTTCTATACGTTAAACATGGAAGTATACACAGGAAAACAGCCCGATGGCCCGTACCAATTGAGTAATTCACCAAAAGACATAGCTCTTCGAATTATTGCACCAATTTCAGGCACTAATCGAAATGTCACCTTTGATAATTGGTATACTAGTTGTGAACTCGTACAGGAACTCTTCGAAAGACACAAACTTACTTCAGTCGGTACCCTTAGAAAAAAAAGAGGCAAATTCCTCCTCAGCTACTTTTAACTCGTAACAGATCTGAACAATCAAGCCTATTTGGTTTTCAAAAAAACATATCGATCGTGTCACATATATTCCTAAGAAGGGCAAAAATGTCTTACTTCTTTCATCGCTTTATCATGATAACTCAATCGATAGAGATGCCGGCGACAAGAAACTTCCAGAAATTATAACCTTTTACAATTCAACCAAGAAAGGTGTCGATGTAACAGATGAATTTTCAGCATCCTACAACGTAGCTCGCAACAGTAGAAGATGGCCTCTTACAATTATGTTTTGTCTACTGAATACTACAGGTATTAACTCGCAAGTTGTTTATAAGTTCAATACTGGTGACTATAAATTGAAAAGACGAGATTATTTGAAAAATTTGGGACTAGCATTAGTACGCGAGCAAGCACAAGTTCAAAATGACAATCCTAGAATCTCACGTATTTTGCGCGAAAAAATCAATACCTTTTTTGGCGAAAAATTGGAAGAACCATCTAAGAAAAAACAAGTTATAGCTCGTGGTCGTTGCAGTTTTTGTCCTCGAAAGATAGACAGAAAAACAAAATATTCGTGCCGTTCATGCGAGGTTCCAATTTGTTTAGAACATGTTTTTGTGCAGTGCGAAGCTAGTGCCAATCCACCGTCTGTTTCCGAATAAATCAATTATTTTTTGCTGTATAATGTTTAAGTTGCAATTTAGTTTTTTCATAATGTATTTGTTTGTTTCAGCACATTTATTGTATATATAATGCATTGTATTTATTTTAGTTTTTATAAAAAAAAATAACATATTTTCCTAAAAATCAGTTAATAAAATTTTGTATTTATTATTAACATAGTTATTTGTGATATTTTTTTCTGGATTATTCAGGGTTTTATTAAGGTAAAAAATAACTAAAATAGTTTTTTAGCATTCATTTTACAAATTGTAAATAAAAAAGGAAATCCACTTCAAAAAAAGCTTAAAAAAGCAGGTCTTACTGTAAAATTATTATAATTTTTTTTAATAAACAACATTTAAGCTATGATTGATATAGTTTTTATTAACACGATTTAAAAATTAAGCTACTTTTTCAAAAAGTATCTAAAAATTAAATTTGGCCCCAAAATCATTTAGAAAAAATGGGGTCTATTGGACCCCACCTGACCGATCTTGAAACTTTTGATTACCTGACCGTTGCCGGGTTAAGTACTAATTTATAAAAATAATGGTTTTTATCAAACTGTATTTGTCAGTATATCATGGATCAAAGTACTGCAATAGGTATGTGTCTCTATCTGTAACGTGTGTAGGGTGGGTTACTTCACATCATTTAGGCCACAATAGGCCCATTGTGCATCCTCCTAAATTGATAGACCCCTCTTAGCTCTTCGGTTAGCCTAGAGATTTAATGTAGTTGACAACGTTTGCCGAGAAGTGCTCATCTTATATCGGCCTGTTTGGCCAATACTCGCCTAATACAAATCTTTGTTTGCTTGCTTATTTTATATAACTCTTATCATTGGTGTTACAGGCATTTATTGCAAAAATGAGCTTCTAAACCTCAAAATTTATAATGTAAAAAATATAAGCTGGAATATTTTAATTGAAATTCCAAATACAAAGATATCGATTTTTATTTAAATCTTGTTACAGAATATACACTATTCTGCAATTTTATATTAAATTCAGCAGATGTCGAGTTCCACTAAATTGTCATCTGTACGAGAAAATAATCTTCAAATAAATCTAACCGCAAAATTCATTTCTAGATGAATAGAAATGGAACGGGAACTGCGAGACGTAATCTCTGTAGGTTTCAAGTGATAAATATTTATAACGAAGTCAGCCCTTTTGTCGAAATTCCAAAACGACGAGAGTTAACACGAATTGCAAATAGTAAATCGCTGACATACCTTTAAATGTTCCTGTTCCTGTAACTCAACATTGTAATTATTGCCGTTTCTCGTGAGAAATGGTAAACATCAATTTTAAGAATTACAAATAGAACTGAAACGCAGGATGTTGAAAAGAGTGAACCGTATTGATGGATTATTACCGTTCAGGATCTGTATTACAGAGTTGCCCTCTTCAGAAAATTTGTGATTATGATCATTTCAATGTTTTAAAATAATTATCGTTGGGTACCCCTTATTTACTAACATCTTTGGTACCATAGATCTTAAAATTGATTGTTTACCATCAAACTCGGATTAAAAAGGAAGACTGCTTTTAAAACTAACTGAAATCTTTCAGTTTGTAAAAAAATCAATTAAATTGCAAAGCCCTGTTTCTGCCATTAATAAAAGAATCTTTTATCGTGGATACGAGTGCAAGATAATATAAGATAATGCAAGATAATATACCACAGTTTCCTTCTTCTCACAAATTCTAATGAAAAAGAGAAAAGATAAGCATCTCTCATTTTAACGATTGTTTACTTTAAAAATAGTTTATTTATTAAAAACAAGCAGTTTATTTATAATTTATTTATAACGTACTAATTAATTTTTTTAATACTTAAACTCTATTATAACTCACAATTCTAATTTATTTAGTACATTTTATATTTACTATACAACACTTGTATTGAAAATTAATGTCTACCAACAAACTTGCGCAATTTATATAAAGCCAGCTCTACACTAGTACATTCTCGACGGTCTAGAATCTCCGGGATTTCTTTATCTATGACTCAGCCGACGCGCACCGATTTCTCAGATAACTTCTTGAAGGAGTGTGTTTGTCTCTGTCCTGAGTAGTTATTCTTGAATTTGAGGGAATAGAAAACCAGTTTTTTTCCTTTATATGGAACGCACAAAATTTGTATTTTTGTCTCACTCTTCCCTCAAAATTTCTACTTCTTGAGATTCAAGAATAGATACCCTGCGGTATCGAAACATAGACAAAGCGACAGCTGTAACGGCAAAGGGATCAGAGTAGGCATCCTGTTACTGAAACTGCATGGTTGTATCTGTAACTGGACCTTTTTTTACAATTTCCATTTGCATGGAAATAACAAGAGATAGTTTTAGCTGAAACCTTGACACGGGACGAATGGCTGCAGACCAGTATTTTTTTTTCTCGCTTTATTGGCAATGGACATTAGTCCTTCAGCCACACACAAATTAAAAGGTATTACGTTTATATATTAGATATTAATATTATTTTTACTTACATAATCTACCAATAAATCGTACATAGATTGATTTCCAGTCGCGAGCAACACCTTAACACACGTAGGAAACTGAATACCTGCTTTAATAAGACCATCCCACAGGTCATTATTACAAAAACTCTTACAGCCGAAAAATATGTGATCGAGATCTGCGACCTCGTTATCAAGAGAACATAGTGGAGAATCTGTCAGTCCTATTTTATATAAATGAGACGGAAAGCACCCATGGTTAATTTTCAATCTAGGTATAATTGTGCAGTACTTTTTATCAATTTTGTGACAGTAACAGCTATTTTAATTATTGTTTGTTGTTGTATTCACTCACACGAATTTCAAATCTGAGAAGACCTCTTCCATATGTTACTGGAGGATTTCATTTACCAACAATATGTTGAAAAGTAAACTCATATTCGTCTTTCACATCCGGCAAAGTGTAGACATAACCTGAATAGCCACTTTAATTATGTTAGGTTCAGTTTTCTTATAGCGTTTTCCACCCACCGTAGGTTTATAATCCCTAGGCATTATGACGTAGGTACCTCTTGATCCTATTCACCCCTGATTTTGATCCTATTCACCCCTGCGATCCTATTCAGCCCATTCTACGGTACTCTTTTCCCCCCCTGAATCTGTGAAAACACTTCTCCAATTCCCAAATCACTGACATCAGTATATAGAATAAATTCTCCTCCTGGTACTGGGTAGCCTAGTATTGGGGCTGTTAATAAATGCTTCTTTATTGTTTCAAAGGCAGTTTGGCAGTCTTTGTCCCAGCAGAATTCTCTCACTTCTTTTGTGAGTCGTGTTTATCGCTCAGCAATATCTGTAAACTTCCTGATGAATCTTAGATAGTACGTATACATAGCCCAATCAGTTAGTTGTGGTCACTCTTTGACAGAAGAGACTTTTTCTTTATCTACAGCCACGTCATTCGTCATTCTTGCTGACTATTCGACCCAGTTAATTAATTTTGTTTTGAAATAGTAGGCACTCTCGGTTTCATTGGTAGGATAATGGTCCTGGTTACTCCAGTATCCACCAACAGTGTATACTTTTTACAATTTATTGCTAGTTATTATTTATCTATGCACTATCATCGCGACATTTCAAAGAGGCTATCAGTGTGAGAGGGTCTTTGGAATGGTTTCGGGTTGAAACTGCTCCTTCTAGGCCGACCCGCTCTAATTTTCCTGCGGCGTGTTGTCCTTGATTGTGATTCTAGAGCGTTTGCACGAACTGCGTACATGTCACAGTTCACCACAATTACAGCACCTGATGGTCTTTGTCTTTATCTTCTTATCAGTAAGTTTCTTCATCATGTTAACCAATTGGTCCAGTTTATCTTTATCTTTTACAGTCCTCACTTTACTGTATTTACCAGAAGCATGCGTAGCTGCCTCATACTCTAAAGCAGCTAACAAAATATCGACCAATGTTTTCTGGCGGGCTAAGCGGAGTGTTTTCTGCATCTCGTGGTCACGGAGTCCATCAACAAATTTTTGGAATGCCAAACATTCCATCAGGTTTTCTGGAGCTGATCAGTAGGCAAATCGCACCAACCTGGCAATATCTACTTCATATCTTTAACTGTGACTGGTATAAATGCTCCAAGTATTCGTGGCCATATTGCATATATACGACATTTTATGTATGTATTGAGAATGTTTTACTCCAAATACCAAAATATATTCGTATATCTTAAATGAACGCATTATTTTCGGGTATTCTATTTTCTACTAGTAATAGTGTGTTAACTATATTAACTTTTAATTGTTACCTCCTAATGGATAGAAAATGCCGTGTGAAATGATGCAAAGATTAATTGGTTCATGCTATTGATTACATGCATGAATGATGAAAGGATAGTTTTATTAATATAGAGTTTATTTGAAGTTTATTGATATGAAAAAACCGAAAATTACACGAGAAAGATTTACAATTTGAACTTTCTCGAATAATATGTTTTTGTGATTTGATTAATTGAAAATGCATTTAATTTGTTTTCGTTTTTGTTTAGAAAAGACCAGATGTCAATAAGCTGGTAAAAATGACAAAGATGAGACAAAAAGAACTATAATTTCTTCTGATTTGGAAAGTAAAACTTCTTCGAAAAATGGAATTTCTCCTGATATTTCTTCCTAATAATGGAAATAAATATGGAAATAAGATATCTTCTCTTGAGGAGAAAATAAAAGAGATGGAAAACAAAATAGAAGAAACATTAAGGCAAAGAAAGAAATTAGAAAAGCGACCAATGCGATGAAATAAAGTGCAATAAGGTGGAGTCAAAGCTGGGAATGGAATTGTACGTTTTGCTCCCCAACTTTCAAGAAACAGCTACGAGAGCGAAATTGGAGTCTTTGTATCAATCATAGTTAAAGCATCGCAAACAGAAACGAGACGAGACTCTTCAAGATTACTAATTAAATATTGCCAAGTTGGTGCGATTTGCCTACCCATCAGCTCCGGAATATATGATGGATTGTTTAGCTTTAGATTGATCTAGATGTCCAACCATGAAATGTAAATAACACTCGTGACACAACATTGGTCGATGTCTTTTCCGCTGCTTTTGAATTTGACGCAGTTACGCTGGCTTCTAGTGGATACAGTAAAGTAAGGACCAGAGATAACAGAGATATAAGCAGTCATTGATAAAATATAATATTCACGGTGCCAACAATAGTTCGCAATGGATATATTCTATCTCTAGACGAGGGGCGAGGCGACGAAAGGTGAGAAGTAAGAGAAGGGATAGACAGAAAAATTTTACGTAGTTTTATCAATGAATAACTGCGCGAGCTTATACTACATAACGTAAATTTCTATGCCGGTGTAAGCCCTGTTGCCACTTCCAATCTAACATCACTAGGTTTTGGAATTTGTCGAAAATTATTACATCTAATTTAGTGAAATTACATCTAATTTAATGAAATTACATCTAATTTAGTTAAATTTAATATAATAATAATAATAATAATAATAATAAACTTTATTTGCAACTTCCAGTTTTTTATACATATAAAAATATTCAGAAAAAAAGTGCCAAAGAAGGCTGCAAAAAGGACTGGTGAACAGTGGATACTGATCAAAGCACCAGCCCTGAGTATTACCAACGCCACAGGACATCGTACAAAAAACAATATAAAAATAAACACAAATGATAGTGAGAAAAAAAAGTATAAACATTCTAAAAAGTAGCTATCACTCTGCTGTGTCAAGAAGAAACTTTTTGTAAAATTTTTTAAATTTACTTACAGACATTTCTTTAAAATGTTGTGGGATAACCTTGTACATTGCATAAATATTATAAGTGAAAGACCGTCTGAAAATAGCAGTATTATGTATTGGAGGTGAGATACGACCACAAAAACGTAGATTGAGGTTATGAACATCAGAACGATACATTATTTTATTAAAAAGATATGGAGGGGATTTATGTAAAATAACAGAATGAAACAAATTAGCCGAGTGTAAGTTTCGTCTGGATTGCATATCTAGCCAGTTTGAATCCTTGAGTTTATGAGAGACTCTATCAAATTTCCGTATTCCATAAGAAAATCTTAAACAAGATTTCTGTACTCTCTGAATTCTAATTATGTCTGCGTTATCTAAACAGGGCCCATAAACTGAATCACAAAAGTTAAAATTACTCAGAACCAGGGAATCTGTTAATAACAATTTTGTTGTAGTTGGAAGAACATGTCGATGTGGGTAAAGCATTTTTAAATTCATGTATGCTGTTTGGATGCACTTGTTAGCGTGAAGTTTAAACCTCAAGTCATTATCAATTACTAAACCTAAATTGCGAGCAGATGTAGAAAATGATAAAATATTCCCATCAACTAGAATCTGCATTTCATTTTGTAGTTGATGTCGGTATTTACCAAATAACATTACTACACTCTTAGCTGGATTAATATTAAGTTGATGAATATTTGAAAGTTTAACTAGTCTGTCAAGATCTTCATTAATATGATTATTAGCTTCTAAGGAATCATTATGATTAAAAGAAAATTTAACTTGAGTATCGTCAGCATAAAAAAATGGCTTACCATTCCTAATGCTATTCTCAAAGTTGGAGGTATATAGTGAAAATAATAATGGCCCAAGTATTGATCCCTGAGGAACTCCACAGGAAATCTGCTTAGTATTTGATGAACCTGCATCAGTAACCACAAATTGTTTCCTGTTATACAGGTAGCTATTAAAAAGTCTGATAACATCATTAGAGCAACCAATAAAATGTAATATTGAGAGTAAAATTTTATGATTAATAGTATCAAATGCTTTGGAATAATCTAGCATAACAAGTGCTGCCGTTTTTTTGACATCAATATCCCTGAAGAGATCATCAGTGACATCCAGTAAAGCTGAATAACTAATATTCAAAAATTTTTGGGTTCAGTTGCAATAAAATAGGTTGAATTATTTTAGCTTTTCAAAAATATGTAAATAATTTTGTAAACAAAACGAGAATAATGAAATAGCCATATAGTATGGTGTAGTTTAAATCTTATTTTAACTTTGCCTCCCACTTCGGTTTCACAAGCTGAGTTTTTCAGGGAAGAAAGTACATGATAAGCTAACCTAGGTTCCGGAGGTAATACAAAACTAGACTGTGCAAAAGGGCATTATTATAAAAAATCGAGTTATCGATACCACCGTATAGAAAAAAAAATGCTTATTTTTTGTTCTAATGCTCAATTAGGTTTTTGTAGGAAGTATTTTTTTATAATTAAAAAAAAAAATCATTTACATTAGCCCTTATGGTCGAAAAAAAATTTAAATGTCAATATCTTGGTTTCAACCGTCTACAAATTTGTATAAAAAATATTTGTATTAAAAAATATACCTCTCATTTGACGAAAAACGAAGGCCTAAATGAAAAAAAGCTATTTATGAAAGTTTCGCCTATGTATTGACAAGGTAAAAGTACTTTCCTCATATTTTTTGCTTTTAAATTAGCAAAAATATAGCAATAAACAATTAGTGATGTCATGGTTTTACTAGAAAGCAAACATTAAAGACAGAGCCTCTCGAATCTTTATGCATCTCTCTCAGTATTAAAATGTATACAATCAGTTTAACTTTCTTATATTATTTTTTACAGGGATTATTGATTTATCCACTATAAATAATAGGGTGTATTAATTACTTCAAGATTTCTTCTATATTTTTGGTGGAAAATGAAAAATAATTGAAAGGAAGTATATAAAGCATAAATTAATAATATTAAAATTTATAATTACAAGACTTTTAAACTAATCAGAATCAAATTCACCACACGAATCAACATTTTCCAAAACATTAGCGGCTGTGGTCAAACTATTTCTGCACTTTTTGTGTCATACAGGTGCAGGAACCGATACAGCAAATATTTTTTTTTCTGCATTTGCAAATTTTGCTTCCACAGTCTAGAAAAGAATATTATTGTTAGAATATTGTATAGTATATTTTTTGCATTTGCATGATGTAAGTTCTGTTATGTCTGGTGGCAGGTCGGCAGAGTCTTAAAAGTGGGTATCAGACTTCCATCTTGATCTACTTCCCATCCATACTCTTCAACATCAGGAAGCTGCATCTGGGTTTAAAGAGCTTAGCCAAATATTAAGCTGGCAAAAACATCTTAAACAATGTAGTCTTAGGGCGTCTTTAGTCGGTGGCAATTTAGCGATGATTTTTGAAGAGGCCAATAATCCTCTCAAAATGTTAATGAAAGTAACATTGGCAGTTTTGAATAAATTTTTAAGAAAATTCTTTCAAGATTAGAGAATATGTTTTCAGAGTACTGATCAGTGCCAAATCCATCCAAAAAGTAATGGTGTTCAAGGTAGGTTTTCCAACAGGTTCTTTTCCCAATTCCGGACAATTGGCTGGTTGTATCACAACCGGTCAGAGAATGAAAAGCAGGCATATTTTTTAGAAGGTTT
This sequence comes from Psylliodes chrysocephalus, assembly GCA_927349885.1. Lineage (NCBI taxonomy): Eukaryota > Metazoa > Arthropoda > Insecta > Coleoptera > Chrysomelidae > Psylliodes > Psylliodes chrysocephalus. Next base: position 3,213,733 of record OV651826.1, read on the forward strand.
TCATCCAAATTTAAATAATGTACTGCTAGAAATCGTCTTGAGTCTCCTCGCCCTGTTCTGAACCATATATCTTTAGTCAAAAACTTCTTAAAATAAATTAATAAGACATCTGTATCGTTGCAATAAATAATGCAGCGTGAATGTCCCGAATTTTTTGCTGACAATATGTGCAATAAGATACGATTATATCAGCGTCTTCGTGATTTGAATTTAGAAAATCGTCTTTTGATGGTTCAAAATTCTTCCCATATTTATTGATTTTCGCGAATCCACCACTAGTTAGAAATTGAATATGCTTTTGCTGAATGGAGTTTTGAAGAAGTTGCTCTGGCAGAAAATTTGTTAAACGTCTTTTGTTAAATATCGAATGAATAAACAAGTTCTATTGTTGCGGAAGTGGAATATTGGGTCGGTCAATTTCTATATCAATTGATTTCTGAAATCCTCTCTTTTGACGTGTTGTATTTTTGATAGAATGTCCTTTATAATGATCAAATACCACATCTATCATTTGAGCATTAAATTTATTTCTAAAAATAATGTTTACAAATATATGAGCATATTCTTTAAATGATATGCAACTTTTGGGCTTTCCTATTTTGATATAATTTTTGTCTTTGCTACTTGCAACAACAAATCCGTAATATAACTTACCCAAATATATTCAGCTGCAACAGGATGAATGTAGATATAATAAAGATGCAAAAATGTCTATATTTTTTCCCAATTTATTAGGTAATTTAATATATAACACATACACTTATTAATTCTTTAGTAAAAACTGATAACAATATGACACATTGCGCAATGGAACATAACGAGAAGTTTTATAATAAAAAAAATGAAAAAATCCTACCATATCAATAATGTGATACATCAGCCGGCATGAAGAGAGAAACAGAGCTATGCTACGTTTGAAGGTGAAGAGAAAGATACACTGAGAGTCGATAAAATTGAGAATTAATTACAGCATAAACCTATGACATCTCTCATTGTTTATTGTTATATCTTTGGTAATTCAAAAGCAAAAAATATGGTGATTACTCTGTTACATTGTCAACACATAAGCAAAAATTTTATAAAGAATGTTTTTTTTTTTATTTAGGCCTTCGTTTTTTGTTAAATGAGTGGTATATTTAAAAAAGACTACTTTTTAACTAAATTTTTGAAGGGCTAAAACCAAGATATTTACGTTTATATTTTTTTTCGGCCGTAAGGGCTAATGCAAATGTTTTTTTTTAAATAAATATGAACAATTACTCCCTACAAAGATTTTATTGTGCATTTGACCAAAAAATGAGTATTTTTTTCTCTATTCGGTGGTATTAATATCTGGATTTTTGATGATAATGCCCTTCTGCACAGTCTAATTTTGTATTACCTCCGGAATAAGGGTTACCTTATCATGACATTTCATTTGTGAAAAATTCAGCTTGTGACAAAAGAGTGGGAGGTAAATCGTTTTCTTGAGCGAATATTTTAATACATACACTTTACTAATAACATTTTATCTTATACAATGCTAATAATGACAACCCTACTGTGTCCCTTAGAATATGTCTTATTCACGGCCGCACGATATTTGTTAGTAGTTACATCTCCTGGTTATCTCTGGTAAGGACTAACATAATATTTACAACTCGGAGGAAAAAAGGTGTTGAGGAATATACAAAATGACTGGTTTATTGTTGTTAATTTTTTCAAATCCACTTGTTTGTACGAATGCCTTAGTGTCGTCCTAAAAAAAGATAGAGCTTATTTAAAATCAGCGCTGATCTCTCCCAGAAGAATTTTAATGTAAATCCGAAACCCGGAGAATAATCGCTAAACCTAGAACTTCCGGTATAAAATGGCGATGTTGGCAACACTACATATTATACCATACAATAAAAGTAAAAGATAATCCGGTGTCAAGCAATATAGTAGTTAAATACTTAAATAGAGATTAATTTTGTGAAAACATTTTTAAGATAATCGATAGTACTGTAGTAGAAGTTTTAGCATAAACTTTTTACCATACTTTGTATAGTAGTTGTATGTACTTACTCGATTTAATTTTCCATTTCATCAGCAGCGTTATTGATTACGAAACGAGTATAAATAGAATGACAAGATTATAGGATAACAGTAAATAAAATGCGGAAAGATGATTATTTCCGATTCTAGAATATTTGATAAATTTACCAAACGTTCATTAGTGATATGAAATAAAATCTATTAAGTGCTTTGCTTTTAATTTTGGTACATGTTTTTAGTAAAAATGTCGATATCCAATATCAATAAATAAAACTTAATGTCGAACATGCCACAAATAGAATTCTGAACGAGAAATAGAAATAAAAAATACATTCTTTGCTAATCATGAAAACTGCAGAATTTTTATTGAAAAATTTAATAATTGAGGATTTTTCTTTTTAATTATTTCTATACATAAATGAGATTTGTTATTTTGACAATAATAGAAAATTGAGTTGTAACATTAAAGAATAATTAGTATCTCGAAATTTTCGGAATGAACGTAGAATTAAAAAAATATGAAACAAAAACAATACTATTAAAATTCATTTTCAAAGAAACATTTCTTATAAGTGACCATTGAGGAAAATTTAAACGCATCGTCTGAACCTTTTCTTACTCCTTTGTAAATAAAATACTAAAATAATACTGAGAAAATGGCAGATTTAACCCGGTTTTATGAGATACAAATCAAATATTGATGCCTCAAGGGTCAGGAGCTTTCGTACCTTATTGAAAGGCATAAATTCTAAGTCGGTATAAAATCAGAAGGAATGAGGGTTAAATGAACAATATTTAAAGAGCTAAACGGTCTTGAGATGATAGGAATATGATATGCTTGCAAACTCTTAACATAAAATCAAGCGTACCCTAATATTATGTACCTTTTTATGAATAATATGTATATTCCTATCAGCATAAATTGCACTGCTCACAAATGCAATTGAAATGTGTGAAATTCGAGTATTTGGTTTTCATTCTAGACAGCACAATAATTAATATATTTAATTGATTTTTTTTTACCAAAAGATAAAGCATGGAACAATCATTCTACAGAAGTTTTTAATAAAAATATAAAGGGTTCAGTCAGAAAAAAATTCAAAGTTCTATAAAATTGTTAAAAATAACCTTTACTTCACAAATTAGTATAATAAAAATGCATTATTTTTAAAGTAAAACAATATAAAAAAATGAAAATTTAAATATTAAAATTGGTGTTGAAATAAAGATGTAATCATAGGCGCCGGAACTCAAAAATTGCTTTGGGAGCCCGGCCTCTGTGCGGGAAATGGGGCCTACCCATTTAGAGTTACCACTGGTTTGTTAAAAGCACTTTTAATGCGTTAATTTTGTGATGTTTGTTTATTTTAAAACAACAGTTTATTTATTTATTAATAATTTATTTAAACACTTATTTATTTTATAACACTACTATTTTAATTTATATATATTTCGAATGTCTTTGAATCGTTCACTATTTATATTCACCACTGTCTATCTACTAATGATTACCGCTTGATCCTCCACCTATATTTATATACAAATTTAAAAGTTTGGCGAAGGTACTAGAATATTCACCAATTATCACCAATACTAGAGACATCTCGTTATATTTGGAATACGTTATCCCGTTCTTTCTCGAATAGTAATCGAAAGCTCCTCCGCCATAGTCGTCACATATGTTTGGTCCTAAGGGGTTAAATTATGTATAATAATCGGACAAGTTGAGCCTCAAAGGCCAAATAAGACAGAGAGGGACTTGGAGGATTAGAGCAAGACTGAATAATGAAATTACTCACATTACAATTTTAAAAAAATGTTCTTGAAAAAAAAATGGTATTGTCAAATGTCGAATTGCTGGAGTTTTGAGGATTGAAAAGGCAGACGGAGTATCAACAATCGGTAGGCTCGAGGCTCCCACCTAAATTGGGATATCTGGCATCTAGCACCTGCAACCCTATATGCTCGGTGCAGCCACCACTGGTATTCAGTGGTGCTGCGGTGTAAGAGTACCAATGAAATAAGTAGAAACACAATATAAAACATTTATTAACTATTATGAATTCAGAAGGAGATTTTTGATGATTTATTATTAGAGTATTGTATATATACAGGGTGGCAATTTGCAAACAAAACACACTCGGACCCGTCAATTTTTGATTTAAGGGGAAATATTTTTTTGCCAGTTTCATCCCCTGAACGGAAACCCTCTAGTGGGGGTAAAATTTGCCACTAAGATCTTAAATGGAAAGCGGAGTCGAATAATATCTTATTTTGAAGATATTTTTACCTAGATTATAACCCCCGAGTTTTAAATCGCTATTGTCTTCCTAGCCATGATCTTTTAACATATTTTATTTTCTGCAAAAAGCTTACCAGTTACTTGAGTAAATACTGGAAATGCTGACCCTGTGCCACCATGCAATAATAGAGGTTTTGTTCAAAACGCCCTCGGACATTTTGAAGCATCTGTGGGGTGATTTGATGACATTCATTATCCGTTTATGTTACTCAATAGCATATGTACAGAGCTCTTGTCTTGTTAATTGTATACCGTTATTAGTCTTTATTTTTTTACGTCATAGAGTTTTATACACCAAGAATAATAAGTCCAAGTTCAACGCATTGTCAATAACAAGTGACGGCGACTTTTTTATCACAAAAAATACAGCTCCCAACGATAATATTTTCAGAAATTGTTTTTAAAAATGGATTAAGAGTACGGTAAAGACTGATGGAAAATCTATAGTTTGTTTTACTTTTAATGCATAATATTTCATTTTGGATATTTGCGTTGCTTGTAATAAAACAATTAACGTTCAACTTTATATTTAATCAGAGGTTATTTTACAATTGACAAGACATTATTTTGTGCGCCAAAAACGAACCCGAGACCTTGACCTGACAACCAGCACAGAACATATATTTTTATAGAAAAGACAGTTCCAATGTTACGTTCCGATTATTTACTATTAAATATAACCTTCTGGTTATCAGTATTATAAACATTAGGCTACCAACGTTACGTTTATATTTGCAGTTTTAATACACTACATTTCAATAAGTGATATTTATCAAATATTTAAAAGTTATGGACTATTTTTTATAGTATTTAAAAGCTAAAACGCAAAATATACTCTTTTATTTTACCCCTAATTATTTCAGGAAACTTGTGTTATTATTTAAAAATGTACTGTCGATGAGATGGCGCCAATTTGCAACTGTGCTAATTCGAGACATATGTTTTATTAAACTCATCGGTTTACGTATTTGTAGACATTAATGGATAGAAATTTAAAGTGACGTCTTGTATTACTTCGAATGAAAAATCGTTTTCTAACCTAAGACAAAAGTTGAGAAGAAAGCTTTAATAGTTTGCATTAGCATTAGGATAATCGGGTCGGTAGTGTAGCGGTCTAACGTGCTTATAGGCAAGTTTATGAGTCTGAGACTGCTGGGCTTCGAATCCCAGACCATGTGGATTTTTAATTAAATTGCATGGTTCGGTTTAGGATTTGATGTGTGCCGTATTAATAGAAATTCAATTTCTGTTGATATGACATGCAGATTAAAAAAAAATCGCCATGCATTACCGTCTCGATGATGGTGGGAGAGGTTTTCTGGGTTTTCCTCACCTGTAAGTCAAATGGCACCATCAATCATCTTTAAGTCGCCCCGGAGCGACACGGCAAATAATAATAATAGCCGTCCCTTCCCCTACACAAGTCGTTCAGTCGACTTCAGGGGTTGAAATTCACTCGTAAGGGGGTAAATTAGGGAGAGTATTATTATTATTATTATTATTATTATTATTATTATTATTATTATTATTATTATTATTATTATTATTATTATTATTATTATTATTATTATTATTATTATTATTATTATTATTATTATTATTATTATTATTATTATTATTATTATCGCAACGTGCAACGTCACAGTTTAAAATAAAAAAATGACCACGAATCGAGGCATACTGTCGTAATACCAACTTGGACCACGACTGCTTTTTCATTTCACTTATTGGCACTTTTTGTTAACGTTGTGCTATGGGAGCTCCGCACCCAGTTTAAAATTGCCCCCGGTGATTCGGCGCCTATATTTTTTTCTATTGAATATAGTCCTCTATCTAAAGAAGGAATTAAATTAAACGGAGTTAAATAAATAATTGTAATAAGTCCTGCACTGCATTCTGGGGCTTCAGCGCCTATGGATGTAATCATTTAAATACGAAAAGAGTCTTATTTAAAGAAATACCATAAAACTGGAAAATTAGACTCCCTTCTCCGGCGATTCTGATTTCATCAATGCAGCGTTCGGGAGTAATTCGGTTTCAATCGACTAATGCGAGGTATTTTTAAATTATTATCAGGTTCGGACTCGGCAGTAACACGGCAGTACATTAGATTAGAAGCTTTCATTTAGATGTTTCATAAATAAAAATAGTAATATTACCTATATATCTAAAAACAAACAGTTTGGAAAATTAACTATTGTCACTAATTACTATTACAACCGAAATGTGAAAAGTTCGAGTATTTGCTTTTAATTTTATGAGGCACAAAATGAATATATTTTATTATACGAATGCGTAGAAGTGCCTCAATGTATTTTTTTATTTCAAAATTTCGTGTTTAAATATAAATCAGTGGGTCTACAGGAGGGCTACTTTTGAGAGGCACTAAGGCGCAAAGCTGGGTAATTCCTAGTTAAAAAGTTTAATAATTACTATTACTTTTTTTTCATGTAATTTGTAATTGTATTTAAGTTCTTCATCTAGTTGCTGGCCAGATAGAAAGATCCCTGGACAATAAGGAGTCCGCCTTGGGTGTTTTCATAGACATAGAAGGTGCTTTTGATAAAACCACCTTCCCAAAGATAATACACTCACTAACCAACAGGAATGTTCCATAAATGGTTAGTGGGTGGATACAAAACATGCCTTCAAAGCGAGCAGAAAACATAAGTGTAGAAGATGTGAATATAAGAGGCTTGGTTGCGAGGGGATGTCCACAGGGAGGGGTGCTATCACCTCTACTGTGGAATATGGTCCTCGACACCCTCATCAACCGCCTAAATAATGACAGTCACTACACAATAGCATATGCAGATGACCTGGTCATTCTGCAAACAGGAAATTTTGAGAACAGTGGTGCAAGAACCATTCACTGTCTATCAATCCTAAGAAGACAGAAATGATCCTTTTCACAAGGAAAAGGATGAAAATGGAATTAAAACTTTTAGAACTCCTAAACACAAAACTAAACTTTGCAACAGAGGTGAAGTACCTAGTTTTCACCTTTGACATTTAGAAAATAGAGTTAAAAGAGCATACATTGCTTATGAACAATGCCGCCGAACTGTGGGGCGCACCTAGGGTTTCTCCCCAGAGTCGTCGCATGAACTTACATGGCTATCATAAGACCTATGCTAACATACGGTGCATTTGTCTGGGTACCGAAAACCCAAAAATTAACAGCTATCCGTAAACTAGAACAAATTAAAAGAACAGCATGTTTCAACATAACAGGGGCCATGAAAACAACACCAACCAGGGCCATTTTCAGTCTCACCCCCCCCCCCAGGGCCGACTAGAGGGGGGGTAGCCGGGACTAATTCCCGGGGCCGGGCTTAAATGGGGACCCGGCAGCGCTGTAAGGGGGGCCTGGCAACAGGTTTTTTTTGTTCTGCATGAGAAATTCGACACAAGATGAGAGAGGGAAGTTAAGTTTAAATTAAAATTAAATACAAGTAGAGGAAAAGTTTTAGTCTAGTGAAGTTTTTTTTCAGAAGAAGAAGTAATTGAAGTAGTTTTTTTTTAAGAAGATGCAAATGAAGTAGGGAGAATAGTTTTTTGATGTGAGGACTTTTTTTTTTAGAAAATACTATTTCAGTCGAAGATGAACAGTTTTTGGTTAAGATTTTTGCCACGGGGCCCGATCTAGAGAATTGTCCTGGGGCCCGGCCTGGCTCTCGGCGGCCCTGCACCCCCCTTGATATTTACATCAAGGAGGTTGCTCTGACGACAATGACCCGCCTCCGCACGGTTGGAATAAAACCTGATGTAGGATCTGGTGAGGCGAGACGTCGCTTTTGGCAGAAGGCGCTCGACACGCTACCACTGCTTCAAGCTAACATGGACTCCATCTCACCGAGATATATCTTCCATAAGCCATATAAAGTTATAACAGAATAAATATAATAGAAGAGCCGAAAGTGGCAGGTACGATTAATATCTACACCGACGGTTCTAAAACAAAACAAGGCTCAGGATGTGGAATATTCTCCAGATTCTTAAACCTAAACATAAAATGGGCTGTGAGAAATAGTGCCAGTGTAGTTCAAACAGAGCTAACGCGTATTCTGATAGCAGCAAAAGAAATAACCAGAAACAATATCACTGGAAGGAACATACTCATCTATACAGATAGCAGACAAGCACTACTCACCCTGAACAGACTACGAATTTACTCAGGGTTAGTACTAGAATGTCACGAAGCTTTGGCCGAAGTATCCATCAACAATGTGGTCACCTTAAGATGGATCAAAGGGCACGCCACATCGAAAGGTAACCGTTTTGCTGATTCACTAGCCAAGAAAGCAGCCAACCAAATACTTTTTGGACCTGGCCCTTTTATTGGCCTGACAAAATCGGTAGTGACAGACCTAATCAAAGAACATTCCCTTGTGAAATTCAAGGAAAGATGGGATGAAACAAGAAACTGCAGAGTTGACAGGGAGCTCTTAAGTTGTCCTGACAACACTGCAGCAAACAAATACTTGACTATGACTAGACAGAATCTGCGCCTAGTCACAGGCATTCTGACTGGTCATTGCCAAGTATGAAAGCATCTCCATATCATGGGGCTGTCAAAATCCGCACTCTGAAGAGGGTGCGAACAAGAAGATGAGACCATCGAGCATATACTTTACGATTGCCCAAAGCTCTCATTTATTAGAAGATTTGTGTTCGGCGAGTATCGGCTAACACCAGCCGATATAAGAGAAGCACCTCTTGGCGACGTTGTCAACTACATAAAATCTGTAGACTGGCTCACGAGCTAGGAGGTGCCTATCATCTCAGGTGGATGCACAATGGGCCTAATGAGGCCTAAGTGCCGTGGGAGTAACCCACCCTCCACACGTTACAGATGCAGAAGTTCTTCTTTCCTAAAGTAATTTGTAATTGTATTTAAGTTTTTTTATTATAAATGGAGAGTGATCAGTAATGTTGTGTCTAAAAATTATAGGTAGTATTTTTCCATTTTCTAATTTTATAAAACAGTGGACTAAACAAGTCATTGATACAGGACGAGTATATTTGTTTATGTGTGATACATATCCATAAGAGTTTAAAATATTCAGATACTCTTCGGTAAATCCCTCTAGTATTGGATTTATAATATTTATATTAATGCCTCCCGCAAATATTCCTATTTCATGTTTTTCAAGTCGGTTTAGATAAATCACCTACACTAGTACCTGGGGATCTATATAAGCCTGTAACAATAATATGTTAGTATATGGAATAATTATATATACATATACCTACTAAACCACGAGCAATAGTGATTAAATATAAAAAAATAGTTGTAGTAAAAATAATACTTAAACAGCGAAAAATAAATTAAATCTTTTTGTTATTCAAATAATACATATTAATTTGACTTACTTTAAATACCTAGAAATTACACATAAAATTCGGAATTAAAATGTTTAAAAATTGTAATTAAAAAGTATGAATATTAGTCTCTTTATTTAATTTTCAGTTTCTTCTCTGTTTGAATTTCGTGTAACTCGTTTTGAAGGAATTTCTTGCTGTTTTTCAGTGTCTGTTTCATTTCGTCTCTGTCCTTTATTTTTATTTGGAACGGAGGCGGATGGTGTTATAGGTCCATTTAGTATTTGTCTGTTCTCAAAAATATTGTTTAGAAAGTCTGGATGTTAGATCTTCTCTAGTGTATATGCAGTATACTGTATTTTGGGTTCAACAATTTCACTACTTCACTGAGGCGCTGTCCACAGCACAGCGCTTTCGTCAAATGCATTCAAACAAATGAGATGGATGCGAATCCGAGCTCTAGTGATCCGTTCGAACAGGAAATTTCTTGTGTTTATACCACAAATGCATATCCTAAACACGTATTTAAAGTTAATTGTACTTAGAAAATGTAAAAATTTAAGTAATATAATTACAAAGTACAATTTCTCCACAAATTTTGCTGCAATTACAATTCCAAATTACTTAAAAAAATTACTTAAATACAATTGAATCGGTGAGTCGCAGTATTAGTCCAAAAATAGCATTATTATTATAATTATTTTTATTATACATTGATAAAGGCTGAGGATACAAGTCCTATGATAGCCTAAAAATAAAATAGAAAATGTCTAACAAAGTAAACACCCTCAAACAAAAAGATAAGAACATTAAAGAAAATTAAATAAAAATGTTAATTAAACAAACACTCATCTAACTTATTTTTAAAGACGTTAACTGTTATGGCACCAACAACTTCGTCACTGAAGTCGTTCCATACATTAAACACCCGCTTGGAAAGAAATGATTGTCTGTGCTTCGTTTTTACGTTTTCCTTTTTTAATTTTAGTTCATGACCACGTAGACGAGAGTCAGTATTTAACAAAAAAATGTCACTAAGATTTCCGTAATTATATTTAAGTATTCTAAAAGTGAGAATCAGGTCCCCTCGTAGTCGACGATTCGTAGAAGTTGGTAAATTTGAAAATTGTAGTATTTCTGCATATGATAGTCAGACTGCTTCAAAGGTCATTCTGGTAACCCGGCGTTGAACATTTTCTAAAAGGTTCTGGTCTCACACAAGAAGCGGACACCAAACTACACCTGCATATTCTAATAAAGGTCGAACATAAGTCTTAAATAATTTGATGGATGTATGAAAGGATACCTTTGCAAAAGTCTTTCGAAGCAAATATAACATCAAATTTGCACGTTTACATGTTTTTAGAATGTGTTCAGACCATGTTAGTTCTGACGTCACTAAAACACCTAAATCTACATACGAAGACACTTGCGCCAAATTATGGCTACCGAGCGAGTAATGAAGACGTGGATTATTTTTGCACTTGTTTATATTTGACGGGAGAAGCCAGTCCGAGCACCAATCTCTTATTGAATTTAAGTCAGCTTGAATATTATCGTAGTGCACTAAGGGGTTTCCGTAAAATTTTGTGTGTCATCTGCATAAAATGCTCTTTGAGACTGGATATGGTAAGGCAGATCACTCGAATAAGTTATAAAAAGAAGCGGACCCAGTATCGAGCCTTGGGGGACACCACTTGTCACTAATCTATCTGATGAGTAGGACTGACCAACTTTGACTCGAAAGGTCCTATTTCCTAGGGACGAAAGGGACCCTATCAAAAGCCTTTGCAAAATCGAGATAAATTACATCAGTTGGTTGTTTGCATTCGAGTGAGCGAGACTAATCGTTAATACAGCATAAAAGATTTGTTGTGGTAGATTAACCTTTAACAAAACCGTGTTGTTCTTTTGGTATTTCGTTATGCTCTTTGAAAAAGTTAGTCATGACATCAACTACGATGCTTTCCATGATTTTTGATGGACTTATAGGTCTGAAGCATCCATTTTGTCACCCTTCTTAAATATAGCTGTGACTGACGCAATTTACCATAAGTCGGGTAGAGCAGATGTTTTAAAAGACATGGTCATGATTGTGGAAAGCAGACCGGACAGTATGTTTGCATACTTTTTTAAAAAGAAAGAACTTAATCCATCAATACCAGGAGAAGAGTGGTTCCTCAACTTAAGCAATTTATTTCTAACCTTTTCGGGATTAAATTGCACTTCAATCAGACTATTATTTATCCTCGTGGTTATTATATGTGGTAGTGCGGTAGTGGCAGGTTCATTTGTAAATACAGAAGTAAAAGTGTTTGCCAGAATTTCCGCAGTATCAAAATCTGTAGAACATAAAGTACCATCTGGGTAACGCAGTAAAGGTACACTTACTTTGGAAAATAAATTTGAACGCACATATTTGTATAACTTTTTGTGATTTTCTGAGTTAACAATGTTTTCTTCATAGTCTCTTCTCGCTGAGCGAATGGATAGTTTTAAGAAATTAGAGAAATTTCTGTGAGAACGGAAGTCCTGTATATTTTTAGAAATGTTGTACTTTCTCCAAAGTCGCCGTTTATGATGAATTAAGGATACGACATCACTATTTATCCAGGGTTTTAACGGATTTCTGCAGTATTTTAGTAAAAGAATGTTTATTAATTATTTCATTAATGGTGTATAGAAAAGTGTTTCATATATCATTTACATTGTTAAACTCTTTTAAAATATCATCTAAGTTAATTTTGACATCGTTGTAGTTGATCACCTTATATAAATCGTACGTCTTACTGTTTACACTTTCAATATGAACTTGTATCTCGGCTATTATTACTGAGTGGTCAAAAATGCCTATTGGGGGAAGATGTTGAGGTTCTGTTATAAGTTGTTCATCATTTGTGATGATAAGATCTAGAATAGAGGGTTCGTTATTGACTCGAAACCTGGTTGGTTTATCTATTAATTAAAAGAAATTGAAGTCAGCAAAAAATTGCATAAAATTACTTGTTGAAGTGTCTGAGTTGAAGTGTCTGAGTCTGGAATACGAGTTATAGGCCAGCAAATATTGGGAAAATTAAAATCTCCAACTGCAATTGCATTTTGGAGTGTTGAAAAGTTATTTAGTTTATCAATTAATAGCTTAGTTGAATCTACGCAGGAATCACTAGGTCTATAGATACAGGCGAAATTAATATTGAAGAGACCTTTAGAAACGTTAAGCAATAAAATATCTATACCTGCCATTTTTGGGATGTCAGTGGTAATAAGTTTCGGGTTATTTCTTCACAAATATGTATACAAATTCCGCCACCTGTTTTCAATGGTTTATCAGATCGGAATATGGTGTATCCATGGATAGAAACAAGCTAGTCTGAATCTGATGGTTTTAGCCAGGTTTCCGTGATAAATATTAAATGCGGTCTGAGTAAAGTAAAAAAAACTAAATAACTATTTTGTTATTTGACATATAAATTTAACATGTACATATCAAATATAAAGCTATTTAAGATGAATGTAGGAGATTATGTTTTAACTATTAAAAAGAGTATGTATATGAAATATTTAAAACAATATATTGTGTACATGTACTGTTTTTTAAGTCAATTATATAGTTTGTATTTTATTTTCAGTAGCCTCTATTTTATAAATAATGCAAGATTGCCAAATAAACTATTTTATTATAGATAATAAACGGGGTACCCATATCCACTGTTGTCATATACAAACTGCCTATAGTTTGACAGACAAAAGTGACATTAATGAGTGTAAATACGGTACATGTCCTGGACTTATACTGCTCATCCCACATACTTTGATTACTATACGGAGCAAGAGAGAGGTCCGACACGCCCAACATAGGGCGCGGCCATTTTGAACCCTATGACACAGTTTATAGCTAAAGAATCAGATCGCTCACTCTGCGTCGGCACTTTTTATCTCAATGTTCCAGTTTATACACTGCGCAACTCAGATAATACAATATATGACAACCGCCTATAATAAAACAGCAGTCTTCTGCGTATCCTGAATTTGTATACCTGGAGTGGATGTTATTTTGGAACTTTCAACTGGTCCGAGTGAGCTAACTGATTCTTTAGCAATAAACTGTGACTTCAAAAATAATATTCACTGACACTGACAGCAGCAAGCAAAATATCAGGTGCGTTTTAGTCATTCGCTTCTGCTTCCGGAATTGTCGGTTTAGTCGTTCTAACCTGTCAGATTAAAACAAGAAAACCGACAATTCCGAAGCAGAAGCGGATGATTAAAACTCACCTATTAAAAATATTGCGCCAAGATGTAGGCAACACGTAATAAGGGTTCAAAATGGCGGAGTTTTCTATCTCGTTTTAAAAGGCACTCAGAAAGCTGCACAGTGCGACCATTCTCCGTATAGTAAAAGAAAATATCAAAGTATGTGGCTCTTCCTTTCATCCAGTTTCAACGTAATTTATATTGCCGAACCTATTGTGAGTATTGTACTATATTTGATCTCAATGGGTGGAGACACATGTTATTATCGATTTGGCTATCTTAACTCAAAACGTCCATTTTTGGACTAGTACTGTTCTTTGACTCACCAATTCAATTACAAATTACATGAAAAAAAAAGTAATTGTAATTAATAATTACTTTTTAACTAGGAATTACCCAGCTCTGTAATTAAGAAATATTCTTATCGGACTGGTTGGTTCGTGGTTCCTTAATTCTAATTTGTTGGTTAATTCGCAGAGTAATTAGAAAAGTAGCTATAAAAGTAATTAATAATTCTTTTTTCATGTAATTGTAATTAAATCAATATAATTCCTATTTTTACAACATGTACTTTTTACTTGTAATTATTATTCCTGTTTTGAAAAAGTACTTTGTAATTGTAATTATTTTTAAAGTACATGTAATTACCCAGCTCTGCTAAGACGTCCAAATTAACCTTGTCACAGACTGAGCACAAAATGAATCTTTTCTTTACGTCTTCTAAAGCAAATGGAAGATTTTTAAAATTAACTTATTCTTGTTATGCCAGGATGGCATAAGGATTTGTGAAGTTGATAAAACTTACTATTAGCTGCTATTTTACTCATAAATGAAATATTATTATTGATTTAACTACTGCATATAAACCAAAAGCAGAAGGGAATATACGATTCAATTCGACTTTGATGTCAAACTCGATAATAACAATTCTGTTCGACCAAATTCGACAATAAAGTCGATTGCTAAACTCGACACCGCTAGATAGTGTAGTCGATTCGATATAAAACCGTTAATTTTGAAGTTAGTCGAACTTTTTAAAAATAGGAAGGTAAATGATCCTATGGCGCAAAGTCTTATGGTAGAAAAGAATTTAACTTCCAGAGCGATCCTTTTCTTTATTAGATTCTTAGAACATCTATATAAGAATAACGTAATAAACTCTTTATTCAGCTGATAAAGTTCTCTAAAGCAATTTTCAGGGAGTTAGGAAAGATCACTTCTTTCCCTTAGCGCTTCTTTTTTCAGTGAACGATATTTTTATTTCGTAATAATATAATAATAATAATATTAATAATCGCCTTATAAATTACCCCATTATGAGTCAACCTCTAAAGTTCTGAGAGCAGTGCTTGTGTCGAGGAAGGACGACTATTATTTTTATTTGCCGTCACGCTCATTTGATTTAAAACCCCAAAAACTCCCATCTATAATCATAAAAAATAAATAAATAATTCACTTGCAGACTAAATAAATACGATTTAACGAAAGAGTAAAACTCGAGTTAATGGATAATATTTCATTTTTAAATACAATATAATTTTTGTTCTTTGAACTTAAAAAGTCAACTTTAACGCTCATCAACCCCTTGGTAATTAGCTTCAAGATATGCCATCGGATACCTGGTCTTTACTTGGGTAACACTATTTAAAATATTTTCTATATTTTGTATTACATAGCAATTTTTACTTTGAATGTGATCTTACTCACAGACTGGAAGCACATTAATCTTGGTTGACTCTACAAGAAATAAGATTTCCTTATGAAAGTTTAACTTTTTTGGGTCAATTAATAACTTTTGGGATCTACACACCATTGGCAGAGCTCATTAGCTGTCCCTTGTTTCTTGATAATCTCATACTGTTATTGTCTTCATTAAATTAAAAATTAATTTTTTTAATCTGGATTTAAATAAAATTGGAGGTTGTTTTAAATGTTTAAGTGTTTTTTAAATATTTTTTCCCATATTAGTTTTAAGCTATTATGTAAAATTAACTAACAATGATAATAGTAGTTTGTGCAACAAGAGTGATATGATGGCCACATGGACAATCCACTCGAGTTGTACAGTATATTTTTTCTACGACCCACTAACGAAAACCTACAAATTTAAAAAAATATTTTAGTTTATTAAGACAAAGTAACTAATTTTAAAATAATTTATGAATTTTACTAATTTGTAAAATATATATTAATTAAATTAAACTAGTCTTTCTTCTCTTGATTTTATTTATTAAGGGTGTTTCAAAAAGAGCACGTCAGTTTGGCTGTCATGATGTCCCATGAGTATGACATGCCATGTCGATAGAAGTTAGATGGGAGTTAGTAAATATGGTTTCAACTGTGGCACTTACCATATAGCCCCTGAAGCATTCACTAGAAGCGTTCGAATTAGCCAGGGACTGGAAGGGGAGAGGAGCGGATTTTTTTTAAAGTGCTTTTAAATGACATTAAAGAGTATTGAACTGTTACTAATCGGAATAAACCGAACTCTAAAAGGGCCGTTTGGAGATAAAAGAGTTAAAGGAAGCCGTCGGTCCGAACTTACCAAGCTTTGAAATGAATTTTAGAACCACAATTCGACGGTCTTTTTTATTTAGTAATGCCAAAACCAATAATATCCCGTCTACCAGGTCCAGCGAGCAGGGGCGGTTTCTCCATTAGTTCATTTGTGCAGTGAACCCCCAGTTAAATTTCATAAAAACACATTATTTTAAAATTACATAAATAACATAAAAATATAAATTTAATTTTAATATTTTTATTTTTATACGTGTCTAAATTTTTTGGTACATCATTGTAATCTGGTTGATTGCATCTCACTGATTGCGTCGCACAGTATACCTAAGTATACTGTGTCTGTGGCGCATTATGATGAGTGAGTCTAACACGAGTGAGACGATATGGTGAGTGCATATAGCTAAAAAGAGAAGAAAACACGCCAACAGATTCTTCAAACTGTCAAAGAACACATTAATTGGCGCGCTGCTCACAAACAAGGTTGCCAAACCAGTGTTGCCAGTCTAGTACAATTCACAATTGTACTAGATGTAGTAAATTTTGCGTGTTCACGTGTAAAATATATATTGCATTCCTTGTTTGGGTTCGTTATCAATAAAGACCCCCTTTTCCCCCCTTTCAATGAATTAGATAAAATTCGAAAATCTGATACATTTATGGAATCTGGTATATTTTTTAGACAAATCTAGTACATAACAAAAACATATTCTGGCAACACTGTACCACATAAAACAAACTGTCATTTCGTTTTCCGTCATTATGGAATGGTTTTAATAAAATTAAGATTATTTTATTATTTGTGATCATTTAAAAAATAAATAGTTTAATTAAGAACTGCAACTTTAATAAATTGGAAGGATGTATGTCAATTTAACGATTGTTCCCGAAAAAGGCAAGGTAAATAAAAACTTTTTAAGGTTATGTTGTTTACATATAATAAAGATTTACGACTGTAATTTGTTTTATATTTTGTTTTAGTGCCTAAGACCATCTAAAGACTAATTCAAAATGGTCTATTTTGTACCCAATTGTAAATACTATGAGGTAAGAAGTAATCAAAAAATTTGTAATTTTTTTCCCACAAAACCCGCTGAAAGGAAAAAATTTATTATTCTGATGAGGTAACTACTTGACATCATTATGGAAATGGAAATGTACAATAAAAATTTGATAAAGACAAAGAGACAAATGGTTTTTCACTAAAGTCTGAATAGGAAAAATGGATTAACCAGTTAATTTAATATACCTGATAAGAAATTTTACCTAAGAAATGTACATTTAAATAGTTTACCTATATAAAGTTATGTTTGCCTGCAATTATCAATCGTGTTACCCTCTAACCAAGATCACTTGTTGCATACAAACCAGAAATCTTTTTATTTTAATGACAATTTTTTATTGCCTTGTTTGTATAATTTAGTATTTTTAAAAATATTAGATGTTATGGTAATTTGAATCACTACAGGTAATAAATAAAAATAAGGCTATTGTTAAATTAGTTTACAGTTGGTAATAAAGAATGTCTCGGAAAAAGTCTCGAAATAAGTATCAAACATAAATTGTGATTTTTATTAGGCACTTAACAAGTCACATCCCACATATCTACCTGCTCTGGCTAATCAATCCTATAAGTACATATCAAAACATTAATATACTATCTACAATTAAACAATAATTTGAAAATACAGATGAAGCCGATTTACCTATTTAAACAAAATTACTATTATTCTATTTATTAAAACACATTATTTTTTAGTAACCTTGGACATTCAAAAGCAGCCATGAGGGTAGGACATTAGTGAGTGCAAGAATACTTTGGAATGTGCTGTGAAATATACTTAGAAAGGGTCATATGGAAAATTAATTGTGATAACATTTTACGATATGTATCTCACTAGTTTAGTTCACAGATTGCTGTGTTCAATTATGTGCTGCTATTTCAAACTTTTAGTATCCTTTGATAAAATAAGTTGAATATTATTGTTGACCTTTTTAAATTGTTTATTTTACCTCATACAATTTTTTTCTACCCTTCATACAGTATTTTGTGAAGAGTATTATAGGTTTACTTTGTCTGTCTGTCCGATGTCATGTTTTTCGTCTGCACGATAAGTCAAAAACGACAAATGATATCAATTTGAAAATTTTAAGCAAAAATCAAGCTCTATAAGGGGACAAAGCCTATTGATTTTTAACAAATCTGATTAAAAATAGGGGGTTAAGATGGGTTGAAATTAAAAAAAATCCTAAATTAAAAACGAAAAGCGATATCAACATGAAATTTTTAGTAAAAATGAAGCTTTATAAGAAGATAAAGCCTATTGATACTAAAAAAAAATATGAATATATTGGGGAGTAAAGGGGGGTTAAAATATAAAAAAAAATCCTAACTGAAAAACGAAAAATGATATAAACTTGAAATTTTTAGCAAACATTAATCTCTAAAAGGAGAAGAAGCCCTTTAATTATAAAAAAAATCTGAATAAATATGGGGGATTTGAGAGGGGTTGAAATTAAAAAAAAAATCAAAAATGAAAAGCGATATCAACATGAAATTTTTAGTAAAAATCAAGCTCTATAAGGACTTGAGGCCTATTGATTTTGAAAACAATCTGTTTGAAAATGGGGGTTAAGGGGCTCTGTTAAACTGCGAAGAGTATCATTTATAATGCCAGGCATTATATATTTTTATTC
This sequence comes from Psylliodes chrysocephalus, assembly GCA_927349885.1. Lineage (NCBI taxonomy): Eukaryota > Metazoa > Arthropoda > Insecta > Coleoptera > Chrysomelidae > Psylliodes > Psylliodes chrysocephalus. Next base: position 3,232,841 of record OV651826.1, read on the forward strand.
TAGTTTGTGTCTGTGTAATATTATGTTTTGTGATGGGACTGATCTTATAAAATAAACATTTAAAACATTTTAGTTCTTATTTTATTTGCCAATAAAAGGTATTTAAAAAATATATTTTTTTATTTGATATCTTTGACAAATTGTGAAAATGATTAAACTTACAATAAATACTAAAAAATGGTAGGTAAAGTTTCATAAAAAATTTTTTACACAAAAATCAACATATCCTGATATATATTTAAAAATAATCTCAAAATATGAAGAAAAGTCCGTTTACTAACTGCTAATGTTTATAGATGGTTTTCAACGTATTAAAAATAAAACAAATATTACACTAACTAAAATATTCATTTATTAATATTTGTAGTGCTTGAAAACAGTATGATGTTGATAATAATAACTATATTTAATACAAACTCAAATAATAAAAAAACAGCGATATTGACTCTTGTACAAAGTTTTGATCCGAACTTACAAATGATAAAATTATTGGAAAAAGTGAACACCCATTTTAAATTACTACGAGCCGCCACTACCAGCGAGTTTATATCTGATGAATGCCCATCAGTTAACACTATTTCTAGATCTTTACAATATTTTAAGGGGTATCTTTTAAATCATAGATATTATATACAAACTGGAAACAGTTGCTGTGGGTACTGATCAAATTAAACCAGGATTCAAGTGCATTGATAGCTTGGTCTAAAACTATGCCTTATATTTTAAAGTAGGATTTTATATCAGATCATCTAGTGCATGATAGATGTAATGTGGCTGGGAAAGCTCAAAATTAGCCGGTCTGTCAATTTTGTTGGCGAATTCTTGAGCATCGCAAAGTATTTCATTAAAGGCCATGTCCAATCTAAGATCCTTGAAAAAATCTTTACAATTTTTCAAGAGTTCCATAGCAGATGTTAGTCTTTTGTCTGCAAGAGTTTACTTATTGGATTGACACAATTTAAGTTTTTGTACCAAAGTACAATTGAGAATAAGAACTTAAATTGTTTAACACAATTTAATAGTTTATAGAGTTTTTAATATCTTCAAACAGCACAAACATCAAATTAAGCATCGTATATTACTCCTAATTATTACCTCAGCAGTTGTTTTAATGCATCTATGCGGCTTTCTCAACAAACATCACAACATATTTTATTAATATGATCCATCGAAGAGTTAATGAAGAAAAATTAGATATATTTTTTGAACTGTATTATTAAATAAATTGACGGCTTCGAATGATGCCTTTGCCATGTCATTAACGACCAAGTTTAATGAGTACCTACTAGATGGGAGGTAAAATGCTCGTGGATTTAACACTTTTATTCTAGATTGTACTCATGTGGGCCCTATTATTGTAAGCCTGCCCGCTCATATCCTGCAAACCTTTGTTAGGTAATATTATTTTCAAAAAAATACGTCATTGTAAGAAGAATTAAGAACCTTTCAAAACAAGGTGCCACTTGACTCACATTCTTTATCCAAGTAATTTACCATTCATATAAGGGGTTGATAAATATAAAAAACAATATCCCACCACCATATCTTCAAAGTCTAGCCGACGACTGCCTGTTGCCTCTTGCCACTTTATTAACTTGTATACTAGTACTAGTCGTATGCCTAACACGAAAAAATAAGCACTGTATGTAATTATGGAGCATAAAAGTATCCAAATAACATAAAATCTGCTCTACCAAAAAGTTGACTAGAATGATAGTGCAGTTTACCTCCGAGGTACTGATTTAAATTTTTATCAACTTTTAATTATTTGACAATTTTTAATTTCCTATCCTTGTAACCATATTTATCAATCCCACTGATAATCTTTTCAAAATCAAAATAAAACACATTCAAATGAGAAGCACATCCCAACGGGTATCCCAATCAATCCGATATTGTGTCAGAACGAATGCAGGCTTCTTCAGCTGGTACACAACTCGTGCGTTGCGATTCGTGGACAAAATTTTAGAAGTTTACCTAGTTGACAACGTATCTTTTCTCAACTTAGCTGCTGCAAGTATGGATCTAGATAGTAATTTGTCATTACTGTACCCTTTCGCTTTTCGAAAAAAAACTTTTTTTTTATTATTTTTAATTTACCCTTCCTCTGTTGACTATACACCGAAAAAAAATGCTTACCGTGGCAGTAAGAAAAAGTTAATTAAATATGCCTCAGCTAGAAGATTTTACCGTGACAGTAATACAAGATTTGCTAATATTTGGATTACTAAGAATTTATTCGACTGCTGCAGTAAAACTATGTTACAGCTCTGGTCAAATATTATTACAGAGGTAGTAATTTTTTCTTACGGCTACAGTAAAATTGTATAACTACCACCAATATCTAGGATTACCATATGTAACATCTAGTTGTTATGCTGCAGTAATACTGTCTTACTGCTTTGGTAAATCTGCTCTAGTGCTGCAGTAATAATTTCTTACCACTCTAGTAAAACAGTTTCACTGTTAGAGTAATAATATCTAACCACTCTAGTAAAACTGCTGTACTGTAACAGTAATATTATCTTACTACTACAGTAAAACGGTATTACTGTTACAGTAATAATGTCTTACCAATTTAGTAAAACTGTTTCACTGCTACAGGTATAATATTTTGCCACTATAGTAAAATTGTTGTACAGTTACAGTAATAATAGGTTACTACTACAGTAAAACGGGTTTACTGTTACAGTAATAACGTCTTACTATCATGGTAAAAATGTTTTACCAAAATATAACTTATATTAAAGGCTGAAATAGGTTTAACAAAGGTAAATATTTTTCTCATGAACTCGAAAAATAAACTCTTTTATCTTTCGCTTCAAAGAAAAATATTTACACAAAATTAAATCAATTTCAGCTAAATAAATCGATTTGCTTAATTTTTTCCTCTGGAAAATCTTCGGTCAATTTTTCATAAAACGATTGACAAAATAAAAAAAAAAAAAAGAAAAATTGTTTATTTTGAAATTAGCATAGCACAGCAGAGCTAAAATGTTTTTATAATTTTTATAAGGTACAAAAAAAATATTTATTTTTAATCCAAAGCTGCAGGAACGGAAGTTTACTCGAAAACCATTCGAGATATAAATGTCAAATTTGGATAATAAAACAATATCAATTTTACCATGGTATTTTCTTTGGTCATACAAAATTCCTCGAATTTTTTCTTAAAATAAGATGCCTTATGCTTTCTTCATCTAATAATTGAAAGGAATTATCATCAATGCCCTCATCTAAAAATATAAATTAAATTTGTGTGGAACGACAATTGAAGTTTAATGAAACGTAGTATTTGCAACTGAAAGTGAACTTGTTTATTGTCACTTAAGTGTTTTGATCAACAATCTACAATATTTTTATATTTAAGGTTTTTTTTATGATTTTTATCACTATATAAAGCATAACCAGGTTGTTCAAGATATATTTTTTAAGTAATTTCAAATAGCAATAGGTTTTAGGAGTTTTAGGCTGTTTTTATGAGCTTTCCCGCTCAAATTTCGCGATCGCAGCAGAAAGTTAGAGACTAGAGTAGAAATGATACGCTCGAAAATGATATGGATCGATACGATTGGTATCGCTATCGCTATGTCTCATTGAACACAGCTTTCTTTTAAATCTAACAAATTTATTGCTCTGTGAATCTTAACCAAACATTTTTAATAAATTTTAATCTAAAAACTTTCTCTTGGAAATATTACTTTTTTGATACTGCGAATATGCTCCGGTGCAGTTAAAACATTTCTAGACCGTATAGCTCATCCTCAATTCGAAATAAAAGCATTCATGCATTATGCATTTCCCGCCTTTTTTACTAATGTATAAATAAAAATGGATACAGGTACTATATTTAGATAAGTATATTATTTCGAATTACTTACCAACGAAACTATGAACTAGGTCCGAAAACCCCCACTCCGTTAACAATGCACAATATTCCATATTCAATATTATACCATTTATACCCCCAGATAGAAATTACGCAGCACTTCGCACTTCTTCATGCACGCTATGACCTAAGCTCACGATGCGACGATTGAACGTGTTGACTGCTTCTTTGATTATCGTCGACTCAAGTCAACGCCTGTGCAAAAGGATATGATCGAAGCTCTTCGTCATTAATCGTAACGGTTCGGTACATTTGTTGTTAACCTGTCTTACCGTGGTTGTTAGAAAAATATTACTATTTTGCAGATTCAGTATGCTAGTTTTACGGTGGTAGTTATAAAAATGTTACTAATCAAGGTCTAACTGCGGTAGTAATACAAATTACTGATTCAGTAAGAAAGGTTTACTATGATGGTAATACGAATAATAGTAATTCTATTTCTAACTGGAGTAGTAAAAAAATATTACTGCCACGGTAAGAATTTGGACTGTAAAACTTAGTTTACAGTCCTAGTAACACATCTAACAGTTGTTGTTAGACAATCTAACAGTAGCAGTAAAAAGTTTTACAGCCATAGTAAACTTTTTAGTAGTAACACTTTCTTACTGAAGCGTTTTCCTCAGTGTAGGTGCTATGTATGGCCCATGATCTAGTTCTATATATCGCTCTTCAAGCCTCTGGTATAGTGTGGGTCTAGAGTTAGAGTCCTCTCTCGTCTTCATTCATTTAAAATTGGTCAATAGTGACTTAAATAATTTGTTCGTCAATTGAAATATAAATTCTAAAAACTGCTCTTCAAAGTTACTGTTTTAAAGTAGTTATAATACGTTTAAAATTATTGTCGTTTTTTGACTGGGGTAAAATCATGTAAGGTTTTCTTCAAGCCCGTCATAAATTTGCCATTGCCGAACATCTGTAGATAATGCAACCATTAGTATTAATTAATTAGTTCTCTGCATTTATCTATCAATTATATTATAAGCAAAAATTATCCACAAAAACCTGTTCCTGATAACAAATATCGACTTTTATTCATTTACTAATAGTCTGGCAGCTTACAGCAAAATTTTAATGACTCGATCAACAACAAAAACAGATTTTTAATTTTAAATAGTACGGTAGCTTACAGCGAAATTTTACTGATTTGTTCAAAGCTTGATCACTCTAAATGGCTAGTAATTGTGTGACCTGCGGTGATATTCTCGGAGATAAGCTAATTGCTTGCGACAGTTGTCATGTCTCAATGCACCCCTCAGAGGTTTGCACCGGCCTGGTGGCTTTCGAACTGCATGCTATTGTTTTACAAAAAAGAATTCCGGTTTATTTTTGCGGGGATTGTGGCCAGGCATTTAAAAGTGTATCCACACTACTCAGACAAATTGACAGCCTTAGATCAGAAATAAACCATTGAAAAATAAAGTAAAAAAGCTCAAATATAGAAAGAACGACATCCCGATGATTAGTAAGGACATTATTATCGAACTTCACGAACGGCTAATATTTAACTTATCTGAACCAAACAATGTCGCTGATGATCTTTATCAAGTTAAAACTTTATTAACAAAGACTGCTGGTGCTAATATCACTGATATCAAAATTTTCCGCGTTGGAAAGATTAATAAAAATGGACATCGAACCCTTAAAGTTGTGTTAAACTCAACTCGTGACATACACGCCATTATCAAACACAAACACAATATCAGCCACGATCAAAATATTTTTATACATCTGGACCAAACTCCTAACCAAAGGAAAACTCTGAACACTATCAGAAGCGAGTTATTGAGACGTCACAAAGCTGGTGAGCTAAACTTAACAATTAAATATGTCAACAATACTCTTGTAATTAATATCAAAAAGTAGAATCGGGCCAGCTGGCTGTTTATTACACCACAACGTTAGAGGCCTTCGAACAAAACTATCCCAAATATGGCTCAATGTTACAAATTTTTTCTACGATGTAATTATTCTTACTAAAACATGGCTCACAGCTAATATCAACGACGCCGAACTTGGTCTTAACGACTATAACATCTACAGACAGGATCGTTCACCCCAGTCCAGCATCTTTAGCAGAGGTGGAGGTGTTTTAATAGCCGCTAGTAAAACGTTCTCCTCGAGTATTATCAACTCTAACGCATCTATTGAGCAACTGTTTATTCACTTGGACCACAGAAACTGCAAACATATTTTAGTAGTCATATAATATGCCTCCTAAATCTTATTCTAATTCCTACCAACTTCACTTTGATCAACTTTTAATGCTAAATGAGCACACATCCGTTTAGTCTATTTTACATATTTGGCAATTATATTCTACCTACACCAACATGGGATATTGAAGATTTCTGCTCTTTAGCTTCAGCTTATCCCAGTACATCACTATCGGAAGAAGGTGCTATTGAAATCGTCTCAAACATATGTACTTTTTACAATTTTTTCCAGTCCAACAAAGTTCTCAATCAAAGAGGAGTTATCCTTGATCTTGTTTTGTCCCCGGTGGACTTACAGGTGATGGTAGCCGTTGATATATTGATCTCACCTAATGTTCGTCATCCTCTTCTTGAAACTTCAATTCGATATAAGACAAACTCAAGTAATGCTTCTGGAGAAGAGTATTATTATGATTTTCGCCACGCCAATTTTGAGGGTATTCGCCAATGTTTGGAGGCAATCGATTGGGATGGGCTTCTTTAAGGAAAGGAACTTTCGGAAATTATTGTTACTCTTTATGACGCTTTGTAATTGGTAATTGAGTTATTTGAATTATGAAATATGTAATCAGTTAAGATTACAATGCTATTTAAATTACATACATTCTGTTGAAACTTCTGTTAAATAATGTTAAAGCCTTTTGGAATTTTGTAACAAAAGAACTAATAACACCATACCTGATAATATTAACCTTGAAGACTCGTTTGCTTCTTGTGGCAGTGAAGTATAAAATCTGTTTGCCAAGCTTTTTTCATCAGTTTACACTAATCAAATTCTAAATTAAAATTTTAACGATATTGAATCAAAACTCAATGTTTCCTCTTACCACATTCCCATTTCGACTATTTACGAGAAATAATCTAATCTTGACATAAAGAAAGGTCCAGGTCCTGACAATATTCCTCTCATCCTACTCAGAATTTTAAGCTTCGTATTGTCTCGCCCTCTTTTCTATATTTTCAATAAATCTATCGCCACGGGTGAGTTTCCAGATTATTGGAAACTATCTTGTCACCCCAATATACAAATCGGGTAGCAAGTTAGACGTCAAAAATTACCGACCTATATCTATTCTCAGTACTATACCTAAGGTTTTTGAGAACATAACAGACTACCATTCCTATGACTGCTCTGGCATCATAACGGATTATCAATATGGTTTTTGTGCCGGGAAATCGACTGAATGAAATCTAGTTACCTACGTCGACCTGTCAGAAGCTTTGAAAAAGGGTTGCCAGATTGATTATGTGTACACTGACTTTTCTAAGGCTATTGACAGGGTCAACCATTCTCTCTTTCTTTAAAATCTCGATAAATCTGGCATAAATGGGGTCGTAGTGCAATGGATTAGTAGCTATTTTACGCAAATGGTTAGAGTAAACCATCACTATTCTAACTCATTTCAAGTTACCTCAGGTGTTCCTCAAGGATCACGCCTTATTCCCTTATTATTAAACTTGTTTATAAATGACAATATTTTCAGTATGGCAAAGCACTATTGTTTGCAGATGATTTAAAAGTTTTCGAAATTATTAAAACCATTTATGATGCCCTCTGGCTTCAGTCTGACCCTCATAATCTATCAAACTGGTGTTTCTTAAATGGCATGGACTTGAATGTTATAAAGTGCTATGCCATGCGCTTTTATCGATCCCATGTTTCAACTACTACTTTTGATTAAAACTTAAATGGTCATATCTTGGAGTCCGTTAATCAAATTAAAGACTGGAGTTATTCTAGATCCTATTTTAAGCTTCAGTCAACACATATCTAAGGCTATCCATAAATCCATGAAAATGTTAGGTTTTATCAAAAAGCTAACGCATGATTTTACTGACGCAACTGCAATTAAAGTTCTTTATTGTTCACTAGTCCGACCTCACCTAGATTATTGCTCTTCATTACATAACGCACAACAGAAACATAGAAAATGTGCAACATAAATTTCTTAGATACATAGCCTATAAATTGGGTCTCCTTTGCGAGTATGGTTTGATAGAGAATTTTCTAAACATCCCCTCTTTGGAAACTAGGAGGAAACAGAGACACCTGAGATTACTTTCCAAATTATTAATGGCAGATGCAGCTGTACTGAACTTCTAACAAAAATAAATCATTATGTTCCAGCCCGCTCAACTCGATAGCAACAAACATTGTATGTACCTTTTTATCGTTCAAACCATACTTTTAGCAGGCGCATTCCAAGAATGTTAAGATTAGCAAACACTCGTAACGATCTTGAGATATTTAACACCCCCTTTCATAAATTTATAAAGCAATTACTTAGTACTGAGCTTTAATCTTTGATCTTTAATTTTTAATGTTTAATGTAAATATTTTATTCAACCTTATTGTCTTCTGTCTTTTTAAATATTTTAAATTCTTTACCTATTTTAGTCTATATGTAATGAATTATACCACTTTAGTATTTCAGCACCTAGTTAATGTATAATATAATGTATTCTTTTTTTGTATGTTAAGTGGAAGAAGGCTCTTCTTATATCTGATTTTTTTTCGAACTTTGCCTGTTGCATTATTATTATTATTTAAATTTGTAATTTATTTCTCAAATGGGCTTGCCCGTAAATAAATAAATAGTATTCTATGACCATATATACTCACATTTACCGTAACATATTTATCTAATTTTCACTGAACTGTCAACACTGACCTTTGTAGCAGTGGTACCAGGTTTCAAGAGATACAAATGTTTTGTAACATTTTTTTATCTACAACCACCACAGTAAATCGTCTATTATGTATAGTTTTGTCTATAAGTAAACCAGGCTAGCATATAACGTTGCCCAGCCTTTCGACGAGAACCGTTATATCATTACTATACATCGTAAATGCAACGTTCATGAGAAGTTGTTGAGGGAAATCAAAGTCTCGCAAAATTCTAGTTGTTATTTATTAAAAGTTTATGGACTGACGTATTAAAAACCTTTTCTGAAAATGTGATTTTGGCATATTTTGTGGAACTTCTGGAACAATTCAAACCTTCATTATTATAGGCAATGTATTCTATGTTTAAAATCGTCATTTCCATAAAAAATCAAGTGAATATTAATACGTACCCAAAATTAAAAGCATACCTCAAAAGGCAATCATAATATGGTTTTAAAAGCAGAAATGTTTTTGATGAAATAATATTTAAATGACGCTCTTGATTCACAATACTATTAACAAAGCTTTGTATCAGTTAATTTAGTATTGTAATTTACAATATTTTTAATTAAATGTATGTAATTTATTTTATAGATTATGAAAGCCTTCTTGTTAATATGATTGTGGTAGTAGATAAAGTATAGTACAATACTTGAGCAATTACATGCTCGTAGAATTAGATTTTTACTACTCTTCTTATGTAATTACTATTATTTCTTACATAATTTAATTATAAAACTAGATTTAAAATTACATTTCTAGAAACCAGAGACTGATAAATAAAAACAAAATAAAATCTAAGCTTAATGGTTTGATTTTATTAGTGTTTAAGCATTTGATCTCCAATTTTATTACGCCAATAAAAACAAACTTGTATGATTACGTAAAGTTTTCACGGTTGGTTTGTTTGTTTAATTTTAATTTAATGGACTCTGTTCACTAGTTAAGATTTTACAGTAAACTGGTTTATTTTTGCTGAGTACTTAATAATGTAAAAAACAAAAAATAAAAACATTTTGGTTTAATTGAAAATGAGGAATATGGGATGTCCTTCCACTGTGACCCCAAAGATTTCATGTCTAAATTATAATTCACTGAACAATCAACATCTTCTAGTGAAGGCGATAGTTGATTTACGTAAAACTTTTTTCAAAAGCATAATATTCTTTCCAAAGCGAATCTGATAAACAAAATAAGCTATAGATTCATCTTCCACGTTACAGAATTTTCAGTTTACTGGTTTTAAGATTGATTATTGCAAAATAAGTGGCTACTCTGGTGTTTAAAGTGTTAATGTTAAAACAAGGTGTGCACATCTGTCAATTATCTAAAAATATTCTGATAGGTACCTGAAACTGAAACATAGGCTACATTAATATCTGACCGTAAAAACACTTTTTCCTTTAGAGTGGTTTTTCTCTATTCTATATTTGAGTAGCTCCCATTTTCCCTTTGAAATCTGACCCGAATATGAAGGTGCCCTTGAAGCAGAAACTATCAATCACCCCTCATTTTTCCTCGTAAATTTGAAATATATATCCGCCTTCTCACAGCGGTTTCAATTATTAAATTATATCTGTATGAATTCAATTAAAATTTGTGCAAAGAAGTGTTTGTGATTTAGGTTGTAGAATAATTTAATTAAATTGCTTTGATTTTAGGGCTTAGAAAGCATGTGTTCGTGAAAAAATAAAAGAGATTTTCCAGATGAAATAAACGTAAAATAATTTATAAAGAAACTCTTTACTGAAAACCATTGTTTGAGGAAAATAATCAACAACATTTGTTATTTTGTAACTTTTGTTATACAGGGTGACACACCGAAAACTTCTCACCCTGAATATCTTCCTTCCAGTAAATAATTTGAAAAATCGCAGACACCCGTCAATTTTATTTTCAAGGGGAACACCTACAATGAATACTTTTAACACTCGTAGCTTAACCTCCTAGGAGAGGTGGATGCATAGATAAATTAATAAAAGAGATGAATTTTTTAAATGCACGCACGCCACTTTCAACACGTTGTAGTTCCCAGCATATTATTAGTTAGCGCCACCATCGCAATAGTATGAAAGCGATGTTGCCGGTTTCCATAAACTTTCATGAGATGAGAGTTATTTCAAATTCATCTTATTTTAATTTTTTATCAATCTACATGCGCACCATACCATCCATACAATGTCCATACTACAGGGTGTCCATCTATAATTTGACACATTTTAACAACTTATAACTCGAGAATTAAAAAAGATATCGAGATGCAGTTTTCACTAGACCTTCTACATTGACTTCAAGTTTTTCTTGACATTGTTGCCACATGTTATTTTTTTCTGGAAAGTGCCGAAAAAAAAACGAACTTTTTTGAAGCAAAATTGTGAGCTTATTTTAAATTGAACACCCTATAATTTTTAACATCCTCGGAAAGGCCATTTCTTCCCCTTTCCAAAAATGTATACATTGTAAGCATTTACTTTATTTTTTAGGGAAATATTCACTTTTTTATGCAACCATGTCAATAACTTCCAAACGTAAAGTATCACAATTAATTAACTTATAATTTGGGAGTAAGGCAATGTATTGATAAAAGGTTTTCACCAAAATTCTTGGAAATGTTTAAATTTTTTTCTGACATAGTTGCCAAATTTAAACTTGTAAAGTTTTCGTAAAAAAAAATTAAATTCAAATTAAGGTCTTATGGCGAATGAAACATTTCGTATCTCTCATAGTCATTAGATAGTTTATTTCTTCGCCTTTTAAAAAAAGTCAATTTTTTATAATTTTTTTATTGCTTTAATAGGTTTTAATTTTAGGTAATTAAATCAATGTTAACGGCGTCTATTACCTTTTGGTGGCACATATCGAAATATAAATTGACGTTTTATATCGAACGATCATTGATAAGATACTGTTTTTCATTGCCTTGTCCCTTAGGTATAAATTTCAGAATAATATCAAGTAATGATATTTTACTTATAAAGACAGAGGGGAGCACCTCATACCACACCGATTTTTGTGGCGTAAGTGGGGTCCCACCATGTTGGTACCTATCTGAATTTTTATTGAATACAAAAAATATGTACTAAAACATAAATAAATTAATTGTTGAATATGGCCTCCATTTTGTTCAATACATGTATGCCAATTGGCCAGACTAATTTACATTGTTTGGATACAAACAATTACAAATCCACAATCCACTGTTAGTATTTGTTAGTCGTTCGTTTCTGTTATTCTTTTTTTTTATGTGTTATATTTTCTTTTTTGTTATATATTTTAACTTCTGTTTTTTTTTGTTTTTATTCGTTTTTTTTGTTACTATTCCTTTTTTTTTAATTTTTTTTAATTTTTTTTATTTTTTCAACTTAAGAGAACATAAGGTTTTTTTTTTAATTGTTCATACAATTTTTGCTTATTTCTAATATGTTAAACTGTTAGTTTCTATTTAGGATGGAGAAACGACCAAGCCCAAACCAGATTTGTAAGGGAAACCGGGAAACAACTTTATTTAACATTTAATATTTTGAAAATACGGCGAGATATTATTAAAATAAAAATTACAAACCTTTCTTCTAATATTCTCCATCATGCAGTGATCTAGATTAACTAGAGATCTTTGATTTCGCTTTTTTTGGCTCGTAATAACTTTTCTAATCGAAGGTTTTGAAATTTTTGTTAAATGTGTTTTCTTTCTATGACACCGTAATTAGATCTATTATTTTCCAATTTTAATTGGTGGTACATATTTCGAATATTTTTTTGAGTTTAGGGTGACATCTACATACCAAATTTTTGGTTAATATCATCCCCCTCTTCCTCCTCGTCTTCTTCCTCCCATTCTTCTTTACTCTCAGAAGAAACTTTCATGGGTTCTGCATAGAATTATGTAGGGTCACATAGGGTAAGAGCGCGTTGTTTGGGGTAAATGTATTAATAAAAATCTAAATAACAATATTCTAAATAATAACATTAAAATATGCAATTTTAGTTTGGCATTTATTCTATGTTTCCGTGATCAACAAAAACTTATATTACTAAAATTTATTATAAATGCCAATTGTTTGTTTCATTTAATTTGCTACCCTCAAGAAGGGGTAGTCCTAATTATAGAAGGGGTGACAACTATATTAATTTTAGCTAGCTCGTAAAATTGGAAATCGGAGAGTTGGGTGGGTAATAAAAGTATATTTTGTTGATTATTTATCTTTTAGTTATTATGGGTTGGTAATGCACAATTTTACCCTGGGATTATAATCCCCTACAAATAATTACTAATGTTCGTCATGGGTTAGCTATACATATACTATATTTGCCTAATGTTCCCCCTTGTAGTACTATAAGGTGCACAAGAATATGGTAAGTTTAGATATACATTTATATATGAATTGTATCTGATATTTTATATTTATTGTAAGTCACAAGTTATAAAGTTATGAGTGCTGAGTACCTACTACTTCCACTGCAGTATAAAATAGAAAGATAATCCTTACTTGTAGGCTGGATGGTATATTGTCTTACTGATTTTATTTGTAGTCTCACTTCCAAAACTGTATATATTTCAGGACTCTGATATGTTGGGTGATGGCTCCTGGAGGGGCAAAGCCTCAGAAGGGACTGCAGGTGATTTCCTGGCCTGTAGTTCTCTGACAGGTAAACTGAATATCAGCAGGAAATCGAGAGCTCTAATTGGGTCGATATATATTCCCAAAATTGATCGATCCTCAAAGGGGTAAGTTAATGAACAGATTCTTAATTAAGTGATTAAATCACTAAATAAATAATTAACTATATAAATAAAGGCCTACAAGAGAACGACATTATTAATATATGATTTTAGTAAAACATGAACAGATTGAACTTACCACAGATTTTAGGAGCCTTTCTTTTACAAGTGATAAATCCACAAAATATGTGTCTCAACTAACTGTGAGCTACTTGCAAGAAATAATTGAAAGATAATTTAAATAATGGCTAAACAAATCCGTAATTACGAAATTCAAAAACCCATGTGGTTCAGAAAGAAGCCATTTTATTGAAAAGGTGGGATAAAAAGAATTATAAAAAGTGGTCAGTGGTCAGTTCATGTCCAGATAAGATATGTATATTTTACTGATTGTTGTACCTTAGTGGAATTTTAAATAACCATTTAAAAAGAGAAAGAAGAGAATTGATATTATTGATTGATGACAAGAAAATGACTTTGACATGACAAAAATAAACATATAGAAAATAATAAATGTTTTAAAAGAGAATCTATCCTAACTATATTTCTCTAAAATATTTTCATAGGGTAAATAGTTATATTTCAATAATATTTTGTTGGAAACATTTTACTCATCGTGGTGTATTTAATTTGACTTATAAATTCTGTTATTTTTAGGCTTACAACTTCAACTTGTTAGGTAAATACCTACAATGAGAATCGAAGAATAATATAATCACATTCATTGGTAAGGTTTATATTCTTACATAGTCATTGATGATATAACAACCATTTATTGTTTTTAGGTTTAGCAACGCGGATGGATAGAAAACCAATATTATATGCAAGAAAGTAGTCGTTAAAAGGAAATCGAATTATAAATTGGACGTTATTATACGCCCTTATTTAGATAGATGCACTTAATTGTAATCTTACTTGGACTTAAAAAAAAATCATTATAGCTCGTTAACTCGATACAACTGAATATTAAATTATAAAACGTAAAAAAAGCGAGTAAAGTGTACCTGCCTGTAAGGGCGTTTGGTTTAAACAGGGTTCCAGACGTGAACTGAACCCTTTTTGTACCCCATTCGTTCTGGAAAACGAAATTTCAAAGAAAAAACCATAAAGGAAAATAAATTCTTTGCAAATAAAACAAAAGAAAAAAAAACAATTCAATTCTAAAGTATCTTTATAAATAATCATGACAGTCTGAATCCTCTGAACTAGAGTCATCATTTGGTTGAATTATGATGGGTTGTAAAGAGGGTAATACTACATACTCATCTTCTTCTTTGATAACATGTTCAACAATGTTTTTCCAAAGCTCTTGGCGGTCTGCTGCTAGAACTTTCTTTACGAGTTATACAACTTCTTTACTCAGTTCTGGAGACTGATTACATTTTCGTAATTCTGATTTTAAGTTTGCCAATATTAACTCTATAGGGTTAAATATGCAATAGTAAGGTAGTCTGAGAAGAGTTTGCACAGCTTGTCAATATAATACATTTTTTCTAACTTTATACCTGTAATAACAGTAAGCAATTCTTTGTTTGTTGGTCCTTTTTTACTATCACTGGCAGGAATAGGAATATTTTTTTCAGACATAAAAGCTAAAATTTGAGCTTTTTTATTGCTACTATTTGGTATTTTAAGAAGTTGCCGCGAGTGGTAGGATGCGTTGTTCATAAAGATTACTGAATGTGGTGGAATGTAAGGTAAAAGCTGTTCATTAAACCGTTTTTAAAATAATTCTGCTGTCATATCTTCTTAATAATCAGCTGCACAGTTTTTAATTTGTTTAGCAGATAATAATAAAGCATTAGGCACGAAACCGTCTTTGCTTCCAGCGTGTACTATTATAATGCGTTTCCCTTTAGAACATAGCCCATTCAAACAACAATTTTTACTACTGCCAACCCAACCGAAATTTACTACATCGTGACTGTCAAACCATGTTTCATCTAGATAAATTATGTGTCTATTAGAACTTCTGTAGCCTTTTATCTGACGCAAATAATCTTGTCGTCATTGAACTATCCTTGACGATTCGGTGATTGCCATCTGTTTATTCAATTTTTTGTGTTTAAAACCACATGCTGACAAAACTTGACGCAATGTTTCCAAACTGGTATAAGTGTATCCTAGAAAATCTGCCACCTTTTGCTGTATTACTTCCAATGTCGGAACCCTGTTCTCCTTATATAAACTATAAATTGTCCTTCGTATAAAATCTTGGGTAGCTCTGTCAACTGATTTCAGTTTTTCTTTACATGTTTTTCGGTTTTATGAATAATCAACAGCAACCGCTTTCGTGACTACCGGATAAACGGAAAATTTATTTACTTTAGTTAATTCAGCAATTGTTATTATGAACGCATTATCAGACTGCTGAATATTTTCCTTTTTTAAACATTCGAATATATTTAAAATACTTGTTGTATTTGTATATCTAAATCCTTATCGTTAAAGTCATACCTGTCTTTAATCTCACTACACTGTGCAATTTCATTTTCTTTATTCGCCCATGGTCTAAAGAACGCCATATTTATATTTATTAAAAGAAATTTAAATTAAACCAACCACACATACAAAACACACCGCACGACAGTACTCCACTGATATCGCAGACTGTCTTCCAGGAATATTTTCGAACACCTTCCTTCCGTAAACCTTCGGCCAATACAGTGCATTTAAGTTTACAATTCGATGTTTTCATTGGTAAACAACTGATGGTTCGTTTAATATTTACCGCTTTGTATAAGGGGAGTAAACAGTATTTTCGTTTCTTAATTTGGCATGAGTACCGTGCGTATATATTAAATATTGATGATTCCCCACATAACTGTGTTCTGCAATTGATAATGGAAGGACTATGTAATCCTTCATTTTCAAAAAAAAGATATTTCTGTAATTTTCTTACTTTCTAATTTACCCTTATTCTTTCTACTATATGTATGACTCATGGTCTACCCAAGTCTGTTGCATCTGGCCTAGAGTCAGAGCCCTTCTCTTCTCTCACCTTTTCAAAAATTTAAAGTTGGTCAACAAATAGTTCGTCATAATGAACGGATCATAACCCTAGAACCCAAACATACCCAGGCAGCACACATTGGTATAATTAACGTATTTTATACGTAATTCTCGTTTATATTTGGTATTGGTTGATTCCGTATACGTTTACAGTTTACGATTATTATACATACCGTTTTTTAAATGATAGACGTTTTTTTATACGTCCTATGGTATATAATTGTAAATTGTTCTACGTTTAAATATAGTTAACAATGTACGACTATTTTTAGTTTACGATGAACGATTTGTAGACAGTGTGTCCAAATATACGTTAAGGTTTATTTAAATTAAATTCGTATAAATTTATGTAATATTATAATATGTATTTTTTGTTAATAACTCCCATTTAAAGTTCGTCTTGGTTGATTTCTTAAACATTTTTATACTTGACATTTTTTAACGGATAAATTATACGTTCATAGATACTAGTTATTGTATATTATACGTTTAAATATAATTTATCTTACACGTATATTTCCTGTTGGTGATAAACTAGTAGACAGAAGTAAATAATATGTATACATTTAGGTTTATTTATATTAAAAGCCTATTTGTATATTTGTTTATATTGTATCCATATTTTTTATTATATCACCTATAACATTTATAACAAATTCCCCATACACACGGAACTATTTGATAAGGCGGATGAGACATGGCATACTCAGGCTACGATCTCTTCTCATTGCTACTCTTGCGTTTGTGCGTATTTCTGCTGCGACTTGTTGTGTAGGTCATTCTACCATACTCATTTGTGTACACGTGTTCAAGGATATTAATTAAAAGCATATGCAAGTTTATATTGAATGTTTTATTTTAGCTTTTCAATAATTCCTGCATTTTACAACAACTGCTGTTTTATAGGTAGGTACAGTATGTAAGATTCTTACAGAAACTCTAAAACATAACCTTACTTTCTAAATTTTGTTTCTCTTATTTTTATAAGGGTTTTTTGGACAATCACATTCATTTTCCATATTTTATCGTCAGTAGATTTTATTTTATAGAATGTCGAAACTAGCTCTGGTTGTGATTATAATAATTCCTTTTTTTCTGAAAATACACCTGGCCTGCACCGGCAGTGTAAAAGTTAGGAATTGTACCTACTATGGACATTATGAAATACCTTCTGAGGAACTTAGTTGCCATTAAATTTAACCGGCCAGACCGTGAAAAGCAACAATTAAAAAATTGTATGGTTACGGTGGTATTTTTGGTAAGTTTATTTTAACGGTGATATGACCTTTATAATAAAAACGGTTCTATTGAAAAAACCAGAAGGCATGCCTATAGGAATGATGGTGTACCTACCAAGCGATTTGACAGACCGAACCATTAAATGTGACATACAAGACTGGCTTAAACATTGCTATGGCACGTCTGGAACAACACATCAAAGTGATGACTTAAGATTTTTATTTGGATATATTTTGTTTGTTAAGGAAAATCCTGTTTCTCATTTAGAATTTTTATTTATTGAAATAAAATATTTGTCTATACATAACGTGATTTCCGGCCAAACTAGAAACACGATGAATATACGTTTCTAGCGCAGACATTTTGACGAATATATTGGGTAGTGCATCAACCGTATTCATATGTATGGTAATAGCTAACAAATACGTAATTTATACCAAAGTGTGTTGCCTGGGTAGTCTTTCAGCCCTATTTTATAGGATTGATTATTGGTGAGTATGTTGCGGTCCGCACATTTACGATAACTCTTATATGACCGCAATTGCTCTCGGTTACCATTTAGTAATTACTGTGCAACTAAATACGAGTACACTCTAATCCCTCGTACAGCCAGCGCGATGATTTGCAGTTATTGTATAAAGTGATTAAAAAAACCTAAATAATTTACTTAACCTCTGTGGCGTAGAGCCATCGCGGGTTGCTTCGCAAAAAATGTATACATAAGGTGAGAAAAAAACTAATACAGGGTGTAACTAAATAAATGTAAAACATTTAAGGGGGTGATTCCTCATCAAAAAAAAGATAGGATATTTCATATAAAGAAACTTCTTTGGAGCATCCCTTGTTAAGATACAGCCCCTTAAAGGGGGTACATAAAATTTGATTAACAATTTTTTTCACAAGCACTAAACAAGTTACAATATTGAAATTAACCTGACATTTTCTACTACCAAAAAGACACTTAGCCAGTAATTTATTTGGTTTACCCCATGGTTGTAACGGGTGGAAAACGCAACCCCTAAAATTTCGTTCCAACGTAACTTTTTGTCTTATTATTTGTTTACCATTTAAAAAGTTATTTCCGATAGCCTGTTTTATTTTAAACAAAAAATATCTCTTGAATTTTTTGTCCAAAATAAACCAGTTCGCAGCAAAAAATTATTCCAGTTCGCATTTATGACGATGTATCTCTGTAGTTGTTCAAATCAAATCAAATCAAATTTATTCATTAAAATAATTTACATTTTTTTAACAATTTTTTAAGACCCGCCTAAACAGAGTTTGTGTGCGGAATCTTTATATTAGTTTTTTTTTACGTTTTATAAATGCTGTTTAAATTATATCTAATAGACCAGTCATTTAAGCTTAAATTAGGTAAGAATCTCGGAACTGGAGATACCCGGCTGTAAGTCTGTAAATACTTGTATATTGACACGCTAAAAGTTATTTCAAAACCTACATATGGTAGGGTGTACGCAACTATTAAATTTCAAGGTCAAATGTCACAAAAATCGGTTTTTTGCGCTTTTTTGTAAATATCTCATTTTTTATGGGTTTTTTGCTATTTGTATTTATTATCAATATTGTAGAATACAAAATTCTCTACAAATTTTGTTTAAAAAAATTCAGATTACAGTAAGAACGTAAAAGCTATGGAGCAGCAGAGAAGATGAAACAATAGTTGTACCAGTTACTCAAGAAAAATTCTTATCAAATCGAAATAACAAAGATATGCTCATTAATATGTTAATTGAAAAATTACAAGCTGCAAATATTACTACTAAACAAGCCAGAGATAATGCTGATGTTCTTATTGTTGAAACTGCAATTGAAGAATCAAATTCTGAAAAAACTGCAGTTATAATAGGACAAGATATTGATTTACTTGTCATTTTAATTGGGCGTACACTGTCTTATGAACAATACATTTTCTTTAAAAAAGTTGGGAAAGGAAATGAAAAACGGGGATATACTTGACTAAAAGTTTTGATAATTATCCTCATTCCAAAACACATATTTTATTTCTGCACGCATTAAGTGGCTGTGACACAACTTCTGCGCTTTTTAAAAAGGGAAAAAATCATTTTTTAAAGTTTTTGAGAAACTGACAAATTTGAATGAACTAGCTGTAGCATTTGAGAAAGAAAATTGTTCGGCCCAGAGATTATTAGAGAGTGGAACTCAAATCTTATTGGCAGTCTATTATGCTTCGAAATCTGTGAAAAGTCTCGATCATCTTCGTTATATGCATTACGTCAAGTCTACAAAACTTAATTAACCTGTGCAGCTTTCAAATATTCCACCAACAAAAGCAGCTGCTCATCAACCTTTCAAACGTGTATATTATTAAGTTCAAACTTGGTTAAGGCATGATTTGGAACCCCAGGTATGGAGTTGGGCAATGCGAAACGATTTTCTGGAGCCTATCATGACAATTTTACCACCTGCTCCAGAAGATTTGCTAAATACAATTTTCTGCAACTGCAAGAGTGGTTGTGGTTCGCGATGCTGATGCAGGAAAGCGGGCTTGCAATGCTCTTTAGCTTGTGGCCAATGTAATGGGCAAGCTTGTCTCAATGCTCTACCATATCAGAGCGACATTAACGAAGATGGAACCTTTGACCCCGAAATCATGGAAGAACTTGAGAGAAATGTCGTTGAAGACGATAATGAAGACCAGTTTGAAATTTACCAGCAGCCGGAAGACGACGATGAAGAGGAAGAAGATTATTAAAATTATAAATTGTAGTTTTTGTACCTTTTATTCCATTTTTTTACTTTTAATAAAAATAAATGTATTGAATGAAATTTTTTAATAAAAAGATTAATTCATAATTTATTTGTTTTTTTTTCATCATGTAAGAATTTATTAATATTAATTAGGTTAAAATTCAAATATAATTCCTATATTTTCATTAACAATTTTGCAATTACATGGGCAGGTAAGTGTTGTTAAATAAATTAATACTAAATGAAAAGTGGATAGGTTAGGAAAAAAAATGATAAAATATAATATAATAGTTAATAAAAATTGACAAATATTTATAATCATTGATTTATCGATATTTCATCAACTATATATGGCGCGTTTTCGACCGACCGGAGGCACCGGTTGACCTGAAGTGATGCTGTGACCGCGCGCTCTCCGTCATCTATCTCGAAAACGGTTCACCGTATGAAAAATTTTTTTAAACAAAATTTTTAGAGAATTTTGTATTCTACAATATTGATAATAAATACAAATAGCAAAAAACCCATAGGAAATGAGATATTTACAAAAAAAGCGCAAAAAAACGATTTTTTTGACCTTTGACCTTGAAATTTAATAGATGCGTACACCCTACTATATGTAGGTTTTGAGACAACTTTTAGGGTGTCAATATACAAGTATTTACAGACTTACAGCTAGGTATCTCGAATTCCGTGGTGAACTTACTATAATGATTGGACTATAAGTATATACTATAGAAACAAAAACAAAGAATTTAGAATTTTAAAATACAACAAAAAAAAAAGAAAAAGATTGAGAAATATGGAAATACAAAAATCAAAACAATTATAAAAATAAAAATTAGCAGAAATTATAAAAATAGCAAAAATAATAAATAGCAAAAATAATAAAAATTATAAAAATATAAAATACAAGACTAATAAAGAAAAAGAAAAGAAAGGCTACTCTCTGATACTGAAGAATATGTAATTATGTAGCATGAAATTAATATAAAACATTAAATATTTCCTTCTTAATTTTACTGTAGTTTTTCTGTACAAATATTTTAAGTTCATTTTTTAAAGATCGTTCATTTGTAATATTTTTTATGTATGTAGGAATTAGGTTATATATTTTGGGGCCAAAATACGAGATAAAGTTTTGGGTGTGCATTTTTTTAAAAAGAGGAATTGGCATATGCTTATTTACTAGAGCTCTTGTGGAAGTAGTGTGTAAAAGCTTAGGAAGTTTTTTAGTATTAGAAATTGCCCATAAAGATGTTTGGTAAATATATAGTTGTTTAATATTGAAAATGTCTAATTCTTTATATAATAGGTTTGTTGGATATCTAAGGTCCTTTCTGAACAATATTTTTAACAACGTATTCTGTGTCGAGTCCAGCCCATCGAGAGCGTTGTCTAGAAGCCCACCCCATATTAGAATGCCATATCTTAGCAGCGACTCAGCCAAGGCATTATAAATAAGTAGTAGGAGTTCTTTTTTAAGAATATCTCGAATTTGATAAAATAAATATATAAGTTTTCTTAATCTCTTGTTTAAAAAAATGACATGTTCGTTCCATCTCAGATGTTGATCAACCATTAACCCCAAATATTTTATTTTATTTTCTTTTTGTATCGTTACACACTGACAAATTGGTCCTTTATTGCAGTTATGATTGTGAAGCTTTAAAATCTGTTGATTTGGTTGATCAGCATTTGTTAGTGAAAATGTAATAAATTTTGTTTTGCAGACATTGAGACTCAGAAGACTATTATCAAGCAACATCTTTATCTTACTCAAACCATCCTCAGCTTTTAGAAAGACTTCTTTCCAGCTCTCCCCCTTATAGATAATGACAGTATCATCTGCATAAGAAATAATTTTTCCTATATTTTTAATATTATAAATACAGTTAATGTATATTAAAAAAAGAATTGGGCCAAGTACCGTTCCCTGAGGCACGCCCCTACAAACGGTCATTGGGTCACTAAGTAGGCTACCAATTCTAACGAACTGGGTTCGCTGTGATAGATAGTCCCTGAAAAGGTCCAACGTTAATTCTCTTATACCTATTATTTCTAATCTTTCCAACAACAATCTGTGATCAACAGTGTCAAATGCCTTGGCTAAGTCTAAGAATATCGCTAGGCATTTTTTATTGTTGTCAATACCATTAATAATATTTTGCACAAAGTCTAGAAGCGCATCTTGACAGCAAAGATTTTTCCTAAAACCATATTGACTTGTACTTAATATTTTGTTTTGTTCAATAAATTCAACTAACCTTTTTTTTAAACATTGCTCAAAAAGCTTTGAAATATTATTTATGACTGATATAGGCCTGTAGTTAGTGGCTAGTTCTTTTTTTCCTGATTTATAGACGGGTGTTATTACAGATTCTTTAAATGATATTGGTATTTTGCCAGTGGTTAATATTTGGTTAAAATGTGTGCTAACGGGTTTAGGATGTAAGGGTGTATATTTTTAATTGTAGTTACCGATAATCCATCCATGTTCGTAAAAAATTTTTTTGCTGTGAACTTATTTTGGGCAAAAAATTCAGGAGACATTTTTTGTTTAGAATGAAACAGGCTATCGGAACTAAAATTTTAAAATTTTTAAATAGTAAACAAATAATAAGACAAAAAGTTACGTTGGAACGAAATTTTAGGGGTTGCGTTTTCCACCCCTTACAACCATGGGGTAAACCATTTAAATTACTGGCTAAGTGTCTTTTTGGTAGTAGAAAATGTCAATTTAATTTCAATATTGTAACTTGTTTAGTGCTTGTGAAAAAAATTGTTAAACAAATTTTATGTACCCCCTTTAAGGGGCTGTATCTTAACAAGGGATGCTCCAATGAAGTTTCTTTATATAAAAGATACTATCTTTTTTTCGATGAGGAATCACCCCCTTAAATGTTTTACACTTATTTAGTTACACCCTGTATATTATCTAACCTGTGCGTGAGGGATCGGTTGAAATTAAAGGGCTTCAGGCTGCAGAGGTTAGGTAAATTTTTTGCGAAGCATCTTGCGATGGCTCCAGATCGCACAGGTCTTATTTAGCTGGACTGCAATTTCGAATCGTGCTGTTTTAATAGACGCCATTTTGTTAAAGCTCTGATTTAGTCTAGTCTGATCGCGCTGCTTGTATGAGGGATTGGAGTGTACTTAGTTGCTCAGCAATTACTGACCGCTAGACGCGAGTTATTGTAAATGTGCTTGCGGTTCGGTTAACTTCAGAACCATTGCTGATTGTTTGTGTCATTTTGTCTAATGTCACTTAATATTACAATAATTACCATTATCTTCAGTAGCTCTCAATTTTATTCCAACTCTAATATTGGTATTCATTTGCAGCTTTAAATCCATTTTTTTACAATTTTCAGCTCAATATTGACCAAAAATCTTCTACTGGTCAAGCTTGTGGTACATTGTAGGGATTGACTAATTTAGGGACATTTATATTATTCTCATTATACCAGTTTTGTATATTTTACTATGTTTTACGAGGGATAAATAAATATTACGTATTTGTACACCTTATTGTTTTACGTAAATTATTTCTGTAATACTAAGATCGACATATATAATATGCAAGGGTTTTATAGTACATTAATTTTACGGATTATCCTTTATTTTCACTACAAGAAAAATTATGTAAGTACATGTAAAGGCTCAACTCGTACCCCTCTGGAGCATGGGCGAAGTTAAGGGGGGGCTTGGGGGGGCTAAGCCCCCCCAAAAACCAAATTAGCCCCCCCAAAAATAATTCGAACATTTATCGCACATCCACCCAAACATTTCAGATTTCAGAACAGAAATTAAAAAATAAAAAGAATCGTGCCATTTGATTGATTCTGCAATTTTACATTTAGTTCAGGAGGCAGTGAATTTTTTTCGTATTCATTTTTGCAGTCGGCGTATATGAAAAATAAACTGTTCTCTTAGTGACAAAAAACAAAATTTTTGAGTCTGACACTTATTTTCCCAGTCATAACTATTTTACATTTACTAAACTAGAACATAAAGCTTATAAAAATAGCAGTTTGGATTATTTCAGATAGTGGAAAGTGAGTGTGGCAGAAAATTGAGCATATAAATTGATACAATCATGAACTGTTTATAATAATAAGTCTGGCTGATTTACGAAATTGGCTAATGAGTCTGGTAATATCTTCTAAATGGAAAAAATATAATATTTTTGCCTTTATTTTCCCGGGTTTGAAAATTTGTCACGTGATAGATTAAATTATAATTTTACACCTCCATTTTATAGCCAATCAAACTGCTGTTATTTTAAAACACTTTCATGACAACCATGGTTAATATTTTATTTAATACCAATTATAACTAGGTAGAAATACACTACATTTATTTTATGTAAATTAATAATTAGGTTTTTCGCGTCAACTAAACGACTTCAAATATGACAAATGGTTATGGTATGGCCACAGCATATAAAACATATGTTTTATATTCTGTGGTATGGATACCTTTGAAAATTTGATTTTAGTCGTTTTAATGCATGTCTGTCAAGTTTTGAAATTTGGATATTTTGGTGTAAAACTTTCTTACCCAATACCAAACGTGCCTAAATTATTATCTGTAAATTTTTGCACACTCACGCATATTTTAAGAACATTATCCATCTACTTAAGATAAATTTCAAAATATTCGTAAGTGAAATACACGTCTGACTGACAATTACAATTACGGAGGCCTGCCAGACTCACAAGTAGTGTCCGACCGAAGGTTCGGTTACGGTTTCGGCCAACTTTGGCTTTAAATAATAGTTTCGACTACAGTTTCGGTTTCGGCGGAAAACTGGCCGAAACTGCAGCCGACAGCGAAACTACTTTTAAAAGATTTCGTATCACAATTGGTTGTGTCCGGCACAATGGCGACTGTGCCGGGTGCCATTCCTACACAGTGCACGTACACCCAAACTTCTCTGCTTTGTTTCAAGTGAACATGTCAATAAATTTATTAATGGCTTCTTTTGATCACATAAATAAACAGGTAATAAGTAAATGTAGCTAAAATTTATAATACGAGTTAATTAGTCTAAAACAAGGATTACAATGAGATATTGCAAATTTCAATAAGAGATTGCCTTAAAAGAAAGTTCTTGTTTCTGTTTCGGCCGAAACTAAGAAAGGGGCCGAAATTTGGTTTCTGTTTCGGTTATAAAACCGTATTTCAGTCGGACCTGACAAGCCAGGTAGTTAAACGAGGAGAGGAATAGTAATCGAACGTGCCGAATTTAGCGCGCCTGACGGTCATTAGACGAGTCTGGCAAGGCTTTCGGGGTGTTTCACATTAGCCAGATTGTATTTTAAGCTGTTATCATAATAAACATTTTTCTAGTAGTGAGAACACTTGTAACAGGGAGTGCAGATTTTGTGAGGAGGAGGAAAAAAATCTTCATTCACATGCTAACTAAATGTGTAGCACTTCAGAATCCAAGGGCACTATACCTAGGAGCATATCAAATAGAAGAGGGAGATTTACCTAACTTGAAGCCACTCCAAATCCTACACTTCCTTGAGAAGATATAATTGGAAGGATCTTTATTCGCGATTCAAGCTAAGTGATACGCCCTCTGGGGGAAATTTGTAGAAGGTCCCTATAAGTAGGGTATCGTTGCTAGAAGTAGCAAAATTTCGCTACGTCGTCGGATTTTAGCTCTTGAAGAAGTGGATAAGACTTTTTATTTAAGAATCAAAATTTGTGTATAGTAATATGTAATCATACTCTATATTTATTTAAGGACTTTTTTATAAAACCGATTTATTATATTAATTTTTTTTTTAATTTCAGTTCATTTATTAATTTTGTTTTAAAATCAGTTCATCATTTGGCAACGAGTTCATTGTTTACATTTTAATTTGTATCAATTACAATTCGAGTTTTTCTTACTTTTTAGCTTTAAATTTGTTTATTTCTTATAGTATGTGATAGTGTTTATGTTAAAAATGAAATCTGCGAAAAAGTCCCCAGCAAATTGCAATCTATATGGTGTTAATGTCAAAATCAAAACTGAAGTATTCATTATTTTCCAAGTGCAAGTCGTAAAATTTAGTTTTTTACCATAAATGGATATCTACAAATTCACAATATTGAAATTTTGCAAAACTTTGTTTAGAATCGATATATGATATTTTATCCATTTTCATAGATTCGCCAGAATTTTTTTACTTAACTTCTGTAGGTATACCTCTAGAACTATTATATATTATATGACTAGGGCTAGGGCTTTAGCCCCCCCAGATCTGATGACATAACTTCGCCCATGCTCTGGAGTCACTTTTTGAACATTTGAATTGGTTTCTTTTGAAAAAAATTTAAAATGATGTCTTTTAACGAAAAGAAATATAAATAGAAATGCTCGAAGGGAACAATATATTTAATTTTTACCTACAGTAGTATTCTTCTTACAATAAAAATGAAAAAAAAAAAAAAGAAATACGTTAGATGCTTTTTCGTCTAGAGCAGCCATACTCAACCTGCGACCCTCCAAGCTGTTTTTTGCGGCCCTCCAAGCTTTTTTTGCAGCCCTCCAAGCTTTTTTTGCAGCCCTCCAAGCTTTTTTATGCAACCCCAAACAGGGTTATTAGTAATTGAAATGGTTGACCTACAATCCTGTCCTTGCGTCTTTTCAAAGCTTATTAAAATAACATGAGGACCTTTTTTTTAGAAAGTATGTAAACTAATATGATGACTTTTTTTAGAAAATATATCTAGTAATCACCCAAAAATATTGTGGCCCGTGTAGCATATCAAACAGATTTATGTGGCCCGAAAAAAAAAAAAAGGTTGAGTACAGCTGGTCTAGAGGGACCAACAAAATGTATATCCTTTTCTACTATTTACAAGTGATAAACAGTAAGCAAATGATTTGAATTTATTTTGTTTTATGTCTGTACACTTTGTTATTTTTTACATAAAGTAAATCCGCTCAATTATTTTAAATTAATTTCATCATTTATTTATTAAAAAATATATCCGAAATTAAAAGGTATACAGTGAGATGTGAATTATAAATTAACTTTTATATTGCACGGGAGTTTTTTTTAATGAATACATCCTCCAGTTAATAATTAATTTCAGCATGTTAACAACTCTTTAATCTGTTAAAATAATGTATATTTTTTCGAACTAGGTAAATAATTTTTTTTTGCTTTCGTGAGTGGCTTTGATCTGTCGCACTCTTTAATGCGCGTTGCAAAAGAAGATTTTATAAAAAGTTTGCCAATGTCTTTAGATGAGAAAAAAACGAATATGACACGATATCAAGCTGATTGTAAATTGTGGCACAATGAAAAAAAATAAAATGAATAAAAAGTTTTTAAATATGGACTTTTTATTGATTCCGAATTTGATTATGTTGCTGCCAGTCCGGATGGAATTTAAAACAAAAAACAAAACTTTATGATAGAGTTAAAATGTCCATGTAGAGCTAGAGTGCTGACTGTAAAAAAAGGAATATCTACTAGAAAAATAACTTTTTGGAAAAAGGACAATACCATTAAGGAGAACCACAAACTGGCATTTTCATATTCAGGGCTAGCTGGACATTACACAAACAGATTTTTGCATTTTGTGCATTTGAACTCAAGCTTGAATATATGGGAAGAAAAGGGACAAAATAAAATTCAACATTTGTATATGCAATATACTAGAACTAGTTGACAGCAGAGCTAATAGTGACATGGAAGTACGGGACAGAATACCAAATAAATGGTGAGAAATTTTGTTTTGATTACCATGGCGCAAGGAATCTGAAATTATTTGAAATATGTTTATTAATTTAAAAGAAACATTTTATTTATTTCTAAAATATGGAAGTAAGTGAACCATTCAAGATATGATTAATGTCTTATTATTATATTACGCAATTTTTAAATTTTAGATTTTATCAGTGACCAGTTGCAGTGGCAATTGATGATATATATAATCATTATACCAAATATTTTGAAAGGCTACATCAACTAGTGGACCACGTTTTTAAGTTCCTAAATAGTAATACCAAGATTCTGATTCGAATTAGAAGTTTTATTACACAGGATTTTGTGCCAAAGCTAAGCGACGTATTAATATTGTAAAACGCAGATGAGTAACTATCACATCAATAGAAATTGAAAATTCACATATGAATCTTTGTATCGTAATTATTTATAAATTTAATAACGTCATACGGTCAAAAATTTTAGCTAACTTATTTAATTCTAAATATAAATTGAATTTAATTTTAAAAGTTCACTATATTGTTAAGTTGTTAAGATTAAAATGTGAATTGATTTTTAAAGCTTAACCGTAAAAACCGTAAAACATGAACTAATGCTTTCATTCCAAAAAAAGTATTATGGTCACTAAAAGGAATTTCGATTTGTGATATCTTCAAGCACTTATTTAAAACGTTTAAATAATAGTATCATTATATAAGAGTTATTTATACAAATTGTTACAAATATCGACATAAGTTTGTTGACATAAACAATATTTTCATAATACAAATAAATATCTCTGTATTAAAATATTCGCTATAAAAAACGTTTTACCTCCCTTTGTCACGAGCTGAATTTTTCACAAATGAAAGGTCATGATAAGGTAATCCTTATGTCGGAGGTAATACAAAATAATACTATGCAGAATAGAGAAAAAAAATATTTATTTTTTAAACCAATGCACAATAAAATCTTTGCAGGGAGTAATTTTTTATACTTATTTAAAAAAAAATCATTTGCATTAGCCCTTACCTTGAAAACAAAAATATATTCTTTATAAAAGTTTTGCTTATATGTTGAGAAGGTAACAGATTAAACCCCATATTTTTTCATTTTGAACTAACAAAGATTACAATAAATGATGACAGATGTCATAGGTTTACGCTATAATTAATTCTCACCGCCAATTTCATTGACTCTCAGTTTATCTTTCTCTTCGCATTCAAACCTAGCATGGCTCTGTTTCTCTCTACGTGTCGACTGATACATCACATTATTAATATGCTAAGATTTTTTCATTGTTTTATTATAAAACTTTTTGTTAGGTGCCAATGGACAATGTGTTATATTTTTATCTGTTTTTACTAAAAAGTGTACGCGGTACATATTAGTAACTAATAAATTGGGAAGAAATATAGACACTTTTTGCGTTTTTATTATATCTACATTCATCCTGTTGCAGATGAAAGCTTGAATATATTTGGGTAAGTTAGGTACTTGTTTAAAATTTGAATTACGGATTTGTTGTTGCAAAAAGCAAAGACAAAAATGATATCAAAATGTGACTTCTCAATCCCTGCTTAGTCAACAGTTTCTTGAATATATTTTATTAGCAAAGGATATAAGCAGAAGTATTATTTATGTCGAAATATTTAAGTTTGAGCTGACAACCTCTCCGATGAATCTAACAGTAAATGTGTATCTCGGTACCTCCACAAATAAGAGTTCATTGGAAAATATTTTAGAGCAATATGGCACTATTCACAAAGAATTACCTGCTCCTATTGACTCTGGCATAACTTGTCATATTTTTGATGGGATGACAATAGTTCAAGGTTTGGGAAAGTCCCAAAGTTGCATATCATTTAAAGAATATCCTAATATATTTTCAAACATTATTTTTAGAAATAAATTTAATGCTCAAAGAATAGATATGGTATTTGATCATTATAAAGAAAATTCTATCAAATATACAACACGTTAAAAGAGAGGATCCCAGAAATTGATTGATATAGAAATTGACAGACCCAATATTCCACTTCCTGATTAATGAAACTTGTTTATTCATTCGATATTTAACAAAAGACGTTTATCAAATTTTCTGTCAGAGCAACTTCTTGAAATTCCATTCAGCAAAAGCATATTCAATTTGTAAGTAGTGATGGATTTGCGAATATTAATAAATGTGAGACAAATTTTAAAACATCAAAAGACGATTTCTTAAATTAAAATCACGAAGAAGCTATCACGAAGAAGCTGACACTCATATCTTATTGCACATATTATTAGCCAAAAATTCGTGGCATTCACGCTGCATTATTGATTGCAACGATACAGTCTTCTAGTCTTATTAATTTATTTTAAGTAGTTTTTGACAAAAAGATATGGTTAACAATAGGACGAGGAGACTCATGACGATTTATAGCAGACATGACTTAAATTTGGATAAAAACCTCTTTTAAAAAATTTGCCTGATTTCCATTCTGTGACCGGTTGTGATACAACCAGCTAATTGTCAGGCATTGGGAAAAGAACCTGTTGGAAAACCTACCTTGAACACCATCACCTTTTGGATGATTTGGCACTGATCAGAAGGTACTCTGAAAAAACATTCTCTAAACTTGAGACATTTTTCATAAAACTCTGTTCAAAAACTGCCAATTTTACTTCCATTAATATTTTGAGGGGATTAATGGCCTCTTCAAAAGGCGCCCATTATTTAAAATGTTTTTACCAGCTGCATATTTGGCTAAGCTCTTTAAAGCCGCTGATGTAGCTTCCTAATATTGAAGAGTATGTCACCAGACATAACAGAACTTATCATACAAATGCAAAAAAGGTACTATACACCGATAATTTGACTGTGGAAGCAAAATTTGCAAATGAAGAAAACAAATATTGACTGCATCGGTTCCTGTATCTGTATGGCAAAAATAAGTTTCACCACAGCTGCTAATATTTTAGAAAATGTTAATTCGTGAAGTGAATCTGATTCTGATTAATTTGCAAGGTCTTGTACTTATATATTTTAATATTATTAATTTATGCTTTATATACTTCTATTTTTTTTTTTTTTTTATTGGGAATTTATTGTATTCTGCAAAGCAATAGCCTTACTGTATACAATATACACTTATATGTATATGCTGTGTTTATACCTTCAATAAATAGTTTATATTTTCTTATTTTTTATTTTCCTCAAAAAAATCATACACCCTCTAAAACATTATTATCCTTCATTGCGGATAAATCAATACTCCCTGTATAATATAATGTAAGAGAGTCAAACAGATTGCATACATTTCAGCACTGAGAGTGACGCATAGAGAATCGAGAGTCTTGCTTTCCTGTAAAACATTACTAATTAGAAATGAATCGAGAGTATTTACTAATTTACTAATTTACTAATTGTTTATTGCTATATTTTTGTTAATTTAAAAGCAAAAAATATGGGGAAAGCATTATTACCTTATCAATACATAGGCAAAACTTTCATGACGAATATTTTTTTTTTTCGTTTAGGCGTTCGTTTTTCGTCAAATGAAACTTATATTTCTAAAAGAAGATTTTGAAACCAAATTTGTGGACAGTCAAAATTAGTTTTAATCTATTATACAGTGTGGAAAGCCAAATGGAATAAATTCATTATTTCGATTACTGTACATATTTATAGAAAATCCCGAAACATGTCAAATTTAAATGATAAATTGACATTCTTTAAAGTGAAAATGTGATCCCTACCTTCAACCCCCTTTGAGTAACAGTTACAACCCCTAATTTTTTAAATAGGAAGTATAGGCTTGTAAAATATCGTTTGAAAGGTCTCTTCATTCTCTATCCAAAAATGTTATTGTTTTTAAATTTATTGCAAAAATAAACATAAAAAAAATAAAATCATCTTATTACCGAAATTCTCTAGAGTACCTACACTACTATTTCCCGTTTCAGTCTTTATAATAAAACCATATCAGTGTTCTTTTTTAATATCAATTTTATAAAATCCTTTAAAAAACTATCATAGCAATGTTAGTTTGTTTAAAATTGGTTTGTAATAATTATAACTGCAGGATATTGTCAATATTATAATTGTCGTTTGAATATCATAAAAATGGTTAGATTAACAGAAATGCATAAAATTACAGTTTTACAGATGATTGGTTACGGAGATAACACCCGAACACAAATGGAAGTTGCTCGCCTATTTCATGAAAAATTTCCGAATTTGCCGCCTATATCCCAAGGTACAATTAGTAAAATAGAGAAGCAATTTCGCGAATTTGGACATGTAAAGCAGATGAAAAAAACAGTTGCCAATGCACTGAGTGATGATATCAAATTAGATATGATGTTTGAGTTTGAGGAAAACCCACATACATCGAGTAGACAAGCATCTGCAACATTTAATGTCAGCCATATATCGACACTAAACATATTAAATGAAAATAAAATGCATCCCTATAAAATGATACCGACTCAGGAACTCATGGAAGACGATTTTGATAAAAGAACAAATTTTTGCGAACAAATGATGGAAATGTTGAATAACAATACCATCCAATTAGAAAACGTTATGTTTTCTGATGAGTGCACTTTTTCCGTTAACGGTCATGCTAATCGTCAAAATTGCCGCTACTGGTCAACGGAAAATACTCACTGGATGAGAGAGGTCCATACACAATACCCTCAAAAGGTTAATGTTTGGGCAGGGATTGTTGAAAATCATATTATTGGTCCCTTTTTCATTGGGGGGATTTGGATGGCGATAATTATTTAGCACTACTACAAAATGATGTGGTGCCAAGTTTGGCAAATTTATTTCCTGATCCAGGAAACCCTCAAGTTCCAGCAAATACCATATGGTTTCAGCAAGATGGAGCACCTCCACATTACCAAATCAATGTCTGCCAGTACCTCAACTTAACATTTCCAAATCGCTGGATAGGGAGGCGAGGATCAATAGAATGGCCAGCAAGATCACCTGATCTTACCCCATTAGACTTTTTTTTATGGGGCTATGTGAAAAATATTGTTTACAAAACTAAACCACGTATAAGGCTTGCGATTAGATCGGTCACGCCTGATATGTTAATTAACGTTAGAAGACATTTTTATTCAAGATTAGGATGTTGCCAAGACGATCGTGGTGAGCATTTTGAACATCTACTTCATTGACATTCATATTTTTTACGTTATGAACAATTAAATATTACATATTGAGCAGGGTTGCCAACCTGCCTTTACCGATTTACTCTCAAAAACTTTTCCGGATTACTCACAATTACTCACAACTTCAAAATATCAATAGTTTTTTATATAAATTGTATATTTTGTACTCTTGCACTTTGGTTTGAATTTATTTTACTACCGTGCAATGTTGCCAAACATTAAAAGAGAAATTTTCAGAACATTCAAGAGTCAAAACAGATGCACCTTTTTTTCTGTGCATTCGCTATTTTTATAACCAAGTAATATACAGGTTGATTCATAACTATTGAGACATAGGCTAAGGCAGGTTATTTGGACAAAAATATGGCGATAGGACCAAATATACCTTAATAAAATATTGCTGTCACTGTATATCTAGGAATTGATATCAAAATTGGCACAAAGGCATATTTTTCGACAAGGAATAATATTTTATGTATTATTTCACATTTTGTTACAGGAGGCGCCACGTGAATGATTAGTGATGATGAAATTAAGTGGTAGCTTTTTTTACGAAACTTTTTAATATTTTTTATTAGAAAATTTCACCCGTTTTCGAGGAAAACGCAATTGAACAACTCACAAAATATTTCATATATGAAAAGTTTGCTTTGCAGTGTCAAATAATTTGCTGTTAGATAATGGTCTATTATTATTACTATTATTATTATTATTTAACGCCCTGTACCTTATTCTACAGCAATATATTATTAAGGTACATTTGGCCCTATCACCATGGTATATTTGGCCCTATCGCCATATTTTAATACAAATAACCTGCCCTTAGCCTATGTCCCAATAGTTATAAATCACCCTGTATATTAAAAATCTTTGTCATCAGCTGAACAAAAAACACAGATAAAAAGATTGGAGAATCAGAGTAGCTTCTTTATTAACGGGCCAAATCATAATAATTCATTATTTCTAATACTTAAAAAAATCTACTAATAAAAAAATATATTTTTAAAATGAACAAAAAAAAAAAGATATTAATCGACGATTGGAACAGTCCCAATGGGACTATCAATATCGACACGAAACCTAGTGTTGTAAAATATCAAAATCACTTTTACTCTATTACATTGACCAAGCAATAGAGGACGTTGCAATTTTAAAACTATAAAATTGTAATTACTGCTAAAAGTGCTAGGGGGTAAAATAAGGCTTATATTAAAATTTTTAAAAAGATTTTGCCTAACTATCATAAATATACCCACGCTGACTTCCCGATTACTCACAATTGCCCTTTACTCACAAAATTACTCACAGACTAGTAAATTACTCACAAATGTGAGGAATTACTCACATATTGGCAACCCTGATATTGAGTGTATTGTAACAAATTTCGGTTATCAGTTATTTTATTTTTTTTTATGTTAATTTTTGCAATAAATTTAAAAACAATAACATTTTTGGATAGAGAATGAAGATACCTTTCAAACGATATATCACAAGCCTATACATCCCATTTTAAAAATTGTAACTATTACTCAAAGGGAGTTGAAGGTAGGGATCACATTTTCACTTTAAAGTATTACAATTTATAATTTAAATTTGATGTGTTTTGGGATTTTCTATAAATATGTACAGTAATCGAAATAATGAATTTATTCCATTTGGCTTTTCCACTCTGTATACACCATACTATATTGTAAAGCACATATTATTTTGTGCTATTGTGAAATATTTTTCGGTTCCTTTGTCTCAACTTCGCGCATTAGAGTTTAGAATACTATGTATCCCTGGTATCTACCGCTTATCAATGAATGCTGATTTTTTTTAGTCTCGAAAGTAATTTTATAGTATTTAGTCTCCACCCTTAAGTTGTAATTTTTATACCTACTAAACTACCGCTGCCCCGCAGGTCTTTCAGTGTAATGTAAATTTTCCTTTTATCTACATAACTATTTTTGCTGTGATACTATATCGGATCCTAAAGTTTATATTTCCTATGTTTTGTGCCCTAACAAGTTAGAAGTTGTCTCATAACGTCGGAAGCGCTGTTCAACCAAGAATTGTGGCACAAAAAAATGTCTATACTTCTAGATTCTCTTTGATGTATAAGAATAAACAAAGTAAATGTAGGAACTTTTATAAATTAAAATTAAACTTCAAGAATAAATCTGCTTACATTTTATATACAAAGATATAGGTGGTTCACTTTATTTAAACATAATTTGTCTTATTATCAATGAAAAAAATCAATTAAAACTTTTGGTCAGTGATAACTGCTATTGCAGTGCCGCAAATACTGTAGAGAGAGATCAGCAGCAAAAGTGAAACAAACACCCTGTAGTCTGTAATCATTTGAACTGCTTAGGAATCCCTAATTTAAAATTACTTAAACGAGTTTATTTTTTAATATTTGTGAAAATATCTTTCGGAACTTGCAGCCGCTTCACTTTGAAAATTAAATTAGAAGTGTTAGCGAAGCAATATAAATTTTGCAAACTTGGGGTATATTAATAAAATCATAATGAACAAGTTTACAATGCTCACAGCAAAATGACTGTTTATTATTAAATTTTCATTAAAAATGTACAATTAATTTATTTTTACGAACTCTACCCAATTGCAATTAGTAAGTACTGCAGATAGTACCTAAATAGTCTGATATCACATAGGAATTTCTAAACCAGGTGGTGTAAGTATCAGGACTCTCTATGTAAAAATGTACCTACCGATTGGAGTGGATATAAAAGTACCCTCCAGTCGAACTTAGACGTAATCACAACCATTAAAAGTAGTAAAGAAATGGAAGTGGCGAATGATCAAATTTAAAATGTCCTCGTAACAGCTTATTTTCGTGCGAGGCATTTTCTTATACAATAAAAAATTATGTTAGGAAGGCATCTACATCTAAGGAAGATGCAGGACCATCTCAGCTCAAATATTAAGCTCCAAAATTCGACTTTAGGAACAATTGTTCTTTATTTACACATTTTGTAAAGGCAAGAATCAAAAAGCCTTTGGACAGAAGGAGAGTTGTGAATTCAGTTGAGATTCTAACTATTTAAAATCGTATTAGAAAGGCGTATTATATGAGGACGAATTCCTGGGGTGCCAAATTTCTTGGTCGCCTGTCCTCCATTAACGATATTATTGCTGAAGAGGCAGTATACTAAAAAGACTGCTACCATATTTTTTTCTATCAGTTTCCTAACTGCAAAATATAATATCCCCAGACACAGGCATGCAAGGGCGGCTCCAGACCGAATTTTTGGAGAGCCAAATTTAAAGAAAAGAAGAGGTTCATGATTGTTGCTAAAGCTATGGAGTATTTATAAGATATTTAGCCCAGACACATATCCACCCAGCGACGATTTGCTAAAGAATTCGCGGGTACACAGGTTTTTCTTGAGGGCAACATATATTATTAGATGATATATAGCTATAACAAACTATAGTTGTGGCTCAGGACTGATAAAAAGAGCTTTGATGAAATTTTACAAAAACTTTACCGGTAGGAGATAAATTGGCATACGTACATATATTCTTGAACCTTACAACTTTCTTTGAGAATATTTCTTTTGCAGATTAATAGTTTATACGATATAAAGGAATGTTTAAAAAAAATGTTAGGTAATAATCTTTTTTTCGAAAATGTTTACTTTTCCGGAGCGTGCAGCTCGAAAACGGTTGAAATTTCAAAAAAAGTGTGTAAAACAAAAGCTTTCATTTAGTATTGGAACATTTTTTCTTGTAACGCACCGTTTTTAAGATTTAAGTGAAAAACCCAAAAGTAGGATCTTCTTTATGTCCTCTCCCCTCCGGCTCACCCCTTAGTCATCAGGACTTTTAGTATGTTCACTCCCTAAGCACCATAAACAAGCTTCTAAAGAAATCCCTGCTTGCGCTATTTGAGGGTGACCATGACGAAAAAGAAGTAAACCAATTCCAAGAAACACCTAACCTTGTCTATGAAGAATTTATGGGTTATGGGTGCATATGCACGTACCGGGAAAGCAAGATATGGTGTTAAAACCAAACAACAACAAGATCTGCTTAAGTGGTCTATAATCACAAAAAGGAGAAAACTCTCAGGTGAATTGCATTAAAATGGGAAATGCACGCAGTTCGAACAAACGCCCTAGTATCACTACAAAACGAAAAACCATGCCGGTAACTGTACAAAAAGGAATCGTAGTACCTGATAGAAATGAAATCATTAGAGTGACGTATGGTTCAAAAGTTTTGCCAAAAAAATCAGATGCTGACAACTCTTAACAAATAATAATACAATATCTCTTAAGTATTCTTATTACTAGCTAAAGTTCAAATAATCGACAAAGGACCGTTATCTTCGATCTGCCTAAGTTTTCCCTGACAGTTGCTTCATTCTTTGGACGACCCCAGCGTTGATTGCTCTTTTTCCCGATATACGACGTCGGAATTGATCTTGATTTTGTGCTTCCCATTTGTTATTCTACACGTTTCGGGTCAATATTGCTCAGAAGTCTTCAATTGGGCGTGCCTGAGGTAGGTTGAGGGAATTATCCACTTTCGGTACAAAATTGATGTTGTTGGCCCCATACGAATCCCGTGTGATTCTCGCATAATGGCATGAAGCAAGATCTCGCCAAAAAATAATTTCGTCATTCGCATGATTTGTATTCAAAAACTGTAACAATTTAGAAAGACATCTCTCAATATATCGCTCTTTCTTTAAGGCCTCGCTACGAACAACAACAATGTAAGGCTGCGAAATAAAACCAGCCCCAGAAATGGCACACCATACTAAAATTTTATCCTCATACTTCTTTTTGCTCTTTTAGCTCACATCGGCAGGAACATTTGTGTAATTGTCCATATAGAAACCATAATTGCCCTTCATCTTAGGGTTGACCAAAGCGAAATATTTTTCGTCCTCCATCACGATATATTTGTTAACAAACTGCACTCGCCTTAACGCGCGCAAACATTTCGAAATTCTTACTAACTGAGCCTCTGTGTATTTTGGAGCTTCTATTCTTTTCCAGAAGACAACATTGTTTCTTGATAGGGTTCTAAACACCGTAGTCTTTCCAATTTGAATTCTCCTGGCCAGTTTTCGCTACGAGATTCTAATTCAATGTTTAACTGCTTGAATGAGTCTCCCCTGTCTTAATTGGTTCAAAATCCGCGGCCGACCGTTTTTGGCAAGTTTATACACGGTATCCCTTCTTCACAGTCTGTGATTGTACGATAAATTGTCGATTTACTTATGTTCTTATCTCGACAATCTCTCCTTTCTAAATTCGCCCAACCAGATTATAAATAACTCGACGAAGATCAGTTTTATAAGACATTTTGGTAAGCGCATACCAAAAATGTTTGCATTGCTTATTTAGATGACATGACTGGTGACATTTAATTTCCATGACCTGCTTTATTAAATACATTTTGTCACTCAATCCAACCAGGTCAATTCTTTCCCAAAACTTTTGGAACATACGTTAACGCGACTGCACGGAACTGTGAAAGAAGGAACGCCTGTCAGGATGAAACCTTCGAGGTTGAATGAAGGGGTTGGTCGAGGAACTCTGATTGGAAAGGGCTTAGCTACGTCTGATAAAGAAGTTTCAGTACCAAGAACAACGTTAGTCAACGATGAGTGGGCCTCTGTCAAAATTAGGAAATAACAAGAAAACAATCCCATTTTAAAGAAGATGCGACAATGTATAGAAGAATATCGACGACCTACTTGGCAAGAAGTATCGAAACTCTGTACATAAGTTAAGTCATGTTGGGCTGTGGGACAATTTTATCCTGGAAGAAGGCTTATTAAACGAGTACTAGATAATGATTATGGATTCTAAAATGAGAAAACAGTTGGTCAGTAGAAATACTAGAGTAATCAAAGTATTTTGTCATTTATACGACAGTCTATCAGGAGGACAGTTCGGAGTTAAGCAAACCCTTCAGAGAGTTTCATTGGATTAACGGTTTCGAGGATATAAAGGACTGGTTAAGGAAATGTACCGCCTGTGCTATGACTAATGGACCTCAACGGAAAAGGAAAGCTTATGCGGTAGCCCACTTAAGAGGATTGCCTTAGATATTGCTGGACTATTCCTCATGACAGAGAATGATAATAAATACATAATAGTGGTTATGGATTATGTTACGAAGTGGCTGGAAGTCTACGCCATTTCAAATCAAGAAGCCGCAACTGTTACAGATATGTTGATAAAAGAGTTTATTACTTAATTTGGAGTGCTGTAAAAGATTCACAGTGACCAAGGCAAAAATTTTGACAGCCAGCTCTTTTGCGGAATATGTGACAAACTAGGGATGATGAAAACCAGAACTACAGCGTTACACCCTCAGTCGGATGGAATGATAGAATAAATACCTGTCAAAAGTGTTTTCGCAATGGACTATAAATCCGCTGTTAATGATTCAATAGGCCAAACACCAGCAAAAGTCTTGGTTTTGCTTGAGATGCGACCTCGAGTTTGGATACCGATCTGGAGAAGACAGCCGGTGAAGATTATGTGATCTAGTTAAGAAGAAAAATTGACGATATGCATGAGTTTATTCGCTCGCATCTTCAAATCGCGTACAATACCCAAGCCACAGAAGGATGTTTCAAGGAAGGCGACAGAATCTAGCTTCATAACCAAAAAAGAAAAAGGGGTTAATTAATTATGTCATTTACAATATAAGTAAGATCCCGAACGGTAAACCGAAGGTAATGCACCAAAACTGGCTTGCGCTATTTGAGGGTGACCATGACAAAAAAGAAGTAAACCAATTCCAAGAAACACCTAACCTTGTCTATGAAGAATTTATGGGTTATGGGTGCATATGCACGTACCGGGAAAGCAAGATATGGTGTTAAAACCAAACAACAACAAGATCTGCTTTCGCTTCTAAAAGACTACTCGCTGGTCCGTAGCATTCCCGCTGGTCCATAGCATTCTCGCCCGCACCAACGACGCGCGAGGATTGGCATTTGTGTTCCAAAAGAAGTTTGTTCGATTATAAGAACTTCACGGTCAGTTATCGGCTCCTGGAGAGGCCTTGAAACTTCTGTATAGACTACGTTACCTTTTCTATCTGGTAACAAAGAACATTTTCTGAGATCGATCCACTTTATCATGATGTATGGGAAGCATTACTTAGTCTTAGGAAGCACAATTTAGATACAACACTAGTTTCAATTCCAGAAGAAACTAACTTAAGCAGGGGACAATGTTGTGCGAGGCATTTTCAATCAGTCTGGCCCTGATCTTTGAATACGCCTTTCAGCAGCTTGCCTGTGTTCCGCTTTTGCTGCCCGCCCCAACATTCGAGAAGTAACTGGAATGTTCTTTGCAAACGGGCTGATTCATAGAGGAAGGATTTCGAAAACGTCTAAACTAGCATCGAGATTATTTAAGACTGGTCTGCATTTTTCTAGGTCATTATATTTTTAGATATGTTTTGTATATATAAATAAATGTAAATCAATGTAATTTTGAGGAAAAATAAATTAGTTATATAAGTTGGTGTATTTATTGAATATAAATGTTTTAAAATAAATAAACGTGACATTTTCATTCAAATTGTTCACTAAAAAGGAGAGAAAGTACCTCGGGGTAG
Source organism: Psylliodes chrysocephalus (assembly GCA_927349885.1). Classification (NCBI taxonomy): domain Eukaryota; kingdom Metazoa; phylum Arthropoda; class Insecta; order Coleoptera; family Chrysomelidae; genus Psylliodes; species Psylliodes chrysocephalus. The sequence goes on from OV651826.1 coordinate 3,273,798, forward strand.
CTTCGTGGTGAAGCAGAAAACTAATCAAAAAGAAATTCGACACCTCGTCGAGCTAACGAATTTCTCTGCAGTTTAATTTAAGTGATGCCCGGACGCCCAAGAAATATAGCTCCAGAATCAAATATTCAGTTGTCATCTGAAAAAGGCTGTAACACAACGTGTACTTTGCAAAGAAATTTTCATATCGAATATTTTTATACTTGACTTTAATTTTATTTACAAAAAGATATATTCTTAACTTTATTTCACCCCATAATCTACCTTCTTTTTTAAATTTTAATTACATTTTGTCCCTTTCTTTGAAGAGGGCTCTGTAATTAATTAAACCTAAAAGTTTGAAATATGGCTACGAAAAAGGTCGGAATGTCATTTAAACTTTAATATTCTAACTTCATTTTGTAGATGTAACGTAACATTAAGTTAGGGAAAATGATCTTTTGTCGAGTCAAGTGCATCTTGTCTAGTTTTTTTATGATAAATGATGGAAGCAGTCACCCATAGTGAGTTATTTAACCAAAATGAAAGGAGTTGTCATCAAGGCAATTTCTCAAGTTTTATAAACTTGTACAAGGTATTGTGAGAAAATGGAAACCCTGAATCGTAAAATAGAAAATTAGTTATTAAGAATGACCATTTTAAACAGCTATTGTACAGATCCTAAATGCAATTGTAATGACTGAATTTCGAGTATTTCGATGTTATTCCTACACGTTACTATAATTAATAAATTTTATTATTTTCTTTTTACTAAAAGAAAAAGGTTCAAACTATTATCTTACAGGAGTTTTTGATAAAAATAAAAAGGGTTCTATCAGAAAAAATTTATAATTTTCTGAAAAATTAGTAGGTATATTAAAAATTAATTTTTAATTGCGACGATTTACATGTAGTTTAATCTTTTCTCAAAAAATAAAATTTTAAAAATTAAGTATTGTATTAGAAATAAAGATAATCATTAGATTGCTAAAAGATTGCTTATCGCAGAAATAGCTACAAGACTTCCTTCTCTCAGAGATTGTGATTTCCTCAACCGGTGGTTTCAATCGACTAATGAAAAGCTGTTTTAGCGTTTTTAAATTTTGATCAGTGTCATAATGACAGCATTTGAATAGTTTAGAATTTATATGTATAATAATTTTTTATAATTATTTTAGAAAGGCCAAAGCTATAATTGAAATAATTTAGAAATACAAACGAACAAGAGCTCTAGAACTATTCGTAAACTATCGATATACCGTCTGCTTTTTTAATTTTATTTATTATATTAGAATGCTAACTTCCGGCCGTCAGCATCTTATTTTTTTAATTGCAGTTTTTGGTAGTAAATTGGACATAACTAATAATAAAACGTATCAGGAACTATAGGACCATATCGGATGCAACAAGTACTCTCCTTAAAATAAGAGATGCTGAGATATACACACACGCTGCCACACTTTATCGAAGGCTCTTGAGATATCAAGAAATACTGCGGTAAATTTTTTTTCTTCTAGAGAATTCCTAATTTTATTTTTTATGCGATGGATCTGAACAATCGTAGAATGTTTATTTCGAAATCCAAATTGATGGGACGGGATAAGTTGTTTTTTTGTCGATTATCTTATTTATTCTTCTTAAGAGCAATTTCTCAAGTAGTTTTGATATCACAGGTAGAAGCGAGATTGGTCTATATGATGTTATTTCATTATTCCAGTTTGGGTGTCATTATTACCTCTGCAGTTTTCCATAATAGTGGAACATGTTAAGGTCTAAATGCTGCCTTTATTATATCGGTAAGTTTAACTAAATCTTTTCGTGGTAATTTCTTTAGATCTCTTCTGTTAATATTATTTTTTATTTTTCTTTGTATTTCTTTAGGACTAGTAATATTTTCTCTACATCACCTGGTTTGGATGGAAGATGCGTTCTAAATAAACTTTTTGTTTGCAAATTCTTGCCCACATCCCATTTTCTGTTCGTATTGGGGGTATGTGTTGGATTGGTGTGTTATTATTTTTTTTTTTTTTTGACTGCTTTCCATAATGGGTAATCAGTGATTTGATCATCTGAGAGCTCTCTCAGGTATTTGTTGGTTGATTAATTTTTTTATTTTTTCTTTCTTTGTAGCTGTTGTGTGTGTCTATTTAATTTGTTTTTGTACTCTTTTGTTCTCATTTTTTGCCACTCCTTCGGAGTCTTTTTTTTGTTTTGTATTAAATGCCTTAATTCTTTGGGGTAATTAATTGTTCAGTTCTTTTCTCTTGGTTAAAGCAGACATTTTTTGCGTTAAGGCTTGATAAGAAGTGGATCTACGTCAATTCATCGCCCGACAATTCATCGCGCGAAAATTCAGAGCCGACATTTCATCGTAAGACGATTCACCGCTACGACAACTCAGCGCCACGACAATTTGTCGGCAGCCATTTTTTAGAATTCATTTTATGGTTTATTTTATTTTTTTTATTATAATCAAAATTTTATTTTATATATTTTTTAGTATAGGTAATAAAAACAAGTAGGTATATTAAAAAAAAAAAATATATTATAAAAAATTATAGTTGCTAGTTATTACATTTTAAATTGAATTAATATAATATAATATAATATAATATAATAATATTAAATAATTTAGACTTCCATTCGAAAATTATGCGCAATTCCTCGAAGATATTCCATGGTATTACGAGCGTCGTAGGATTCTGTAAGTAGTTTTAAACGACGTGCAGAATCTTTGTAAATTTTTTTTTGAGTAATGTCATTACCTGCCACAATTTGCTTTATTTTCAATTTGTTAAGGCTTTCCTCCTTTTGTAAAGCCTTAATTAGCCTCCAAATGTTGGGATGTGCAATGGAAACAATTGAACTGAAACTGTTATGCCATCCTTCAACTGCATTATTGATTCTAGCAATTCCCTCTCTGGCTGCATTGTGTAACAACCAGTTTGCCTAAAGACCATTTGCAACTACTGATAGGTCTTTAGCTACTGTTACTATACTATTAAGGGATAAAGGCAGCGCTTGTCACCAGCCCTAGGGTCCTGGAGTCCTGAAGGAACATCCATTCGCCAGTGGCAAAATAAAATAATAAAAGAAAATAATAAAAATACAAAAAAAAACATCCCTTAATAGCATATGTCGAGCGGTTTTGGCAACTGACTTAAGACTCTCAAGTCCTTAAGGGTAGGAACGCCGAGGCTTAACATGCTCGGAATATTTCTTACTGGTTTTTGGAAAGAGGTGAGAATAAAATAGGTTAATGAACAATAACATGTATATTTAAATATAAGTAAAAAATGAATAACAAATTTCAATAAATCAAAACAATCTCTATTTTTGAAATAAGACATAGCAAAAATTACTACCCACAATTGTAAATCTTTGTTATGATAAACCATGCTAGTATAATATAATCTATGATGAAACTTTGATATAAAGAAACCTTTTACATCACAAAAACATTTTAATATAAAAAAACTCTTTATATGATAAAACCCTTAAAACTGATAAAACATTTAATAAGTAAACTTGGGACGAAAATGAAAGAATTGGCATTTGAAGAAAGACTAATGAACTGTTTTAAAATACATAACCCAAACATGTTAAAATAAAATAGATATTACCTTTGAAAACAAAACACTACAACACACTTTACTATATATAATAGATATTAATACATTTTTGGGCATAGGTTTGGCCCAACGGCCGCCCCTTGAGTCCTTTTGTGTCAACGATTGACTCTCTATTTATATCAATCTTAACGTGATTATTTTAAAAAGAAACTCGACTTATTTATTTTTAATGATTATTCGCACGATTTGTCCTTTAATTTTCTAGTACAATGAACTATTTCTAATTGTTTGATTTTAATAAATATGTTGTGTTAATTTAATAGATTAAAAATATTAGATATTTTTGGGATTTTTGTTAAATTCTTTATATTTTAAAAATAATAATGCCAATTATTACAATTGTAACAATTCCAAGAAGATATAGGAAATTTTGGTAACCGTCTTCTTCCTCTTCTGTCTAATCTACCAATCCACCTGTCTTTAAAATAGTTTATTAAATCTGCTAAGTCCTCGTTCTCTGCATAGAATTCACTTTCCAATAATAAATCAAAAGCACTCTCTACATCGTCTTCAGGAACATAAGCAAGTGCAGCCAGAAGTCGCAAATTTGATGAAAACACTTCTTCATCCACATATCGCCTCGGAAATTCGGTATTCTGGATTTGTCTCCATATACACTGAGAAAAATGAAAAAAGCATCCACGAATTTGAGTATTAAGGAATTCACTTCGTACCGCATTCATCGCTGCTTTTTCGAAATCCATTAAAAACGATGTATGGCAAAGTTCAGGTTTCAAATTTTTTAATGCTGCATATAAACGTCTATAGCTTTCTTCTTTTTTATTCGGCAGAATTGCATATACTGTTAGAATGGTATTTGAATATTTGACGCCATGGATTGTATATATTTGGGAAAACATATTAGGGGCTGTTGAAAAAGTTCCATCTCCGTACCAGTGTTCACACTCCAACATGTAGTCAAGATTTCTTGCTGTTGTAAACACTAATATTCGGCCGTACATTAAAAATAACTGACCACTGCTTGTCAGTGTATATTCCTGTGGAATAACTAATTGAAGCAGAGAATTTGGAATCGCAGGAATTTCTTCTATCTTTTCCTTTTTTCGTTGAATAGTTCTTTTCATTGCACTCACTTGTGGCAATCTGGCAGCCGATGATGATAAACCCTCGGAAACCTTTGCAATGATTTGTTGAGTAGTGGAACCACTTTGTTCAACTAAAACTTTCATTTTTTTAACAGCTCTTCTTACTTCGGCATCAGCACTATCTGACACATGATTATGTTCGGTACTCTTCACAATTTCATCGCCTATGGTATGAATGCGACCGGTACATCTCCATTTATGATATAGAGAACATTTCCAAATACCTTTTTCTCCAGAAATTTTTTCTCTAGAATGTGTATGGCCATTGTATAAAAGCATTTTGTGACCTCTTTCGCTGTCAACAAATTGTAACGGCATTTTCAAATTTTACAATGATGTAAACTCGTACAAAGACAAAATAAGAATAATTACAGTTCGTTGGTATTTCTTATTTAAATCTTATATACATATATTATAAACAGGGCGTCTAAAATACTAACTTACACAAACAAGCTATTGAAGATAATCCTTTTTAGAATTAAATATTGATTGCACTATGAATTTCTCCTTGAAAGGATTAATAAAGGATAATTATAATTCTCTATTATTATTAACTTATGTGGTAACTTACCCGAATTGGCTAATGAAGATAATCCTTTTTAAAGAGTAGGTAGAGGACTGTTGAGAACCTGCGACTGCCGCTTATACACTTTAAATTGGCTTATCAGTAATACATTATTGATATTTATTATATTTTTCTTAGTAAAAACTACTTGATTAGCAGAAAAAAAGTAAATCATATTTTTGTGTAATTTAGAGTAAGATATTTTGTAATTTTTTCGAAAAAATAATTTTATTTGGTACTTATAAGAAAAATTCAATATAGCACAAAAAAAATTGTTTGTTTTTTAGACATACTGTATAAATCATAGATACAATACGATATTTTTGTGGCGATGAATTGTCGTAGCGATAAACTGTCGTAGCGATGAAAAGTCGTAGCGATGAATTGTCGGCTCTGAAAGGTCGCGCGATAAATTGTCGCGCGACGAATTGACTGGATACCATAAGAAGTTGTTGTAGTTACCCTCTTTTGGGATTATATGTGGGTGGGAAGTAGGCAGATGTACGTACATATTTTTTTTGTTTTAACAGATATGCTAATAGCTTGTATTTCATCAGTTTAACTTTTTTCTCGTTAATAGTGTGTAATGTTCTTTTTAATAATAACTAAAGTTCCACCTCGGGCAGAATTGTTTGGATGAATGACATTATAGATCTGATATCCTTTTAATTTATGCTAATGAAGGTGGGTGGGGTTATCCTCTATAATTAACTGGGTGCGCCCCTCCACAATGTATGCACTGGTGCTGTACTCATTGAGTGTTTTCCAGCGCATTTGACATATATGGGTTCACTTTTGTAGTAGTTTTGAGTATGACATAGTTTACATTAGGGTCTTAGTGGAGGTTTTTTGTAGGCTTCTATTTGCACTCTTGATCCCATAATTTTTTTTGAGACCTTAATATTTATCAAAAACTAGAGTAAAGAGTGGAGGTGGTCTTTAATTCTTTTTGCTCAGTAGCTGACTCATTTTAAGTATTTTAAACCCATTATTTTTTAGGTCCTTTTTGATTTACTTTTGTTCAGAAGACTGATGCAATTTTCTCACAATTATCTTTATTGGCCTTGTTCTTTATTTTCAAATGAAAACTATTCCATTTCAGTATTGTTGTAAGAGATATATGAAGTTTCATGATTTACATTGATTTTCAAATTACCGCCAGATACCATGGTGGCTTGATAGTGTATTTTGTCTTATTTTGATGGTTTTTTAACTATAACTTTAGGGGGATTAATGTTTTTAATTTATTGTCTGTCATTTACCGTATCTGTTAGCACCTCTAGTACCTCTTTGTCCTTCTTTAAGTTACATTCTGAGGTTTGAATTTTTTGTTGGATTGCATCGATTTGTATTTACAACTGGTTGGCAATAATTTCTTTCTGTTGTTTTTCATAGGTCCATGCATTAAACAATGCCTGTTCATTTTAGGTTCTGTCTTGATTCTCGTTGAACAAAGTCTGATTTTGATCTATTGTTTTTATGGGTTCCCTTGATTTTCCTGAATCATCGCTTGTTATTTATTTTTTTTTTTTTCGTTACAAGCGCTTCAGCCTGTGACGGTGGTCTTGAAGGAAGATCTTGTGTTTTGCATTTTTTCGACACATTTCAGAACTATTTTTACGAGCGCATTTTTTATTTTTGTTTTTAAACATTAAATTTATTTATCATTGTCACTTGTAAACTATACGATTAAAAATATTTGCACTTATTACGCAAACGAAATTGACCTAGTTACAGAGCAATGTTGTTAAACATACGAGTACATTCCCACTTATCGAGAGCTGAACTGTAACTTTCGGAGATGATATAAGGAACTTATTAAATACGAGGTGTGTATATAAAGTAAGGTCTCCATTTTTTTTATAATAAATTACATTTCTTTTGAAGTATATTACATCATTTGAAAGCTTAAAATCTAAGCTATTTTTCTCTGTAATCGCCATTTTTTCGATTAGTTTCCTCACCCGAACAACAAACTTTTGTATCTCCTCTTCGAACCAAGATTCCGCCGCCTAACGCAGGAAGGAGATGACCGCTTCATGCACCTCTTCGTCGCTCGCAAATTTCATTTCGCTCAGATGATTTTATAAGGCAGAAAACATAAAAGTCACAGGAGGCGACGTCAGGACATTTTTCATCTCCTGTGACTATTAAATCAAGAAATTCTTCCTCTTGTAATTCAAAACTGGCGAGAAATTCTTGGGCACATTGGACGCGCTTCACTTTGTGTTCCGCGGTGAGCATTTGTGGGTCCCATCTGGCTGACAATTTTCGTTATTGCAGATTATTAGCCAAAATTGAAGTTTTTCAGCTAGCTCATCAAGGGTCAACCTGAGATCTTCCAGTAAAACCGCCTCAACTTTCTGTACTGTTTCGTCTGCCTGCGACAGCTTGCCACGTCGCTTCTCTCGTGGACGTTTAGGAGAACAGCATAAAATTCTTTACTCCATTTTCGAAGGTTTTTCACATCGATACACTTCTCACCAAAAACTTCTTCCAATTGACGATGAATTTCTATGGGAGGATTTTTTTAGGTATAAAAAGTTCCCGCACTTGGCGGGAACAACAACTGGACCCTCCATCTTGAACGGCTACCAGGCCCATGACACTCCCTGGGCGGGAAAAAGACGCGCAGCTTTTACTGCGCTGACGTTTTCGGGATATAACCTATCACTTGTCATAAATCCTGTTAAAAACTCGCTACCATGCGCAGGCAACCCATATTTCGTACACAAATATAAACTTTTGTTTACATTTTATCGAAGTAGTTTTTGTAATACATTCACAGCTTAAAAACGGAAAATTTGTTATTTTGATAGTGGATTTAGATCAAAAATACCCCAAATACACTTCAGTGTGTGTTTTATCCTTATTATTGCTCGTTTTATTTGAGGACATTGGAATAAATAAGAGTACTAGAAGTAATCAACCTAAAAAGGTGTGTTATAAAAAGAAAATACATTGCCTTCGACTGATTTATGTTTAATATGTTTTCGTGAAGTATTTACAACATGCTAGTTACTTGATTGGTTGTAAATTGTACGTGTATAAGTGATAAAAACATCTAGTGCTTTGTGCTTTCTTTTCTTTGTTGGTGTCCCAGCCCAGCATTCCTAGCCAGCAGTAGTAGCAAAAACATTAACATTGTCTACATTCAACCCATTTACATGTACATGATTTATTAGCTAAAAGCAGAATACAATATTTCTCTGCAAAATGTAAACAACGCTACAAGGAAAATTGCTCATGTATAAATTCAACAATTAAATCAAAATATAATATTTTTAAAGGACTTATATCAACTTTTATGTTAATTATAAATATTATAAGTATTTTTAACAAAATAATAGTTGTGTATTAATAAACCTGTTGCTACTCCAAAAAATATATTATTTATTGATTATCAGGTATCAAAAATATGTGTACCTATAGAAATTTGTTGAAATGTTCTATTGCTCTTAACCTTCTTAATGGGTTCTTATTATAGTTGTAAATAAAAATCAACACTTTTTTATCCGTCTATTTAACACTTACAAACGTATGCATATTTTAAGTTGTAAGGATCCATAGCCTCTTAATGTTTTACATTAGAAATAAGACCTGTGATGTCACATTAAATCGTGAATATGAGGTAAAGGATTTGGGAGTTGTCTTTCAGTCTAATTTGAAGTTCAATAACCATTTTTTACACAAAACTAAAAAAGCAATAAAAGCATTAGGTTTTTAAATCAGAAATACAAAAAAAAATTAGGATTACCACCAAAATCACATTATATAATGCCTTAGTAAGACTCCATCTTGAGTATGTTTCACAAATATGGATGCCCTTGGAAGCCACACAAATTGATCATATTGAAAAAGTACAAAAAATATTTTTACGGTACCTTTATGTCATAAAAAATACTTGTACCCTTATACCTATGATCTCGTATAAAACTAGGCTCAATAGTTTTAAGATTAAATCTCTTTTACAAAGAAGAAAGCAACAGGCTGTGATATATTTTGCACTCTATTTTAAATAAAAAGATTGTGAATTGATTGACTATATAAATGTTAATGCAGCAAAGATTAATATAAGAAACCCAAGTAACAAAAAGTTATTTAATTTAGATCCAAGTAGTATATCTCCTTTTAACAAGATGATGGCTGTTACCAATGAGTTTCTTAGCGAGATCCAAATAAATATCTTTAATGTTAGCCTAAGAAAGTTGAGGACTGTACTAAATTAAGTTCACTAGATATAAAGGTTTGTTTTGTTTTTGGTCTTAAATTTCTTGTTACTTAACTCTACATGTAACTACTATTAATTTTTTTATAGTATCCAATAAATAAATTATACCTTATGGCTGCTTTCAAACAATTTTGTGTGTAGTCACTTAGTTTAAAGTCAATTTTGAATTAGTGGTTTTACAAGAATGTCAAATAGTAATATGTATTGTATCTATGAATTTGCTGTGTGTAGTAAATGGCCTATATACATAACTTTGATATTTTTATCACAAGTGTAAAAACTACGAAAACCATATACATATAGTTCCCATTTTAAAATAAATTCAAATTAATTCATAATAAAAAATAGTCTGCCATACTTAAACTCATTCACAAAAACAAGTCACTGAGTATATATTTGTAAAAAAACTACACTAAATATGTCTACGTTACAAATTTTTAAATTTAAAACTACATACTTTCCTATAGATTTTGCAGTACCTAAATAACGTATAGAATAAATTTTTACAACATCTTAGAAAAGTTTTTAGATTAGAGTAATTCTTAAGAAATAAAGCAATACCTCTATTTTGTTACTCTAACCTTGTGTGTTATATATTTCCCTTGACAAACAAACGTTATATTTTGAACTAAAAGTAATTAAACTTTTCACCAAAAAGTAATATTTCACATATATAAAAAAAAATAAGACGGTTCTGTCCTTCTTACATTTGCGAAGACTGCCCTGATATCTAATCTATTTTCTTCTTCAAAGTAATTAAGTTGTTCAACCGTTGTAATAATAATAATAATAATAATAATAATAATAATAATAATAATAATAATAATAATAATAATAATAATAATAATAATAATAATAATAATAATAATAATAATAATAATAATAATAATAATAATAATAATAATAATAATAATAATAATAATAATAATAATAATAATAATAATAATAATAATAATAATAATAATAATAATAATAATAATAATAATAATAATAATAATAATAATAATAATAATAATAATAATAATAATAATAATAATAATAATAATAATAATAATAATAATAATAATAATAATAATAATAATAATAATAATAATAATAATAATAATAATAATAATAATAATAATAATAATAATAATAATAATAATAATAATAATAATAATAATAATAATAATAATAATAATAATAATAATAATAATAATAATAATAATAATAATAATAATAATAATAATAATAATAATAATAATAATAATAATAATAATAATAATAATAATAATAATAATAATAATAATAATAATAATAATAATAATAATAATAATAATAATAATAATAATAATAATAATAATAATAATAATAATAATAATAATAATAATAATAATAATAATAATAATAATAATAATAATAATAATAATAATAATAATAATAATAATAATAATAATAATAATAATAATAATAATAATAATAATAATAATAATAATAATAATAATAATAATAATAATAATAATAATAATAATAATAATAATAATAATAATAATAATAATAATAATAATAATAATAATAATAATAATAATAATAATAATAATAATAATAATAATAATAATAATAATAATAATAATAATAATAATAATAATAATAATAATAATAATAATAATAATAATAATAATAATAATAATAATAATAATAATAATAATAATAATAATAATAATAATAATAATAATAATAATAATAATAATAATAATAATAATAATAATAATAATAATAATAATAATAATAATAATAATAATAATAATAATAATAATAATAATAATAATAATAATAATAATAATAATAATAATAATAATAATAATAATAATAATAATAATAATAATAATAATAATAATAATAATAATAATAATAATAATAATAATAATAATAATAATAATAATAATAATAATAATAATAATAATAATAATAATAATAATAATAATAATAATAATAATAATAATAATACTGGTGTGGAGTTGCCAATCTCCCATCCAGCGCGTCCCCAGGTGGTGGATAAGGGAACGCTACCCAGATATGGGTGGTACCGATCAAATCGGCGTGAACCAAAATTGGCATTAAGGAGTAAACCTTAGAAAAAATCCGTAATCTAAGGTGTAAGACATCGTGCCAAGAGATGCATGGCTATACGGAGTTAGTCTCGAACGATTCCCTGTGAGAACCAGGCAACACTCACTTGTACTTGCCTTACCGTAGTAAGGGAGCACTGCTACGGTGGACCATTTTTTTTCTGCCCTACTCGTGGGACCTATATGTCTAAATCTAAGAAACATAACCAGCAGGTTGTAGATCAAGGTGTAGGATCTGCAACTGGTGATAACAATATACACCAAAATAATAGTGAAGGTGGGTCACAGATAAACACACCAGCAGGTTTGGAGACGGCGGCCCCTACGCCCCGGTTCCTTCTTGTTAAAAAAATAAATAACGGTAACGAGGAGAACTTCGAAAGAATTAGCCCGTTCGTTATTTCAAAAACAATTTATGGTTTAATTGGAGAAACAATATTTGTTCGAAAAGTTAAAGATGGCCTCTTAGTACATACAAGAACCGATAGTCAAGCAAATAGACTTTTAAAAGTAAAAAAATTTCAGGATTTTAATGTAGAAGTAGTTCCTCACACTACCTTAAACATATCCAAGGGAGTAATTTTTTGCAGAGATTTACTTAATTGTACCATTGAAGAAATAAAAGAAAATATGAAACAAAACGGCGTAATAGATGTAAGACGGTTAAAAAGAAAAGTAGATAATGCCCTTGTTGATACCCCGAACCATATTTTAACTTTTAATAGCCCAAAACTTCCAAATGAGATAAAAGTTGCCTACTACAATTTAAAAGTTCGCCCGTATATACCTCCCCCAACTCGTTGTTTTAATTGCCAGAAATTTGGACACATGTCAAATAGATGCAATGGAGAAAAAGCTTGCTCTTGTGGAAAAGCTCCACATGACCCTACAACCTGTGTTGAACCTATTTCATGCATTAACTGCCAAGGTTCCCATCCTGCAAACAATAAGTCGTGTCCCAAATATATGACCGAAGCTGCAATCACAAAGTTAAAAATAACAGAAAAAATTTCATATGCTGAAGCAAAAAAAAGAGTTGTTATAAATACACCGAAACCCAATTATTCATATGCATCTGCATCTGCATCAAGCAGCTCAAATATTCAAGTGAATAATATTGTGGAACAATTGTTTCCTCACATCAAGCAGATTATTGTTGACGTTTTAAAACAAGAAATGCAAAATGCTAAGCCTACTTTTACTGTACCAAACCCACCTCCCTCTCTTGTTCAATCTGAACAGTCACCCCCTAGGTACTCTCTAAGGCCGAAACGAAATCGCTCCGCTAGCACTGATCAAGATTCAGTAACTAGCGAGGCCACGCTTAGGTCTCGAGCAACCACGAAAAAGAAAAAGAAGGGATGGAGAAAGGGCCAACCTAGAAAACCACGAGAAGATACAGAAATGAATACTGAACTTACTAGTCAAGAAGAAGACAAGTCCACTTCTATATCAATTGACGGGGAAAGTATCCCCCTTGATCAAAATATTCAAGATGGGAATTCCCAAGACGGGAATCCCCAAGATGAGAGATCCCAAATCGGGAATTCCCAATTCGAGAATTCCCAAGTCATAAAGTCCCAAGACGGGAATTCCCAAATCGAGAATTCCCAAGACGGGAAACAACTGTAAATAATATTAAAAAAAAAAAAAAAAAATTATCTAGTCACTTATATATTTATTTATTATTTTATTTATTTAATAATATATTTATCTATTTATATTTATATATTTTTTTATAAAAATATCCATGTATATATTTACTTTACAATTTATCTACTTACAATAAACTACATATATTTATTTTAGAATCCTCTTATGTCTAAAACTCGAAAAAATAATCCAATGGAACTGTAATGGAATAAAATGCCATTACGTGGAACTAAAAGAAATTCTATTAAAGGAAAATCCTTTTGTCTCTGTATACAAGAAACTCATCTCAAACCAGATGAAAATTTACATTAAGACAATACAAAACATTTAGATATGATGTTCAACCGAATCAACGAGCTCAAGGTGGTGTTGCAATCTTTATTAAACAAAACATCAATGTAGAAGTGCTTGACTTAAATTCTAACCTTCAAGCGGTTGCAGTTAGAGTTAACTACCCCTGCAAAATTGTATATGCAATATATATCTTCCAGATATCATTGGTCATTAGAAGATTTGCAACAACTAGTCGAACAACTTCCCACCCCTTTTATACTTTTAGGAGACTTCAACTCCATAACAGACTGTGGGGTTCAATAACTACAGATCAGAGGGGAAGAAACATAGAACAACTAATGGACGACTTTAGTCTCAATATCTTAAATACTGGAGAGGGGAACATATATTAACTCAAGATCAAACACACTTTCATCGATTGATCTAACCTTATGTTCACCTATTTTGACACCAAAAATACAATGGTCCACTTTATCTGAACACAATACTGACCATATTCCAATAGAGATTGAATTTGCAGACATAAGTACTAATGAACATGCACAGACTAAGTGGCTCACAAGAAAAGCAGACTGGCAGATATACCAAAATGAACTGGAAGACTATGACTTGTTATTGAAGGCGATATAAATGGAATTAGTTGCTAACTTTAGTGTAGCCGTGATAATGCAGCTGAAAAGTCTGTCCCTAAAAGTAATAAAGCCTCATGTAAAAAAAAGAGTACCCTGGTGGAACAATGAAGTATCTGCTGCAGTCAAAGGAAAAAAAAAGGGCTTTTAATATTTTTAAAAGAAATCAAACAACTGAAAATATGATAACATTCAAACAGTTACGAGCTTAAAGCAAGACTTCTCATTGTTCAATCAAAAAAAAAATCTTTGCAAGAGTACGTCAACTCCATAAATTTAAACACGACATCAAATGAAATTTGGCAAAAAATACGTTGCTAATTGGTAGGAAGTTTAATTACCCTTCACCACTTTTAAATGTAAATGGTGTATCAATTACAACTCCACAAGAAATCGCAAGCGAATTAGCTAAACATTTCAACAAGTGAGTGAAACGGTACACATAGCAAATCAGGAATACAATATTCCAGATTTTAGCACAAATAGGATTCATGATTATAACATTCCTTTCAAAATAGAAGAATTAGATAATGCACTAAAAGATTCTAAATCATCAGCTCCTGGACAAGACCAAATAATATATGAATTTATCACACAGCTACCAAAGAACAAAAAATACAATTATTACAAATTTATAATAAAATTTGGCAAACGCAAACTTATCCGTCACAATGGAGAGAAGCTATTACTATTCCCATTCCCAAACAAGATAAAAATTCTGAATCGCCGTCAAACTACCGTCCAATTTCTCTAATATGTTGTTTTAGTAAAATAATGGAAAAAATGGTCAGTATTAGATTAATGTGGGAATTGGAAACAAGAAATCTTTTAACTAAATATCAAATGGGATTCCGAAAAAACAGATCTACAACTGATCAACTCTTTCTTCTAGAAAATGCAATTCAAAATGCTTTTGCAAGGCGAAATCATCTTACTGCTATCTTTTTTTGATCTCGAAAAGGCATTTGACCAAACTTGGAGACTTGGAATTCTAAAAACATTACACAATTGGAATTTAAAGGAAACCTTCCCATATTTTTGTAAAAAATTTCCTAGAGGAGAGAACTTTTTAGAGTGAGAATTCAAATACACTATCCGAAGTCAAAAGTCTTAAAAATGGTATACCACAAGGATCCACATTAAGTGTAATACTATTTACGATAGCTGTCAATGGCCTAACTTCTGTATTAAAAGAAAACATGGGAAGATGCATATATGTTGATGATCTCATCATTTATTTATGAATCAAAGACCATAGATGATATTGAGGAGAACATGCAAAGAAATATAACTCAGTGAACAGCTACGCAAAGAAAATGGACTTACTTTTCTAAATCTAAAACCCACATGGTACATTTCTGCAGACTGAGATCTCTTCATCGAGAACCTGAACTTTACATAGATGATCAGAGAATAAACATAAAATATTCTACAAAGGTTTTAGGGGTTATAATGGACAACAAACTATACTGGAAGGAACATATCTTATATATCACCACAAAATGTAAAAAGCATCTAATATTATGAAATCGATATCAAGTATCAAATGGGGATGTGACAGCAACTCCCTATTAATGATATATAAATCATTCATCCTATCTAGAATTGATTATGGAAGATAATATACTCGTCAGCCCGAAAATCGACATTACAACATTAGACTCCTTACAAAGACTAGCATTACAAATAGCCCTAGGAGCATATCGCACAAGTCCATATTTATCCCTATGTAATGAAGCATCCACTCCGCCATTACAGTACAGAAGGGAACAACTTCTAGCTAGCTACTGTGCAAATAGACTAAGTCAACACAAACACCCAGGTCTACCATATATTAAACTCAGAAGACGACGATGACATCTTCAATAGGCGATCATCTATTACCAGACCTGTAAGAATAAGATTTAGGGAACTATTGGAAAAAATTGACGAAACTTACCCAGAATTTATTTATAAACAGGAATATGAAGTTCCTCCTTGGAAAATAAACAATCCGACTATACGCTACGACTGCCTGAACATTAAAAAATATGAAACACCAAGCGATATAATAAAAAATGAATTTAATACAGTTATAAATACTTACCCAAGAAGTCAAACAATCTACACTGACGGATCAAAGAATTTTCATAGTTCTGCTAGTGCATTCTGCTCCGAAAACGTCATATCATCATGGACTTTGCCTGAGGCAGCAACAGTCTTTACAGCAGAGCTATACGCTATATGGCAAGCCCTAAAATTCATTGACCTAAGCAACAAACCAAACAAATATTATCTGCACCGATTCTCTAAGCTCACTTCAAGCTCTGAGCAATAATTTTAGCAATGATCCATTCTTAAAACAAATACTAGCCACTTTATATCATTTAGAGTCGAGAGATAAAAAAGTAATCTTCGTATGGATTCCAAGTCACATTGGTATAAAAGAAACGAAAATGCAGATAGTGCAGCAAAACAGTCCTTAGACCAACAACCTCAAAATATTCCTGTCCGAGACGAAGACCTTAAAATCTTCCTTAAACAAAAAATACTAATAAATGGCAAGAAGAATGGACTCATAATCCATCAAAGCTCAAAAGAGTCAAACCCTCAATAAAAGAATGGCTAACACCTGCAGAACTGACACGCAGAGAACAAGCAGTTCTCCACAGAATTCGAATTGGACACACGAGATTAACATCATCATATATGCTTTTGCGACAAAATCATCCACAATGTGACATATGTGCAACACTACAAACAATAGACCATATTATATTCGAATGTCGAAAATTTGAATTATTGAGACGACAAATGATAATTCCCATGAATATACAAACCTGCTTATCAAACCAAAAGAATATAAAAACATGTATCGAATTTCTAAAGAATATCCAAATTTTTTACGAAATATGATAGAATACTAATAATCAAAAATCCCTTATATTGTAATGGCTAATGACCTAGTAGTCGACGCCTATAACAACAAAAAAAAAAAAAAAAAAAAAAAAATAATAATATAATAATAATAATATAATAATAATAATAATAATAATAATAATAATAATAATAATAATAATAATAATAATAATAATAATAATAATAATAATAATTAATAATAATAATAATAATAATAATAATAATATAATAATAATAATAATAATAATAATTATATAATAATAATAATAATAATAATAATAATAATAATAATAATAATAATAATAATAATAATAATAATAATAATAATAATAATAATAATAATAATAATAATAATAATAAATAATAATAATAATAATAATAATAATAATAATAATAATAATAATAATAATAATAATAATAATAATAATTAATAATAATAATAATAATAATAATAAATAAATAATAATAATATAATAATAATAATAATAATAATAATACTAATAATAATAATAATAATAATAATAATAATAATAATAATAATAATAATAATAATAATAATAATAATAATATTAATAATAAATAATAATAATAATAATAATAATAATAATAATAATAATAATAATAATAATAATAATAATAATAATAATAATATAATATAATAATAATAATAATAATAATAATAATAATAATAATAATAATAATAATAATAATAATAATAAATAATAATAATAATAATAATAATAATAATAATAATAATAATAATAATAATAATAATAATAATAATAATAATAATAATAATAATAATAATAATAATAATAATAATAATAATAATAATAATAATAATAATAATAATAATAATAATAATAATAATAATAATAATAATAATAATAATAATAATAATAATAATAATAATAATAATAATAATAATAATAATAATAATAATAATAATAATAATAATAATAATAATAATAATAATAATAATAATAATAATAATAATAATAATAATAATAATAATAATAATAATAATAATAATAATAATAATAATAATAATAATAATAATAATAATAATAATAATAATAATAATAATAATAATAATAATAATAATAATAATAATAATAATAATAATAATAATAATAATAATAATAATAATAATAATAATAATAATAATAATAATAATAATAATAATAATAATAATAATAATAATAATAATAATAATAATAATAATAATAATAATAATAATAATAATAATAATAATAATAATAATAATAATAATAATAATAATAATAATAATAATAATATTAATGTTTATTTTACTTCTTACATATATATTTTTTTTACAAATAAATTCTCTTTTAATGTAAATAAACATGGGTTAGTCCGAAAAAACCATAAGGTTGTGCTCGGAAATTACTCCTGTTTATTAGTAGCGCCATAATTGCTGATAAAAATTAATAATTATAACAATAGACTTAGGAATAATAATAATACCAATAGTAAGTACAATATTAATAAATGTAAATATGTGCATTAATAATAATAATAAATAATATACATGAATAATAATAATTAATCGTACTAGCTGGCAGACTAATGATTAATTAATAATATGAACATGAACATGAGTATAATAAGAGTAGTTAATATTATTAAATTAAATACTTAATACAAATAAATATAACAATAATAATAATAATAATAATAATAATAATAATAATAATGCGTTCTTAATAAATATTATAATTAGTTAAGAGCGTACGTACAATTTTTCGGGTATAGGAGTTTCAATGCTATTCTTTTTCCCAAATTATGAAAAAACTAAAGAGTATTTTAAAAAAATTTGAAAAGTACAATAAAGAACGTGTTGATATCTAAAAAAGTGCTGGCTTGGCAACATCGTAATAATTTTTTTATGGAAACAGAGGGCGGTTGAAAACTGTGAAAATAACAACAAATTTTCATTTCATAAAAATAATAAGTCAGCTTTTTTCGTTTTTTATATAAATCTGCCACTTTCTAAGGTAATAAATCAGAAGGAAAATCACCGAAAACCGATTTCAAAAAGGTCTATTAGTTTTTTTAGAAAATGGAAAAAGAAACAAGGCATTTTAATCGAGTTAAAATTCTTTACCAAATTCGCTGTCTTTCTTCCACGATGTCCGGTCTCCATCTTGTTAAAAATCGATAATTATAGACGGATTAAGGTATTTTGTACCTCACACGTGCATGTTACTACATATTTAAATTAAAACATTTGTGAATGTTAAAAAATTTAAGAAAGATTTTGTAGAATATAAATATTTTAAAAGGTAAATCACATTTATGTGATTATAATTTTTTTTTAATTATTTTCTAATATATTATGGATTGCTCTCTAAATATATATATATATACAGTGTCTCGCAAAAAGCCTGGCCTGGCCTGAACACTTTTTATTGTCACTTTTTTAAGAAAATATTATTCCTGATATTCTTGAAATTCACTCGTAAGGGGGTGAATTAGGGAGAGTATTATTATAAAACTTGGTGTTCAATTTTAAACCTGAAACTTTCTTTATTTTAAATATAAATTTGGATGTGCAGTGAACTGGGTACCCACATTTTTACATATAAAATTAATGTAATATAATGTATATAAGCCCATATAGTACTTTAATAAAATTAATCTAGTGTGTTGTATACTTTTTTAAGTAGATTAAAAAAGTTTAAAAATTTGGTGCTTTCTTGGTGCGTCGTATGATTTCATTTTGTATATGTTTAGGTACAGATTGATACTGACAGTTTATTTTTAAATCATTAAAATAATATTTTGTTAATCCAAAAAAGGCAAACAAAAAAATCCATGCCACATACAATGTAACAATAAAAATTAAATATATAAATATAGCATGTTATGTATTAAGGGACTGAAATATTTTAGTCCTATGGGAATAAAAACGACACTTTAGTCTCTAAAATAAAGGAATGAATTACATGTTTTAGTTCCTTTGATACAAAAAATATTTATTTATGCAACTAGTGTGTAAAGTTACCCTTTTTTGACGAATGTGAATGTTGTCGCACTCACCTACGGCTTGTGCGACAATCACATGAGTCAAGAAAGGGAATTTACATACGAGTTGCATACAATATTTTTTCTACTACCGTACACATTATCTACTAATATTAGAAATATAATAGTTACTGTTTTCACTAGTGCGTAAAGTACATAGTGATTTGTCTTTAGAAATTAATCTTCAACTTATACTTTTGTCGTGTTCTGTGATGATATACTAATAAAAGTTTAGAGATTGACAGTTCTTCTAATCCACACAACCACGGACTATTTACTTTTACCAAAATCGACATCCACGGTTTGTTTACTTTTAATTAAATCACTGACATTTAGAGAAAATTATAATTAAAATAAAAAACTGTTGATAATTTGTTGGGGACTAAATAGATAAAAGCAAAAATAATTTACTTATTTGTCTTAGAAGGATATAGCATATAAATGGTAATATAAAATAAAACATTATATTTTGTTGCTATGTACAATTTTTGTCAAATTTTATTTTTTTTTCACTAGTTCGTAAAGAGTTTTACACTCCGTGGAGTGCGTAAAGTAACATTTGACAATTATTTTTTTTCACTAGTGCGTAAAATAATTAACGCACTAGTGAAAAAAAGGAACTTTTATATTTCTAATATTAGTGGATAATGTGTACGGTAGTAGAAAAAATATTGTATGCAACCCGTGTGTGAAGTGTTAAGATAATTAACACATTAGGTTACAGAATACTTTATGAACACTATCATTGTAGTGGTAATAGCTTATTTGAGCATGTATGTAAGCTATTACATGCGAGTGCACTACGGCTATAAATAAATTAATAAATAAATGCTTTACAGATTTATTCCTACAAACACTAAAAATTATAATAATATTTAATTATAGTACATTTGATTACAATAAATTATTCATTATTTACAATTTCTTCCAATAATATTGTTAAATAATGTTCGAAATAAAAGTTCGATAATTTTGAGAACATTTCCCTCCAAAGGTTCTGGTCCCTTTCAATTCTTTGATAAAGAATTTTGCTCAAGAGTAAAGTACGTTTGTTTTTGACAAAATCGAAAATTTTCATTGTATATATACTAAGTAAACTAATATAAGTGGGATAAGAGCTTTATTAACGTACGTATGCGAAATTTGCACAACGAGTGCGTAGCATGAGTTGGGCAATCGCAGAAGTACCTTAATAAACCGTTATCACACGTATACTGTACAAATTTTTATCTACGCCTCTAAATGTAAAAATAAACGCTAATTATAATTTTTGTCTAAGACTTTAGGGTTATTGTTTTCCACCACTACCTACATGTCGATTGGTGACACATCGAAATGTTGGGTAGCTGTTCTAACAATTGAATAAAAACTTTTTTTCTTAGCAACGATAATATTGTCATAAACAATGAGTCAAAAATAATTCATTTTTAACGTATTTTTGCATTTTCTAGTAATAAAATGAGTGATTCGGAAAGTTTTTCATCTGATATTGAAGAACAAGCTTAAATAGTTATTTATACAACAAGTGCAATAAACACTTTTTGCACAAGTTGCATACAATATTTTTTCTACGTTCATGCAAAAACCAAAAAATGTTTTATAGAACTGCAGTTGTATTATCCAAATCATAGTAGCCGGATCGTGTACCTTTGTTTGAGGCATTTTGTGTTCATAATTTGTAATGCTTTTTTTAAATAAATACATTTTTTATTAAATGATTGAAAATAATATAAAATATGCGATTGTTTTTAAAACGTAACACAGAAAATGAAAATAGACTAAATATTTGGCGTTGATTTGAATATTTATGTTTGTCATGATCATAAAACGCTTTAGTAAAATGACAGATGAGTGCAATAAAATTTTTATTGCACTAGTGCAATAAAGAACCAGTTTTTTCACTAAATATAGTTCAATAAAGTTTTGTTTTTTGTTTAAACGTAAAAAAAAGCTATTATTACTTGTTACTTTAAATTGTGACAGTATTTTGTTATTAAATTTAAATAGATTTTGACATTTTGGCTTTTTTATTTGATTGATTGAAAAGCAGTGAGACGGGCGTAGATAAAGAGATTTATTAAAGGTGAGTTATTAATACGTAATTGAGCATTTAAGAGGTTATCTGAATTTTCAGCCAAAATATGATTTGAAAAAGTTGAATGATTTTTGTTTTTGATATAACTATTGTAATGTTCTAAATAGGGTTTTTTGAAAGTATGGCCCGTATTACCGTATACAATTTTGGACAACTACCATAATTTACTTTATATACTCCCAATTTATTAATGGAACAATTTTGCCATTTTTGTTTTTAATATCCCAAGCGTATTATTGTTTTTGAAAGCTATGTTTTGGTTTTTTAAGTATGATGAAACCTTTTCACTGGGGGTTTCTATATAATATGAGAGAATCGCATAGTTACAATTTTTAAGGATTTCATCAAGTTAATGCCTAACAATCAAGAACATAGTTGTTTGTTTAACTAGGCAGAGAAGTAACAGATTTATTACCGCAGCTAGCATTTCATTGGCGAGGCGAAACCGAGGCAATGAAACAAGCCAAGTCAGTAAATCTGTGTCTTTGTATTTAATTTATTACACTAACCTTTTTTGGCCGGATGCCCATGCAGAAGTTTTGAAAAGAAAAAAAAGTAATTTTTTAAAGCCTAGGCAGTAAAAGTGTTAGGTACTTCTAAAATCGAGAAATATCACTAAAAGTTACATTTAATGTCAATCGAAAAGAACATTAGTTCATCAGAAAGGCAAATTATTGAAAAAAAAATATTTCAAGTATAAATTCACACAAGTGTGTAAAATCAAATTATACCCTAATTTTTCTATTAGAGCCTATGAATTTCACGTACAGGTTAAAAGTGAGTAGTTGGCTCTACTGGTTTTGCTTTTTTGTACATTATAAATATTTTCCTATTAAAGTTGTGCATAAATTTGACGCACTTCTTACATAATATACATAGAATGCAGAACATAGAATGATTTTCATTACTAGACTATATTATAACATAAAACATTTTTGTAAAATTTTGCTTTACTTACGTGTTGTCCTCTAATGTATTGACTACCGGAAGATTACTTTTCCACCTCAGAATAATTTTCCATTCTTTTTTTCAAGTACCTAATATATAGAACAAAAAATAAAGCAATATTATTTAAGTTTAAATATAAATTGGTATTACCTTAATCGAGCCAGTCGCTTATTTTTCCGTTTGTATGTTGGTTTTATTTTTCCCATCTTTCACAAAAATACACTTAACAACTTAAAAAAAAACTAACTCTATACTCCTAATTGTGGTGACATATCACTTTAGTGTCACAAAATTACAGATTTAACATATGTTTTAAATAAAACTACAGATAGATATTTCTTGATTTTTGGAAAAAAAATTGCGGATTATAGTCAAAATTCAAAAATATGGCCTTTCCAAGTTGGAACTATTTTTTATTGCGGATGTTGAAAACTACCTATTACTTGATAAAAGCGTAGTAATTTAGATTCGCGCATGCTCTCTTGTGCGTTTGTCGAGAATTTGATTTTATTTATCGCAATTTTATTTGTGTTTTTATATTTTACATAGGTTTTAAGTGTTTTTTGATTATTTATTAAAAACTATTTATGAGCATATTGCATTTTAAATCAATAAATATTTCTAAATTTTATGTTGTGTTTACTGCAACAATCAATAGTTAAGGCAACTTAGGTTTGTTTGGTAGCGATATTAAGCTGAGAAGCAAGAACGTATATTCTTTGATCTGTGTCAGTTGGCCGGGAAGCAAATTATTTTAAAAATTATGTTTTCATTACAGGCGACATTCAATTAATTTTTTACGTGGGTTCGGTTACGTATTTTTTTTTAATTATTTTGATATTTCCATAATGACAAATATTCAATTTTTTTGTTAGTGATGTTTTCTTGTGCAAATATGGAAAAAATGTTTCATGACGAAAAATATTTTTTTTTTAAGTTGTTTCTCTATAGGTAAACATACTGCATTTTTCCAAGCAACAAAATATATGGTTTTAGATCACTTCAATTTTTCATTATATTTTTCTCGAAAAATGCTGTTTTTCTATTTTTTTTGCGAAAATTTACTATAGAAACTAGTTATTTTTGGGTGTTGACAAATTTTTGCAAAATTCGTACCTGAACTCGGCGAACAATTCACTCATGTTCCAAAAAATAAAAAAATTGAGGTTAGAAAAAAATGGTTATATTTTGAAAAAATCCGCACTTTTTTGTAAAGAATTAGTCTCTACTACATTCAAAATGGTTCTATTTTTTTTCTAAATGGCTTATTTTTTGTGACACTAAAGTGTTATGGACCCCTAATTGTAATTTAATCTTACTACAGCTATTCACTAAATTAAAATAAAAAATATTGTAAACACCCTCTAATAAATCCAACTATAATAAGATAAGTGATAATAATATCTCACAATGCACCAAGAACAACTAAATGCGGTTCTGGTTTCCTTAATTCAGGTAACTCTGACTCACTTAAGACCTCTGAACGTCGGCAGCCGTGGTAGGGAAATAATATATGGGATGGAGTACACGATTTCGAGTTCGAACGTTAAAATTTTGTAGGTACGCTCTTAAACAAATTATATAAAAAGAAAAAGCATTAGAATATAACAAAACACAATTTTCAATTTTCAAGAACATGTAAAAACACACATTGACAGATGAAATGTAGAATTAACAAACGAATTGTAAATTATGACAAAAAAAGATGAAAAGCAATGAACAATTTTTGATGACAACAGGAAAGCATGAAAATGATTACACTTATTTGGTTAAATTTGATGTTTTTTTTTAATTTTTATTTTTTTAGAGATTACTTTAGGTTTAATTTTTATTTAGATGTTTTAGTTTAATTCAATTAAGTCATGAATAAAGGTACCTATCTCACATCTCCCTCATACACACGATTTTGAAAAGCAACAGAACAAAAATTCAACTAACCAGGTATACCAAGTCCGTGTAAAGAAAACTTTTCATATCCCGAAAACGTCAAGTGTCAACTAAAATTTTTACTTTTAAAGATCAAACGTGCCGCCTCAGGGTGCCAATACTGATTGGTATATATACTGGGCGGCTACTACGTCTATATAGTGGATTCCACGGAGTTCTGCCGGGTACTATTTTGTGGAGGGGGGAGAACTTACACGGCAGGATTGCCGGATTTTGTGTAGCGTTGCGTATGGCAACGCGGTGGCTTTGGAGACCTTACACGCCTCATAAGTATTATAGTAATAAAAATAATACACCATTTACTGAAATGACGATAATATCTAATATCTAACAAAACTGGTTGTCGAGCCACCTTACAGGAACACCCGCTATTTATAGACGCCACTTTTAGATCCGGTTTATTTCAGGAATACATACGATTAATTTTGTTAATTTTTAGATTCGGTTAAAGAGCTTAAAAAAGGTCATTGTTGGCAGGAGTAATTATTTTTGTTCTGATATGATCAGACAGGTCAACATTAATGTGAAAGAGGTTTTATTAATAATTTGAGTTTATTAGGACCAGCATGCAAGTTAATATCGACGACACCTCATGCCTTTGAAATTATTTTATCAAAAATTACAAGTATCACGATAATACATAATACCATAGTAGCAAAGAAACCAAGCCAATTTTTAATGCCATAATATTATAAAAATTTCATTTTCTAAACTTGAAGGATTTTCACAGCTCTAAGATGGTAGCTAACTTTTTTTCTATTAACATTTTCTACATCGGATTTTTGTAGATATTGTCATCATGCGCTTCACAGCTGGTGGGTCTACAGCAAAGTGTTTCTAACTTCTACAGAGTAAGAATTAACGATAAATTTATATTTTAGCCTTCAAATGTGTACCAAAAAAGTGTCACTATATAGACTCGATGACATGACAGTTGTTTAAAGTAGAGATGTCAGGGGGTAATCGTCGTAGCTTTAGATTAAAGAGACCGGAGATGTAACATTGCACACCTCGCATGTTGTCTATTTTAACCCCAAGTAACCTATCAATTGAAAATCATCGTTTCCACGACGACACCCGAATTGCTCCGATATTTCTATTTAACGCTCATCTCCGCCTGAGTTCAGTCACCATTGACAGCTGTTTTTTGATTTATTTGTTGGTGTTTCAGCAATTTAAAGTGTTTTAGTTATTCAATTTCAAGCTCAACATGCCACGATGTATCGTGAAAAATTGTATATATTTATAATACAAGTAAGTGCCAATGTTATGAAAGATAAAAAATATATATTCGTTTTTACCGGTAAATGTTTATTAATGTTTTAACATAAAGCCACCATAATCCTTTAGACTAAATACTTCAGATATGTATTATTTCTCTAAATTCTCTAAATATTAGACAAATATTTCAGAAAACAGATTTCATAGTACTAATATAAATTTACGAAAGGACAAACTTTTTAACATTGTATTTAGTCTTATGTGAATAAGAGCTCTGTGAAGCTGGCCCCCCGAAATTCCAAAATTTTAGTTTAAGAGGAGTATTTACTTGGCTGTAAAGCGGAGCATGCAAGGGTTTCGTAGTACCCCACTTTTAAAGTGTATTTTTGACTTATTCTGAAAAAAAAAATATGTGCGTGTAGATAGAGGATAAATCTATGCTCCTCTGGAGACGCTTTTTTAAAATTTGAAACTGTTTTTCTAAAAAAAAAATACAAAGCTCGACTATTTTTACCCATTTTCTCATTTTTTTTTTTTTATTTTTTTTTTAGATAAAACTAAATTGAATTTTGAAAAAGTGGTTCCAGAGGAGCATAGATTTAACCTTTACCTACGCGTACATATTTTTTTCTTTAAAAAATATTCAAAATTAAACTTTAAAAGTGGGGTACTAACCCTTACATTGCAAGATTTTTCGTCTGGAAAGTGGCGCCTCTGTTAGATTTTCAAGAAATTAATATTAGTGAATGAAAACAATTTATAATATATTTTATTGATATTTTACGAGGGATGAATAAATTTGACATATTTTACACCTTATTTTTTACGTAATTTATTTCTGTAATACTAAGATTGGTATATATATTATATGCAAGGGTTTCATAGTAGACCAATTTTACGGATTATTTTTTAATTTTACTAAAAGAAATTTTATGTAAGTACAGGTAAAGGCTTAACCCATATCTCTCTGGAGTTACTTTAAAAATATGAATCAGTCTCTTTTGAAAAAAATCTAAGAAAAGAAACGAAAAGAAATAGAAATGTTAAAAAATGCTAGAACCATATATTTAATTTTTGCCTACAGGAGCATTTATTTTTATAACAATAAAAATAGAAGAAATACGTTAAAAGCTTTTTCGTCTAGAGGGTGACACCAACAAGATATATATCTTTTTTTCTACTATTTCGTGATAAACAGTATATAAGTGATTTGAATTCATGTTATTTTTTACATACAGTAATTTCGCTCAATTACATTAAATTAATTTTATCATTTATTTATTAAAAAATATATATCCGAAATTGGAAGATATACACTGAGATATGAATTATAAATATGTTTTTGTTTAATGAATACCTCAAGTCAACAATAATTATTAATTCCAGCATGTTAATATCTCTTCAATCCGTTAAAGTAATGTAAATATTTTTTTTTGCTTTCGCGCATGGCTTTGATCTGTCGCACCCTTTGAGGCGTGCTGCAAGAGAAAATTTTCTAAAGAGCCAATGTCTATAAATGAGAAAAAAATGATTCATAGCAAAATAAGATTTGGAAATTTATTTGAAAGTAAAAGTTTTCAAATGTGGTTATTTTATTGAATTCGAATTTTATTATGTTGATGCCAGTCTGGATGGAATTAAAAAAAAAAAGAAAACACTATGATAGAGTTAAAATGTCCATATGAAGCTGAAGTGCTGACTGTAGAAGAAGAAATACGCAGTAGAAAAATAACGTTTTGGAAAACCACTATTGGTATTTTCAAATTCAGGGCTAGCTGCACATAACACAAATGGATTTTTGCATTTTGTGCTTTTGGACTTCTGTAGGAATAAAAGTGGAGAAATTATCTCATAATGACAGCTTTTGGGAAGAAAAGATACAAAATAAAATTAAAATTTTTTATATGCAATATGCCTTGTCAGAACTTGTTGACAGCGAAGCTAATAGAGACATGGAAGTACAGGACAGAATATTAAATAATTCGTGAGAAATTTTGTTTAATGTTTATTGACATAACGCAAGGAATCTTAAATTATTTTGAATATTTTTATTGCTTTAAGAATTACATTTTATTTATTTCTAAAACATGGTAGTAGGCGATCTATTTAAGATATGATTAATGTCTTATTATTATAATTTTAAATTTAGGATTTTACCAGTGGAAGTGGTAATTGATAATATATAATTATTATTATACCAAATGTTTTAAAAGGCTACACCAACTAGTGGACCACTCTTTTAAGTCCCCAAATAATAGTTTCAAGATATTGATTCGGATATTTTTAATTTATAATAAGAATTTGTTTTTAAGTCATTAGTTAAACTTTAGAGATTAAAATTTTTGTGATATTAGGATTATTTTTAATAGAAACTAGTAAATATTTGTAAAAATAGATTATACTTTGTATGGAAATAAACTAATATATATATATATACAAATAATGATGGTGGGTGGGGTTTTCCGAGTTTTCCTCATCTGTAAGTCAAATGGCACCATCATCTGTAAGTCGTCCCGGAGCGCCATTACAAATAATAATAA
Organism: Psylliodes chrysocephalus; assembly: GCA_927349885.1. Taxonomy (NCBI): domain Eukaryota; kingdom Metazoa; phylum Arthropoda; class Insecta; order Coleoptera; family Chrysomelidae; genus Psylliodes; species Psylliodes chrysocephalus. The sequence goes on from OV651826.1 coordinate 3,302,689, forward strand.
TAGCCTTTCTTGCCTCGCACAAGCTCTGCTTGGGATTTCACTCGTAGGGGGGTGAAGTGTAGGAACATCTGTTATTATTTTTGTATTGCTATTTGATATGTTTTTTTATTTTTCTTGGGATTTTTATTAATATAATTATATAAAACTTTGTATAGTATTTATTTTATCCCTCATAATTATTTGTCAGATTTTTACATTTTTATTGGCATTTCATAATTGTTACAAAGAGCTAATAAAAAACCAAAATTTTGATTATAATTAAGAGGAAAATTTACTTCAGCAATTATCTTTTCTAACCAATATGAAATAGAACCCCATGCATATTTTTATAGTTAATTTTTAATTTCTAGTGAATGAAAAATGTGTATCTTTAGGTAAAAATTAAATATCTGTTCCTCTTTAGCCACTATTTCGAAATTTGATGGACAAAATTTTGCGATTTTTTGCCATGAAAAGTTGATCACAATTTGAAAAAGTGGCCCCAGAGGAACATATTTAACGTTTACCTGCAAGTGTATGTTTTTTCTCACTAAAAATTAACTAAAATTTTGGATGGCTATATTTCGTAAATTCTCCTCTTAATAGAAGTAAAAAAGCCCGCTAATTTTCAAATGAAATATAATACGGGTAACTGCATTACCGACAGAGTAAGAGTTGATGGTAATACTGTTGGTAACTACATTACCGACAGAGTAAGATTAGTTCTACTCCCCCCCACAGGTCGCTGCAAGCAAACATGTTGCCAAATTTCTACAAAGAAACGACAACTCTTAGTAATCCTTCCTCCATGCAAATAGTTGTACTCCAGTATATCTAACAATCAGTATTGGCACTCTGCGGCGGCACTTTTAATCTTTAAAAGTAGAAATTTTAGTTGACACTTGACGTTTTCAGGATATGAAAAGTTTTCTTTACACGGACTTGGTATACCTGGTTAGTTGAATTTTTGTTCTGCTGCTTTTCAAATTCGTGTGTATGAGCAAGATGTGAGATACCTTTATAGACAACGGTTGAACAACTTAATTACTTTGAAGAAGAAAATAGATTAGATATCAGGGCAGTCTTCGCAAATGTAAGAGGGACAGAACCGTTTTAAAATTTTTTTATACATAAAATATTACTTTTTGGTGAAAAGTTTAATTACTTCAGTTCAAAATATAACTTTAGTTTGTCGAGGGAAATATATAACACAAGGTTAGAGTAACAAAATAGAGGTATTGCTTTATTTCTTAAGAATTACTCTAATCTAAAACTTTTCCAGTATATATTGTAGAAATTTATTCTATACGTTATTTAGGTACTGCAAAATCTATAGGAAAGTATGTAGTTTTAAATATAAAATTTAGAACGGAGACATATTTAGTGTAGTTTTTTTTACAAATATATACTCAGTAACTTGTTTTTATGAATGAGTATGGCAGACTAAAATCGTTACTTTTTATTATGAATTAATTTGGGAACTATATGTAGGTATATGGTTTTCGTAGTTTTTACACTTGTGATAAAAATATCAAAGTTATGTATATTGGCCATTTACTACACACAGAAAATTCATAGACACAATATAAATATCACTATTTGACATTCTTATTAAATTCACTAATTTAATTGCCATAAGGTATAATTTATTTATTGGATACTATAAAAAAATTAATAGTAGGTACATGTAGAGTTAAGTAACAAGAAATGTAAAAACAAAAACAAACCTTTATATGTAGTGAACTTAATTTAGTGCAGTCCTCAACTTTCTTAGACATATCTATTTGGATCTCGCTAAGAAACTCATTGGTTAACAGCCATCATCTTGTTAAAAGGAGATATACTACTTGGATCTAAACTAAATAATTTTTTGTTACTTGGGATTCTTAGATTAATCTTTGCCACATTAAAATTTATATATAATCACAATCTTTGTACTTAAAATTATTTAAAATAGAGTACAAAATATCGAAAAATGTTAAATGAAAAAGTTTTTTTTTAGTTTTCAATTTTCTATGTTGTAAAATTATTAAAAAAAAAATAATTCAATTTTAACTCCTTCCACAGTAGCATTTTATTGAAGCATATTTGGTCCAATCTTATAGTTTAACCCAAATAATCATTTTCAATCATATTTCGTTTCGGTGTTTCCGTTACTAGTTAACTTAACACTGGGACGAAACGCTCAGGGTTTTAATGCACGTGATGCCACCACATAGGTGACCATTGAAGGGTTAAAGGATTGAAAGATTCTGATAAATTGTTGGGATCGAATCTAAATACACAAATAAACAACTAGGACACCAGATATACAAACTCTGGTAGTCTAGGGATTATAACGATGAAACGGAGATCCAGAGGTCGCGGATTCGATCCCCGCCAATAGGAGATTTTTTAAATTTTTCAAATTTTCGTTTGTTTGTTAGCGCTCCCAAATTTCTTCCCAATTTCTCTACCATTTTATTATGCCCCATTAGTCATTACTCACCCTGTAGAATCTCCTTTTAACTTTAATTTTAATTAAGAAATTTGTATTGATATTTCCCTCTTTTTCAGGTATAGAAACTAAATATAATTCAATCAATACTTCTACAATAATAATTGTTGTGTACATAATTATTATATTACCTTCCTTTCTTGTCGTTGGCGACATACTTCATAGCTGTATGTTTAAATGATATTAAAAATTATCAGAAACAGTTGTGATTATTCTGTATTTTAAGATAACGCTGATTTTGCCTTTCAGCTACAACTGGTAGATTTACTGAATAAAAAATAAACGTCATTTCTAACAGATTCAATATTTCATAATTTTTACCATTTTAGGATAGATCGTCTATATTCTGGTTATAAAAAAATTTGAAAAATAAATTGGTTTTTTCGTTGAAGAAGGCGCACTAAAAATGTTTGAAGTGCTTAATTTTGTAACATCTGTGCTCAAGCAAGAAGCCATTGATGAAGATTGAATGGTTCATAATGGTTAATTGTGGTACGTGTAGCGATAAGCATATCGAGACCCAGAATTTCTTGTGACGGCTGCAACAACTTGTTTCATGTTATCTGCATTACAAAAATCGACAAATTAATAGAAATTTTTCAGAATGTACCGGATCTGTCCTGGAAATGCTCAGGTTGTATAAAGTCATGCATTGTGCTAAATGAAGATCGTTTACATAAAGTTATTGAATCTAATTTAGTTACTGCTGTTTCTACAATAAACAATTATGTTACATCTATGAAATATGACGTTGTAAAGGCTTTTACAAACGTTCCTAGTTCTGAGCAACGGAACTATTCACTAGATTTTTTATATAATGGTATTTGATATCAATGCGCTTTGACACCTTAGTCTCAGCGTTTTTTGCTATGGCGATTACAGATTGGTTGTCTCTGCTCGCATCTCTCTTCTATATAAGAATTCGCAGTCTTTTTATCTATAAATTTTCTTCATAAGCTGATGCCAGACTAACATATTCTACTTTACACGTTGTGAGACTTACGGTACCTTGTTTTTGGGTTTTACAACATACTAGGTTGTTTCCTAACCAAAAACAATACCCAGTAGTATTTTTCCAATCGACATCATTTGCCCATAAAGCGTCGGCGCAGCCGCTCAGCATCACCATACTACTTTCTGTGTACGTAATGACATAACTACTTGTACCTTTTAAGTAATTTAGCACCCTCTTCAGGCAGGTGAAATGTTGTTCCGTGGGACTCTCTTAAAATCTGCTTAGATAGTTTAAAATAAAATTTATGTTTATTTATTAGAGAATTATATTTTTCTTTAAGGTTGTTAGGCATTTGTCTGTATCGTTGTCGGATTAGGTCTTCTTCTGCAGGTGTTGACTTTATTTTTGCATCTTTCAATATAAAGTTTTCTATTAGTTTATGCATGTCGTGAGTCTGCTCGATAATTAAGTATTTTCATATATTTTCTTTATATTCTCGTTATATTCATACCTAAGAGCATCTTAATTTCAAATACCTTTTTTAGAAGATTTTTACAATTTCTCTCTTCGTTATCCCCTGCTAGGATTAGGTCATCGACGTAGTTGATTAAGTATTCTTTAGATACAAGCAGTAGTCTAATTTGGTTGTCTCAAAATCAATTTTCACCATGAATTCTTTGAACCTCCGGATACAAGCCAGTGGCGCCTGCTTAAGTCCATAGAGTTCTTTGGTCAGTGTACATAGGCTACCTTCATTTTCAGTGAGTAGCCCCATTTAAAAATGCGGCCTTAACATCCATTTGATATAGACTAAGATTTTTTATGACTGCTAATGCTAGTATTATCTTAATAGTTACTATACGTGGTACATGCGCGTAGTTGTCTCCGTAGCTCTCGCTTGTTTGATTGCATCCTCTTACTACTAGCCTTGCATTTTAAATTTGCTTTTTATTTTCATCTAGCTTTGCTCTGAATTTCCAGACTGCATCGACTCTGGGCTGACCGATATCTTCTTTCACGGTCCAAGTCCTATTTCTGATAATATTATTCTTTTTCTTGTTTGACTGGCTTCGTCCCATCCCGTAAGTTTGGCTTCTTCAAATAATAAATTCTCTATAAAGTCGATTTCGTAAATTTCTACCTCATAAGTTTCATTATCATTCATCCATATTGGCTCTCTGCTTTTTTTTTTAAATTACATCTAAATTATCCTTGTTTACAATATCTGGAGTGCTTTTCTGTCTCTTGGATTGTGTCCTCACTATCATCATTTTCAAGTAGAGGTTTTGGTTCGTGAAAATTTGCATCGATTGTGATAACGAGGACGTCGGTTTTTCCATTTTCTTTTGCTTTCAACGTATTTGGAATGGTTGCTGGGTTTTTATTTTCTTCTTTAAATTTCACATCCTTGCTACATATTATACGTCTTCTATTTTCGTCTCATAATCTGTATCCATTCTAAGCATATCCAGTTAACCATTTAATTTCAATGAGGGACACTGGCCATGTTCTCTTATGTAGTTAAAAACTTGAGCGAATGTCTTGTGATTCGGTAATCTTCGTTCAGGAAACCGTCTTTCATATTCTCTTTTTGCGTCTCTTCCATTTCCATCGCAAAAACCATAGACATAAATCATATCCACATATTCTTGATTCGAAAGTGTATAAGGCATTTTGTTATGATAGGCAAAAATTAACATAGTTGAAACTTCTTGACAGTAAATAAATAAATCAACAATGATGTTCTGTCATTCTCATAGCCTCCTATTGTTAGGAACGTGTTAAATATATAGATATCATTAACTTCTTAAGAATATGTTAGTAGATATTACGAAGAAGTAGATTGAATTTTTAATTTAGGATTTGTTTATTAGTGCCGTTGTTTGTAGGTTTTGTTACTGTTTCTCGGCGCTACTTTAGGAACAGCACTAATAAAATAAAAACACAGAATTTTATTGTCGAGTGGGAATCCTAGCTATGCATTAGAATTAATTTTTTAAATTAATTAAATTCAAAATTCTGATTCCGGTGGAATTCAAACCACAGACCCTTGAATTTGAAGGTGCAGACTCTAACCACTGAATCACCCACCTCCCTTAGCTTAGGATTTAAGAATAAATTATTTAATTCAAAATTAATCCAGTACTTATTATGAAGAAGGTATTGTAAAATGTGATTAAATATTTACTAAATACTAATGGTAAACTAATAAAAGATTCACCATGTACTTACTCTACCTAAAGATAATGCGGAAATGGTTACATTTCATATTCTCTTTATCTACAAACCTTACAAGTAAAAATTTTAAATAACCCGTTATAAAGGACGTTTCAATTTTACACAGGATGTTCGAAATGATTGTGATATTTCGTCCCAAATACATACCTGTAATTACATTGTGTAGTGGTGTAAATAACGACTAGAACCAACTTAATATGTAGCTTTTTGTTTAAATATTCTTATTTTAACGTAATAAAAATAATAAAAACCGGTTCTATTCCATTTTGTACCCCGAAAATGCTCAAAAATAAGAAATCGAATTTAAAATTTGACCAGTAAATTCGTCTGCCCCAAAATAAAGATAACATTTTTAGATTTAGTTTTTTATGCTCTTTTCAAATATGGAAACAAATTATAAAAAATCGATTATACAGGGTATTGTTTTCAGGACGAAAGAATTTTAAATTTTTAGCTAAGCCGGATCTGGATTTTCCTACTTTTTTATATATTAGTATATTAGACAAGATGTGGGTGATAAATATGCCAAACGTCATAAATATCTACAGGGTTGTTCCCAAGGAAAGAAATTAATAAAACTGATAAAACACCGTGTATCTCGGTTATAAACGGCCAAAGACATATTAAATAAGGATTATCTAGAATCACCTTAGTGGCCTCCGTCCACAGTTAACGTATGTCCGTTTTCCAATGAATCACCCTGTATAGACCTTTGCTATAAAAATTGTGCTATCATGCATTTTCAAATAAACTATAGATGCTTGAGACGCATATGAACGTTAATATGTTGTCACCGACGCATGTAAAGAGGGCATCAGGTGTATTGCATCCGTTTAGGCTGGTAATGAATTCCATATGACCTTCGTGCTCTTCATTATGGAGTCGCTTTGAGTAGAAGGTTCTATTATTGTTTCTTAAACACGGTCTTCTTTCTTGTTCTGGTCTGATCTACAATTTCTGGAAAGGTGTCCTATTCTTCCACATCTGTAGCATTTTATGTTTCAGCTTGGCCCTGCTTGGAATACGACATTTTATTTTTTAGAATCTATAACGTTTTTTGCTTTAATTATTCGTCCAAAAGTCTCTTTACGAAGTTAACGTTGCCAGGGTTTCTGTAACTACGTTATTATAACTTTGAGGTAGTGTTAGTAGTAGGTGACAGACTTTGTTTTGTTCTTCCATAGAGGCTCCTGTCTCCTTTAACTTTTTAATGATTTCGTCAAATTTTAAGAAATGGTTACTTAGTTTTGAATGTTCATTCAACTTCAGGGCTAGCTAGCAGTTCTCTTCTTAAGTAGAGTTAAGGTACAACTCCCTTTCTCTGATAGATGCCTTCCAACGTAGTCCACATTTGTTGTTCGAGAAAATCATTGTTCCAGAATGAATTAATTCCTATTTTATTATTTAAATATTCGCGCTTTGTCTCAAATCGCTTACTTAAAACTTTGGCCCACACATGCGCTTCGTCTGACTGTAAGACAAGTGAAGCGCCGTTGGACGAGAAGAAGAACTACAGCAATTGCCGCGACAATAACGCTTTGTGGTGTGTATGTGCCGTTAAATCCGCTTTTATAAAATCCTGTATATTAAACGTTATTATATAAACTGTGTAACCGGGCCCGGTCTTGGCTACTGGACTAATACTACCACCTACTTCATCCGACGAACAATATGATGCAACACAGAAGGTAAGCGCGTTTGAGACACGTTTATCTTATTTTTTTCGACTGTTACAATCAGCCCCTTTTTACGTAATATTCCAATCATTCTATTACACTCATCATTGATGGATCCAAATAATATTGCACTTCCTGTGGCATCTTTATTTTAAAAATTATCTTTATTTTCTTCTTTTTGGTAAATCTCCAAGTCCTTTAGCTTGGAAGACACTCTCTATTCTATACCTCCACTGGGTATGCTTAGTTCCATCAAATTGGGTTAAACGGTAAGATTATTTTTCTTCCATTGAAAGTTCCTTCTTATGATCTTTAGTTGAATTGTCTTGGGCCCATAACCTGTTAAATGAATAATAATGATTGGTTAACGATAGTTTTATTTAGCTGACGTAAACTGATAACACTAAATAAAAAACATTGACAATGGGACCTAACATGAAATTATACGTATATACAAGGTATTTCAACAATAACCTCAGTCGATTCCTCATCCTGGTCTGTTTTAATTGAGAATGCCATGTGATTGTATACATAAAACAAATGCTAACTCCAAAAGTAAATTGCAATCCTGCTTTCAGAACAGTTATAACTTCAAAAGAGCCAACTTTCCACAAATGTATGAACAAATATTTCTTATTAACTGGACGTTCTTGGAATCTTTTGAAAATTCAGAAGATACATCCACATATCTCTATGGCAATTTTTAAATGTTTTCGATCAATGTTGCCCCAAGTATACAGTTAAATCCAAAATTTACAAGCGTGAAAGTAATTTACAGGCATTTGAGAATTTTAAACAACTTCAGGCAAAAATAAAGCATGATGGTGATGATGTCGTATACAAATAATTTATAGACAAAACTGAGGAAGAAATACATAGCAACCCCTACAGATTTTGGGCATTTATAAAAATAAACGAGGTAGTTCAAAAATATTAAATTTTGAAGGTCAAATTCTGTATTCTAAACTGTTCTGCAAATCCTTTTTAACAATACTAAACTATTTCAACCCTTTTTCAACCCAGTTCTGAGTTTTAAATATTACAAGCTTCTGTAAAAAGTACCTATACAGGGTGTTTTTTAAAAACATGCTAATATTTAAGGGGGTGGTTCTTGGGCCCATTTTAAGAAAAAAACCTCACATAAATGTATGTCCTAAACGTCTTAACTTTTGAGATACAGGGTGTTAAAATTTTAAGTGATACGCCACTGCTTTCTCTTAAAATAAAAATTATTTTTGGAGCCCCCGTTCAATTTAGAATAAATTTGATTAATTGACTTTTTTTCGTACGATTCACTTTTTCCTTTAAAAATATCTAGTCTGAGTCCAGTACGGACGCCACTGTTGGAAATAAAAAATGTGTTTAGGTCAAAAAATGCTCCTTAATGCATAATCGCCGTACACCAAATTTTATAAAAATATTTAAAGTGGTATGAAAATGACAATAAAAAATTGATGTGAAGGTGTATTTCGAATACACCTTCACACACTGAAACATTTAAAAAAAAAAACTGTTCGTAATCGTCCCCAAGTTTTAATAAATTTTGGCTGCACCCGAAGATGGAAAATATGTTTCCAAAATATATGTACTGCTGTGCTAAAGGAAGAAATTAAAAACATCACCGAATTAACCTAGGAAATTTTTATTTATATAAAATTCTGCTAAGGTCAGGAAATTAATTATCCTTATATAAATTAATTAATTAAATGCAACTAGAACATATTTGAGTTTTCTAATTTTTTGGGATATTTTACAAATATGAAGCTGGAGAAAAATTTTGACGAAATTAATTTTTTCCTTTTATTACTTATAATAATTGGATGTACACATGAGAGAGGGTAAATGTAAATTCGGAGCAAAAATGTATGTGTGTAATGAAAGAAACTCATTAATTAATTAATATTCCCTACAGAGCTGAAATTTTAATATTTTATAATTTACATGTTTCAATTAAAAAAAATTCCAGGTTATTTTGTGAGTTGCAAGTACGTGCCAGCTGACGATAAATTTGTTATTCGGATGGTGTTTTCTAACGCATTTTTAGTGATGGAAAACCTTCAGGAAATCCACTATGAAAGGGGATAACTCAGGGGTAGTCCCATATAAATTTACCCAAGATCTAATTTTTAGATCTATAAGAAAATCATCGACATCTTCATTTTTGAAGTCGGTTTACTCTTATCCCAAAAATTTTGAATTATTTTCGGTATTCCCGTAATTCTCTAGGTAGGTACTCTATTTATTTATTTATTTATTTATTTATTTAACGTCGGCCTATTTCTAAATACTAGGTTTAAACACGCTGGTGAGCACGTTACCCCCAATTATCAGAAATTTAGCTGGATCCCCTGGTGTTCCAACCAGTTGTAGGATCTTTAACGAGCCCGACATCCATGGTCTGGGGGCCGACGGCTTTACATCTCATCCGAAAAGATGGCACACCCAACGCTATACCTCATACTCATTGATAGAACGCCTGCCAGCTGAGGTATGCAACTAAGTGAGCAGTTTGTTCGGATCTACGCAGATGTCACTTAAATCCAACTACTAACTGCGTTGGGCTTGGCTTAACTGCAGATATCTACACACAACAAGTGAACTTGCTAAGCCGGGTCGCAGCTGCCCTGGTACTTTATAGTCTATGGTATACTCCATGTACTTTATGTGTTTTAGGCGAGTACGTTAACGTTAATATTAATTGCCTGTGAAGAAAAGTATTTTGTAAAAGTCGCTAACCGTTTTCTTTATAAGGAGTCATTCCACTTCGAATCTAAAGGATTTGAAATAACAAACGTATCGCTTTCGAAAGCCAAGATTGGGATAATTTATTTTTTTAGTAACAGAAAAATTCATTCCGATAAAAAAACGTCAATAATAGAAAAAAAAAGAATTTAGCGGTGACTGCGTCATTTCAAGTCAGAACTTTGTAAGCACTTCATTAAATTGGACAAAAAAGGGAAAGTTATTTCACGTTCAATTGGCGATTTTCGATAAGAACGCCTCATAAAGGAACAAACTGTGTCGAAAATCAGTCTTATAATTCTCTTCGCAATTCCAGTGGCAGACTGCAAGCAAAAAATAAAGCTTATATGTCATGTCTTGTTTTATTTGAATATTGTATACAATATGTCCCCCTAAGTTAGAGTCATATGGAAAACTTTTTTATTATTAATTTTAGGAAAAAAAGGTATTCTTCATAAAAAGTTTTTCATTATCTAAAACCTAGAATACAGTCATTAAATATCAAATTTTTTCAGTAGTATACGAGGTTTAGCAAAAAATATAAGTTTGGGAATAATAATAAACAATAATAATTTACTTATTTTTTAACAAAATTCTTGGTCGCTCAACTAAACAAAGTATTAAAAATATATTTTATATTTCAATTTGAGAAAGCAAATATACAATGTGCTAATTTATCTGTTATTTCGATAACAGAAACATAATATAGCATTTCAGAGAGTCTTTGACATGGTGACTTCTATTATGACGATTTAGTAATAATTAAATGGAAATGTTAAAATATAAATGGTAACACTCTTTTGGGGCAGTACATGCTTACACAAGATAAAGATAAGGATGGGCTGTGTGACTAATTTACTCATGTTTGAAGGACCATTCAGGATACGAAAAATGTCGGTATTAAAAACATTACTATATTTAATAGTTTTCTCAATACAAATCAAAAATCGAATTCAACTGCAAACTATATCGAACGATTTTGGTTCTTTTGTCTTACTAGCGGTTAATCAGCATTACGTGACTCTCTTGCGTAGGCGTCACAGACGTTCTTTACACTCAGTATATCAATAAATTTAAATCGCTAAGCTGATATTCATGTACTAAATACCTATTATTAGACAACAATTTTTATTTTTGTTTGTAGAGATTTGTTTATGCAAATATTTTTTAAATGAGAATATCGATATTATTTGTTATTTTACATTTCTTTTATTTATGTAAAAGCGATTCAGCTTTATGTTTTGAATTAAGTCAGGGGCGGCACTCGAAAACAATAAGTAGGCCCAAATTATTTCCTCCATACATCTTTTAAATCCCTTTTTACTTTCCTATCTGTATATAGATATAAGGAAAGTATAGGAATCATGATTTTTTTCGACCTACAGCTTTCGACGGATTTTTACGTTTTGGGGTCCCCTGAATCCGTTTTGACTATTTTCGGGATGATGTCTGTGTGTGTGTGTGTGTGTGCGTGTGTGCGTGCGTGCGTGCGTGTGTGTGTGTGTGTGTGTGTGTGTGTGTGTGTGTGTGTGTGTGTGTGTGTGTGTGTGTGTGTGTGTGTGTGTGTGTCTGTATCCACCATAACTCATGAACCGATACAAAGAAAAACACCAAATATTCCGGCCTGCGGTGAACTGATTAGATTACAATAATATTATCAATATTTTTTTTTTTACAAAATTTTCCTAAAATGGTGCGTATTCGAGAAATTTGACAAAATGTAAAAAAAATGATTTTTTATAAAAATTGTTCAAATAAAAGTTGTTTGTAATATAATTTTCTACAATTTTTATTCTATATATAATTTCTCTAAACTGGGCCTTATTCGAGATATTTGAGAAAATGTGTAAATTTCGAATTTTGAAGAAAACTCAAAAACGGATAAAGAAAAAAACATTAAATTTTAAACTTAAGTTTTATTTCGGCCTGACGTGAAATGATTAGATTTTGGACAAAGTCGGAACATCTGGGGGGGTACTTTATGGGAAGCCGTTTTTATATTTTATGGAATATATCTGTTATTTATGTTTGGAGAAGAAAATTGTTTAAATAAAAGTTACTTCTAATATTATTATCTATAATTTTTGTTTTATGTCAAAATTTCCTAAAATGGTCTATATTCGAGAAATTTGACAAATGTACAAAATTCTGATTTTTATGAAAATTGTTGAACTAAAAGTTGTTTGCGATATCGATCTCGATAATTTTTGTTTATACATGATTTTTCTAAAATGGACCGTAATGGAAAAATTGGAGGAAAAGTTCTAAATTTAAATTTTTTAGTATTTTCGTTTTCAATGAATATCTATAGAAAAATGTTTCGAGGTAGATGTATGTGGAAAATATATATATTTAGTTTATCCTCTAAACATTTATAGAGGTGCTGCAATAGGTTGTACAAAATAACCGGAAAAAGCCTATAACAACTAAATAGGAAAGTCATGTGTTGGACACATCAGATTTTTATATATGGGGACAACATTGTCTGTTTAAATATATTAGGCCATACACCAGAATCAAAAGTTTATCAAATGATTTAGTGGTGTTCCAATAAATTTAGATATTTCTTTTAATATTTCGACCTTAATATTGTCCATATCAGGTCTTTTATTAGATTTTAACTCGTTAATAATAGTTTTAATTTCTCGTTCGGAAGTTGGAAATAAAACGAAAGAATTGCAGAGAATATTACGGGGTGCTCGATAGGTTAGATATGGCCTAATATTTTTAGCCAGTTCTTTCCAACATTTATAGAGGTTTTATTAAAAATATTTGTAATTTCTTTGAATGTATTTACTGTTTCCCCTTTCGAGTTTTTTTATTGAATTTATATTTTTTTTGTTTCTCTATTTGGGTTAATTTCATTTATTACTTTCCAAAGTTGTTGGAGCTTACAGGAGTTATAATAGTTACTTTTCACAGTTTTTATAGAATTAGTTACTTTGTTTTTATATGTTCTATATTGTTTAATTTCTATGTTATTCGGATTTTTTAATGTTTGTTGAAAAAGTGCATTCTTCTTATTTATCTTTAGCAGATGGTTTGTGATCCAGGGACAGCTTTTATGTGTTTTTCTTCTTAATTTTATTTCTTTTATGACAAAATTAGATAATAAACTAACGAATGTATGTGTTGTAGAATCGACTTCCCTAGTAGCCAATATATCATCCCAAGATACATAATTTAAAAGATTTTTTGGTATGTTCTGATCAAAGAATTTTTAAAATCTTAACATTCAACATTTAGTAAATGGTGGAAATGGCGCAGAAACAAAAATATTAAAACGTTCGTTGCATTTATAAAAAATGTTGTTTTAAACTTACTTCATAAGAAATTTATATTTGAAATAAGACAACACTAAAAATGTTATTGATTATTAATGATATGCAAAATTTAATAAGAAAGATGATATAATGTTTCGTGGGATTTACAAACTGCTTTAAAATATACGACTACGTATATAAATATTATTAATTGTATTTTTTAGAATCCTTAGATTAGAAAATAATTACGCCTATTAGTTTTAATATCGTCTCACAGAGTGAAGACAGTAACAAAAATGAAATTAGAACATATAAAAGAAGTTGTAACCTGACAAACCGGGTCCTAACCTAGTTTTACAAATATTCAAACCTTGGCCTAAAAATACGTCTATTAGATACCCATGAAGTGATTTTTGTAGGATCCGAAAATTTCGCTTAGAGTTCAATGTAGCTGTAATGGAGGAACAAAAAAAGTAAACACAAAAATAGATTAAGAATAGTTTTATTTAAACTTATTTCTTATAGCGGGAAGTTGACAATAATGTTTGTTTATTTTAACATAACACATGTGTGGCTTTTTCCATGTCTCATTTCTAACCGAAGGGATATTAAGCTCCCATGAACCGGTGAAAGTATGATGACAGTACTACAGCATATTTGTTATCCCCTTATAGTTCTCAATCATACACACTGCTAATAGAATACCTGCATACGTATTGTCTGATATAGTGAAGTTCAGCGGTATCACGAAGAGTATGGCGAGATATGAATATGGATATAAATATGTAAATGAGAAGTTTAAACTCATCTTGCGAACACATTTCCACTGATATCCCAATACCGTATTTTACAATTATTGTGCTTAGCACTGCGTATATACCAATAACGGACGACAACAGAACACCTGATATAAAGGGGGATGCCCGTTAGACTCACTTTTGGGGTATCTTTTCTTAAGATCCATCTTGCCTCTGTCAGGCTTTTCTGTCCATAGACGGGGGGAAAATATACCATTTTTAGGCCCTGGTTTGAATATTTGTAAAACTAGGTTAGGACCCGGTTTGTCAGGTTACATAGTGCTGAGTTTTAGAATTTTTATTTCAGAATTAAATAATTAAAATATGTATTAATAGTCCATGACTTTGTTAATAATCCAGAACTATGGAAAGCCAAAACGTTAAAATATTATCTAACAGTAACAAATCTTTTAAGAGGAAATATAAAGGAACTCTTGGTAACGTAAAAAAAACCAAACCGTAGGGCTTTCTCACAAACTTTTTACGTTGGATTTAATAAAGCTAAGTAAATTTGGGTTAAACGCATCTGTTTTTCTCGGACGTAATACCTATCATGAGTCAGATTCTTTTTCAAGGTTTTACTGTAAATATGTTAAAGAGTACTAAAGTTCGGCCCACAAAATAGTTTTTGGGTGAAAATTTATAGTTTTAAATTGTTAATCTCATAATACAAATCGAAAGTTTTTTGAAGTTAATGTTGCTGTTTTGAAATACGAGAAAGTATAATAATCAGTTTACTGGCCTTGCTTTAAACATCTACATAATATGTGGTCTATAAGGACGGGATTCGTAGTATAATTAATGATTAAATGTCTTACCTGTAAGGAAGTTCAATCTTAATTACATGAGAACGACGTCCGCATAGACCAACCCTCCCAACCCTTTTTTTGACCCGACAACTGATTTTTCGTTTTAAATGGGGCACTTCGAATGTAATGATTGGGTTATGCCGATGGGATCATGAAGAGGCCAGGCTGGAATTGGTTCTTTAAAGTATAGTGACGTTATTACATATTATGGGGTCTATGAGGACAGGGTTCTCATATAATTAAGATTGAACTACCTTACAGGTAAGTCGTTTAATCCTTAATTATAAGAGCTACACAATCAAGAAGGAACGCCCGTCAGGATAGAACCTTCTGAGCGCAATGAAGGTGTTGGTTGAGAAACTCTGACTGCTAAAGAAGTTACAGTACGAAGAACAACGAAACAACGTCGAGTGGGCTCCTACCAAAATTATGAAAGATCAAGAGAAAAATCGTAGACCTACTTGCAAGAAGTATCAAAACTCTCCAGTGTTTGTCATATTAGGCTTAGAGGGACTCTTTTATTCTGCAAGAAGACGTTTTAAAACGAGTACTTGAAAGTGTCATCACTTTCAAGTACTGCAATCATTCCAAAGACTAGAGTATCCAGAGTAATTCGGCAGTTATACGATAGTCCATCAGGAGGACATCTCGGTGTTAAGAAAACCCCTTGAATAGTTCGTGAAAGATTTTATTAGATGAACAGTTTCAGTGATGTAAAGGACTGGTATAAGAAATGTACTACATGCGCTATGAGTAATGGACCTCAACAAAAAAAAAAGAAGCATTCCCACCAGCATCAGCGACGCTCGAGGACTGATATCTGTGTTCCGAAAGAAGTTTGGTCGATTATCAGAACTTCAAGGGCAGTTACCAGCCCGTGAAAAGCCTTATAACTTAAAGATGCATTGCGCTACCATTTCTATCTGGCAACAAAGATAACTTCCAAGATCGATCCACTTATCATGATGTATGGTCATGGGAAGCATTACTTAGTTTCAGAGAGCATGTATAGAAACTAGCCATGTCAAAGACGTGCAACCAGCTGGATTGGAAGATCATAATTTTCCAAAATAGTGGTCTGCAGTCATTCGTTCAGTGTCCAGGTTACAGCGAAGACCGTCCCTTGTTACTTACATGCAACTGTAAATTGTATAAGAAGGTCTAGTTGTAGACTATTCTGTTTAATTTTCGTAAAATATCAAGGAGTAACTATCTCTTAAGAAGGGGACAATGTCGTGCGAGCCATTTTTGATCACCATGGTCATGTTCTTAAATCTTAAATCTCTCTCTGCCTTGTTTGTGACTTTAAGGCCCCACTTGTTTGATTATCAAAAATATTTGAAGAAATAAGTCGACCCCTGAAACCCAGCTTAATGGACAATGGAAAATGGCGAACACTGATTAACACTCTAGAACACAGTAGAAAGTTTGATGATATTTAATTGCAACTTTTGGTGAAGGGGCCATATATTGTAATATTAGTCGACGAATTTGGTGGACACATCTAGAACCTTCACCGTTTTATATAAATGGGTTATGTTGCGGTGGAAAAGTAAATGTTGATATAAATTTTATTTAAGTATACGTCTATACAAATTAGTATTAAGTACAAATAAAATTAGTCATAAATAAATTTGCTCATAAATGTATATATAAAATAATATAATTCACTGTTTTAAAATAAATAAACGCTAAAGTATTATGTACTGACGAAACTCGATTTACTAATTGAGGAGTTTTCAACAGGCATCAGTAGGATATAGAAAATCCAGAATATATATAAAAACGGTAGGAGGTATTCTTTTGCGTTATTTTTGTTATAAAGAAACCATTTTTGATTTTCACGATTCACGATTATTTCAAAAATAAAATTGATATAAAGTAACTTAACTTTTTATAGGTACTAAAATTTATAATTAACAAAAATAAAGTCTTAAATATTACCACTACCTCCTCAGACTTAAACTTTATTACCACTACCCCCACAGACTTAAACTCTAGATGTGCCACTGAATAGCAGTCCTGAAATGATAATAGAATCCTGAGAAACATTGCCTCTTTTAATCCATTGTGTAGCTCTTATAATAACCGAGATAGCAATACATGAAGCAACAATCTGGGACACAGTATAGAAACGTCTGAACAAATATACAGAACAACAAAAAAATTTATTTCGTCAAAATAAAGGGATGTTTCCTGTAATACTGTATATATTGTTCCTCACCATGATCGTGCCCTAAAGGACTCCTTCATCGATTACTAAGTAAAGAGACCAAGGACCACATTTTATTAATATATTTAAAAGGGATGGAATAGACATTACCATTCGTCTAAATAAATAAATGCGATTGGTATTTTTGAAAAGGGATGATTTCTAACCTTTTTAATCCAGTTGTGATTAACATGTCACTTTAATTTCGTAAATTAATAATTTTTTTAAACATTGGTATACCGAAATAGACCAATCTGATAACACAGGTAGAAGCGAGATCATGGCATTTCAATACTGGGTTTACCTGGTTCTGGTAACATTATTACCTCAGTAGTTTTTCATAGTAGTGGAACATGTTGAAACCTAAAGGCTGCGTTTATTGTGTTTTAGCCAAAAAATCTAATTAAAATGAGAATACTTAACTAATTGAAATTGAACTTGTTTTTATAAATAATAATTAAAAAAAAAAATATTAAATAAGACATTTCTCAAACGGTTAATATGCCATATAGTCCAGTCATTTCGGCTTAAATTAGGTAAGAATCTCGGAACTGGAGATACCCAGCTGTAAGTCTGTAAATACTTGTATATTGACACGCTAAAAGTTATTTCAAAACCTACATATGGTAGGGTGTACGCAACTATTAAATTTCAAGGTCAAATGTCACAAAAATTGGTTTTTTGCGCTTTTTTGTAAATATCTCATTTTTTATGGGTTTTTTGCTATTTGTATTTATTATCAATATTGTAGAATACAAAATTCTCTACAATTTTGTTTAAAAAAATTCAGATTACAGTAAGAACGTAAAAGCTATGGAGCAGCAGAGAAGATGAAACAATAGTTGTACCAGTTACTCAAGAAAAATTCTTATCAAATCGAAATAACAAAGATATGCTCATTAATATGTTAATTGAAAAATTACAAGCTGCAAATATTACTACTAAACAAGCCAGAGATAATGCTGATGTTCTTATTGTTGAAACTGCAATTGAAGAATCAAATTCTGAAAAAACTGCAGTTATAATAGGACAAGATATTGATTTACTTGTCATTTTAATTGGGCGTACACTGTCTTACGAACAAGACATTTTCTTTAAAAAAGTTGGGAAAGGAAATGTAAAAACGGAGATATACTTGACTAAAAGTTTTGATAATTATCCTCATTCCAAAACACATATTTTATTTCTGCACGCATTAACACAACTTCTGCGCTTTTTAAAAAGGGAAAAAATCATTTTTTAAAGTTTTTGAGAAACTGACAAAATTTGAATGAACTAGCTGCAGCATTTGAGAAAGAAAATTGTTCGGCCTAGAGATTATTAGAGAGTGGAACTCAAATCTTATTGGCAGTCTATAATGCTCCGAAATCTGTGAAAAGTCTCGATCATCTTCGTTATATACATTACGTCAAGTCTACAAACTTAATTAACCTGTGCAGCTTTCAAATATTCCACCAACAAAAGCAGCTGCTCATCAACCTTTCAAACGTGTATATTATTAAGTTCAAACTTGGTTAAGGCATGATTGGAACCCCAGGTATGGAGTTGGGCAATGCGAAACGATTTTCTGGAGCCTATCATGACAATTTTACCACCTGCTCCAGAAGGATTTGCTAAATACAATTTTCTGCACTGCAAGAGTGGTTGTGGTTCGCGATGCTGATGCAGGAAAGCGGGCTTGCAATGCTCTTTAGCTTGTGGCCAATGTAATGGGCAAGCTTGTTTAATGCTCTACCATATCAGAGCGACATTAACGAAGATGGAACCTTTGACCCCGAAATCATGGAAGAACTTGAGAGAAATGTCGTTGAAGACGATAATGAAGACCAGTTTGAAATTTACCAGCAGCCGGAAGACGACGATGAAGAGGAAGAAGATTATTAAAATTATAAATTGTAGTTTTTGTACCTTTTATTCCATTTTTTTACTTTTAATAAAAATAAATGTATTGAATGAAATTTTTTAATAAAAAGATTAATTCATAATTTATTTGTTTTTTTTTTTCATCATGTAAGAATTTATTAATATTAATTAGGTTAAAATTCAAATATAATTCCTATATTTTCATTAACAATTTTGTAATTACATGGGCAGGTAAGTGTTGTTAAATAAATTAATACTAAATAAAAAGTGGATAGGTTAGGAAAAAAAATGATAAAATATAATATAATAGTTAATAAATATTGACAAATATTTATAATCAATAATTTATCGATATTTCATCAACTATATATGGCGTGTTTTCGACCGGAGGCACCGGTTGACCTGAAGTGATGCTGTGACCGCGCGCTCTCCGTCATTTATCTCGAAAACGGTTCACCGTATGAAAAATTTTTTTAAACAAAATTTTTAGAGAATTTTGTATTCTACAATATTGATAATTATTACAAATAGCAAAAAACCCATAGGAAATGAGATATTTACAAAAAAGGCGCAAAAAACCGATTTTTGTGACCTTTGACCTTGAAATTTAATAGATGCGTACACCCTACTATATGTAGGTTTTGAGACAACTTTTAGGGTGTCAATATACAAGTATTTACAGACTTACAGCTGGGTATCTCGAATTCCGAGGTGAACTTACTATAATGATTGGACTAATATTATTACTAGATGGAGCTATAACCCAAATCCACATTTCAGAAAAAATGGAGTTACGCCTTTGCGATTTACACTGTCGATAAAACAAACGTCATCTTCAGGGGCGGTTTCTCCACTGGTTTATTAGTGCAGTGAACGCCCAGTTACATTTCATAGAAACACATTATTTTAAAATAAATTACATAAAAATATAAATTTTATTTTAATAATTTTATTGTTTTCATACGTGTTAAACTCTATTTTTTGGTACGCTACTTCACTCTGGCTAATCGCGTCTTTTTGGCTCACTTTTCTGAGTGAGCCCGAGAGAGCGAGAGGTTTTCGCAAAAGCCTGTAGCCAAAAAGAGAGATCAACACGTCAACAGATCCGTAAAACAAACAATGTGCCTGCTTAAAATAAGGTAAATCATCTTAGTTTGCGCATCGCACAGAGCGATGTCGCAAAGTAGGGCGGGGCATACGAATTTTTCCAATCATTAATATAAAATAAAATGAAGATGCTATGACGATACTAAAAGTGTCCGCACAATTGTCATATCGCAAAATAGTGTTTACATCGATTGTATCAACTTCATTCTATCTGATTCTATCTCGATGTTTCCAATCAAACTACATTTTTTATAACTCGATTTATAAATTCTAGTAAGACAATTTCAATTGTTTTTAAATAAAACTGCGACTTTAATAAATCGGAAGATTGTGTTCTCCAAGGTAAAACATTTACTATTATTTAAACAAAAGTATGTTTAATTACACATTTTATACCAAAATATTATTAGTTTTACGACTGTAATTTATATTTTATTTTTGTTCCAGTATCTATGACTTCAGAATAGTCATTTGTTTTGTAAGTACTATGCAGTGAGCAAAATATTTACTACAAAAGAAGTAAACGAAGTATCAAAAACAAAACTGCTTAAATGGATACAATGTCATCAGAAGAGATTTAACAGAAATAAAATTTAATTATATCCGAGTGTGTTGGGTACACTATAGCAACTTAATTATGTTGAATTTTATTTAAAACGGTATAGTCTAATCAACAAGTTCAAAAGCGTGTTTTTGGGACATACTATTACGCAAATTATGTTCAATAGCTCATTCGATTCGGAATAATGTCTAGATCAATGTGTGAAGAAAAATTTTGCAGTGCATAAAAAATTGCAAAAGTTATAAACAATTAAACACCTCAAAAACATAGTGTTTGGTTTTTCGCCTATAGTTTGTAAACTATAAATATTTTTGGATTTTTCGAAAAAGGATCCTTAAAGAGGAGAAAATTTGCTATAAATAAGTTCGGACTCCCGGAACTGTACCTCCATTATTTATAATTTTAATTTAACGCTCAAAGTAGCCTTCCGCGCGCCATTTTTAGGTTGGGCGCACGGTCGAAACCGAGTACGTTACATAAAATATTTTTTTAAGTTAATAAAATTAAATTCAAAAATTTTAAAAAAATACGGTGTATTTTAAACACTTAGAAGAATTCATTCCGTTGGAATTTTTCATAAAAATTAATTTTCCAACAAAGTAGGTTATTCTTAATTAACAAAATTTTTTAGAATTTCTCTCATCATTACAAATTGATAAAAATATTAAATATTTACCGTAATTTTTTTTTGCTTTATACATACATACATACATACATAAAAACAAAATAGCTTCATAAAAGTTTAAAAAATGTTAATACCTTGTAATAATTTTTTAAAGTTCACAAAAACAGAAAAGTCACAGTGGTGCTATAAAAAAAATATTTTTTTTCAATTTATTATAATATTACTGTTTTAATGTCGAGAAAAGACATTTATTAATTAAAAAAAAAATTGTTTATAAATTTTTTATAAACAAATGGAGTATTTCAATTTTTTCAAATTTTTTTTTACAATTGCCAATTATGATTTTAAAAAAAACATTTTTTTCTTAATAATAACTTTTAATTGTTTATAATCGTTTTTTTAATATATCTATTGTTTAAATTATTAGTTAAGAAATGTGTTTTTTTTTAAATCATAATTGACCGTCCCTCTACACAAAGTGACAGCAAAAAAAATTTTTTTATTAATAATTTCGTTGTTTATTAAGTTAACAATTTGTTATAAACAAATTCCCAACTTTGGTTTATTTTTTTCCTGAAAGAAATAAAAATTCCAAAAATTACTTAGTGCATTAAAATTACAGAAAAAATTTTATTCCATTTTTTAATAAACTTTAAAAATATACGTACTAACAAAGTTGCAGCAGCTGATCCATTTGTTGACTTAAAAGTTGATATAACTTTTAAACTATTGGATATACGACAATAAACATTCAAGTCATTTTTGTAGGCAATGAAATTATCTCTCAGATAAGTCAATTTGTCAATTCCGTACCTATTGTCAATTTATTGTTTTGTATATTTGTTTATAAAAATTGATTTTTTTTAAGTTTAATAAAAAATGGAATAAAAGTCGTTCTTGGAATTTTTATTTCTTTCAGGAAAAAAATAAACCAAGTTGGGAATTTGTTTATAACAAATTGTTAACTTAATAAACAATGGAATTATTATTAAAAAAATTTCACTTTGTAGAGGACTGTCAATTATGATTTAGAAAAAAACACATTTCTTAACTAATAATTTAAACAATAGATATATTAAAAAAACGATTATAAGCAATTAAAAGTTATTATTAAGAAAAAATTTTTTTTTAAAAATCATAATTGGCAATTGTCTGGAAAGTTGTAAAAAAAAATTTGAAAAAATTGAAATACTCCATTTGTTTATAAAAAATTTATAAACAACTGGAGGAAATTTTTTTTTTTTTAATTAATAAATGTCTTCTCGACATTAAAACAGTAATCTTATAATAAATTGAAAAAAACATTTTTTATAGCACCACTGTGACTTTTCTGTTTTTGTATACTTTAAAAAATTATTATAAACAAAGTATTAACATTTTTTAAACGTTTATGAAGCTATTTTACGGAAATTATTTAATATTTTTATCAATTTGTAATGATGAGAGAAATTCTAAAAATTTTGTTAATTAACAATAACCTACTTTGTTGGAAAATTAATTTTTATGAAAAATTCCAACGGGAATGAATTCTTCTAAGTGTTTAAAATACACCGTATTTTTTTAAAATTTTTGAATTTAATTTTATTAACTTAAAAAAATTATTTTATGTAACGTACTCGGTTTCGACGACGTGCGCGCAACCTAAAAATGGCGCGCGGAAGGCTACCTTAAGCGTTAAATTAAAATTATAAATAATGGAGGTACAGTTCCGGGAGTCGGAACTTGTCTATAGCAAATTTCCTCCTCTTTAAGTATCTTTTTTGAAAAATCCAAAAATATTTATAGTTTACAAACTATAGGCGAAAAACCAAACACTATGTTTTTGAGGTGTTTAATTGTTTATAACTTTTGCAATTTTTATGCACTGCAAAATTTTTCTTCACACATTGATCTAGACATTATTCCGAATCGAATGAGCTATTGAACATAATTTTCGTAATAGTATGTCCCAAAAACACGCTTTTGAACTTGTTGATTAGACTAGTACACTTTTATAGGAAAACCACCCAAATTAAGCGATGACTGAGTTCCATCAAGAAATGGGCGCTTATGGCAATGATATAAAGTACGTAACTTTAAACAGATCTTAGATTACAGTTGCCAGCCAAGAAAAATCATTGTACATTGTACCACGAGGTATTTCACAAGTATGACAATTACTGAGGCCGTTCCTATGGTAACCTTTTATATATATCATATATATATATATATATATATATATATATATATATATATATATATATATATATATGTCATATTTAATTTAAATTTGGTGATTTATAAACGGAATTTGAGGTCAAATTTAATTTAGCCGAAATAATTTACGTAAAAATTGTTGCCATGGCCACCGTTGGTACCGTTGGTAACTAGTAAACACAAATCCAAATCTCGTGGTGAGGAAATGCATATTTGCCAAGTTATAGATCACTTAATGTTCACTTTATTTTAGACGAAACTGTTGCCATGGGAACACCTGACATAGTAATGACTAAACAAAAAAATCACGTGGTAAGGAAATGCGTGGTTGCCAAGTTACAGATTAGTTATTTATCTGTAATCAGTTACGGAGAAACTGTTGCCATAGAGACACTTGTCATGGTAACGACAAAACAAAAATCCAATTCCCATGGTAAGGAAATGTATAGTTGGCAAGTTACAGGTCATTTATTTTCACTTTAGTGCAGCTGAAGTCGGTTATTGAGAAACCGTTGCCATAGGAACATTTGTCGTGATGTCGACTAAACAAAAACCTAAATCCGGTTGTGAGGAAATGCGCAGTTGCCTCTTATATTTATATTAAATCTTAACATAATATCTTAATCTAAACTAAAATGAAAATGAAACCATCTATAACTTGGAAACTAGGCATTTTCTGACTACGGGATTTGTATAGTCCTTGACAACAGTTTCCTCACCCACCCACCTTCAAACCACTACATAGGAGAGCGAGCGAAGCGAGCACGCCCGGCCGACGTTTCGAAATTCACGCGAATTTGATTCATTTCATTTCATAAAATTTTATTCAAAATTGTTTCGCAAACCTATCAGGAATCTAAATATTAGTATGTTACGTTACTTTTTAAATTTCTCAATATTTCTTAATTAAAAAAAAATGTTTATATAACATGGCCATAGTATTTAAATTTACTACCTTCTACTTGCCTATTTATTTACACTCCTATAATATTTAAATGTATCTCTCTGGGTCAAAATGATCTTTTAAATTTAAAAATGTTTGAACGTCGTAATTTAAAAAGGGCGTATCGATGTACGTTTTAAATGGCATGACTTTTAAGTATTCACCAAGTGACGTCACAGTTAACCCAACACAAATTGAACTAATTTAGCTATGCTTTTGTTGATAGTAGTCTTTAAATTTGGCTAGCTGACGTCATTTTGTCAATCACATAAATTCACTTGTTTTAAACTTTTGGATAATACAAAGTGATAATAATATTATGTTTAAAAGTTTTCCAAAAGTACTTTGTTTATTACTTTATAGATGATGTAATATTAATATTTAATTATTATGTACTACAACAATTCAATCGAAATGAAAAAATAAATCGTCAGATGTGACTGGAAATAAATTATAGAAGTGCTTTTTAAAGTGTATGGAAATGTTATGTCAAAAATAAGGCATTTTTAAAAAAAAATTTTCGTTGCTTTTAATTAGACACTTGGCATATTTGAAATGACAGACATAATTCTAAATTTTAATGAATAAATACATAAATGATAACTTACTGATCCTCATATGCCTTTAATATGTAATTTAAAAAAAAAGACGTTAATTTATGGGGTTTCCGGTTATACAGTATGTCCCCCTAAGTTGGAATCACGTGGAAAACTTTTTTATTATTAATTTTAGGAAAAAAGTTATTCTTCATAAAAAATTTTGCATTATCTAAAACCTAGAATAGAGTCATCAAATATCAAATTTTTTCAGTGGTATACAAACCCAAAAAATATGAGTTTTACTCAAGAGTAAAGTACCTTTATTCTTTATACGACTAATAAAATTTGATATTTGATAGTTGTATTTCTGGTTTTAGACCATGCTCGACTTTTTATAAAGAACAACTTTTTTTTCCTAAAATTAGTAATAAAAAAGCTTTCCTATGCCACCAACTCTCTACGTAAATTGGCGGCATATGAAATTTTTTTTTATTATTAATATTGGGAAAAAAGTTATTCTTTATAAAAAGTCGAGCATGGTCTAAAACTTAAAATACAACCATCAGATATCAAATTTTAGCAGTCGTATAAAGAATAAAGGTACTTTACTCTTGAATAAAACTCATATTTTTTGACAAACCTCGTATACCACTGAAAAAAATTGATATTTGATGACTGTATTCTAGGTTTTAAATAATGCAGATCTTTTTATGAAGAATAACTTTTTTTCCTAAAATTAATAATAAAAAAGTTTTTCATATGATTCCAACTTAGGGGGACATACTGTATATTTGAAAAAAAAAAAAAATTAAATCCTGTTGGTTGCTTAAATGCCCAGATAATGTCAGAAACTCCTCCTGTTTTCTCAACACTAATCTAAATTTATCGTTCTAACTTCCTTTTTAACCTCCCCCTTTATTTCTATTCACATATTTTCTTGCAAGGGGTACATTTCAGAAAGTAATTTTTTTCCCATAAGAAACCAACGAGCACGTTTAAAGATTAGGTTAGATTGTGCGATTTCACATCCGTCATTTTCTTCTTTTATTCTTCAGTTGCTTCACAACAGTTAACCCAGTCATTTCTTCTTCTTTCTTCTTCCTACAACATCACATACACTTGGTGATTGGTTCATGGCCCAAATCTTATATAATAAATAATAAATATTTCTTCACTCATGGTTTACATCTTATTACCTATACCCTGTCATGGGTTTACCCAAGAATTTTTTGTTAATATTTGCCACCACCTGTAGAGGCCTTAACTTGACAGGTCTCCTTTCAAAAATGTTAGTTTTTTGAAAAAAACAAGGTTGTTTAAAATAAGCCTTATCTTTTAATCTGTTTAATGTATGTGATTTGTTTTGTATGGTCTTGAATATTTTAAATTTTACTATTTCAATTGACTAATATTTGTTTTTTCAAATATTTTTAACTTTTTATTACTTGTAAACTTTGTTCATTTTACAATTTATTTCACCCCACATTGGATGAAACTTGTTTTGTAGTATTCCCTAGTGGATGGAGAGTATGGTGAGTTTTCTCTTTTTTACTATTTTATATATCGTTAACACACCTTACACCACATATTCTCCTTTCCACTAGGCGAGCCTGAAGATGAAGTGATGACACTTCGAAACCGGTCGCACTCAATGTTTTGTTAAATAATTAAACATTGACTTTCCTTGTGAGATATAAAGGACTTTTTCTCCCCCTTCACCTTAATATTAAAAATTAAGCATAACTATTATTAGAGCTTCAAAAGCACAAACCTAAGAGAACTAATAATAATATTTGTTCATCTGTCAGAAAAAACTCAAAATATTCACGGTTGTTTAGTCATTTTTGAGAATTACCCTTTAATATTTGGTAAAGTTAAAAGAAAATCTTTGGTAAATCAAAATAAAACTAAACTAAAATACGACAGAAATTAAGATTTTTAACAAACATTTTCATATTTGGCAAAGTTAACAGAAAATCTTTGGTAAATCAAAATAAAACTAAACTAAAATACAACAGAAATTAAGATTTTTAAAAAACATTTTCATATTTGGCAAAGTTAACAGAAAATCTTAAGCTTCTTTGCGTTATAGCAGTACCCCCAACTAAACTTGGAACAGGAAGCTTTGTGGTGTCAATAGCTAGTACTACAGATGTGTCAGCCTCATCCGGATACACAAAATAATACGCAAAAAAGCAACAAAATATTCTTCTTCCGAATGGATTTCTAAACTTTTGCTACGAAATATTTTATTGTTTTTTTTTGCAAATTTTACCAAGATGGAGTCGTTTATTGCAACATTGCCTTGAATAAAGTTAATTTCTTTAAGTTCTTTACGCATCTGTTCGTGGATGTTCGTTATGTCAGATGAGGCAGATGATGCAATAGAAGAGGAATCGATATCTAAATCGTCAGATGTATTATTCTTGTCTCCTGTTGACATTTTATAACTTGCTTCTTTATTTTCTTTCCATATTTTTTTTTTGACATTTTCTTTTCCTTTTTTATTTTCGCGTCTGGCACAATCGTCTTTCACCTCTTGCATGTTAGGTGTATCGGTTAAGATTTTACTTTTCACTGGCTTTCTTTCTTGCTGTGTCGTGTCTTTTTAGGTAACGCTTTAGGAAAGGGACGAATTTCTGCAGGAATTTTTATTGTCAGTTGAGGAGGGACCGGTGGGTTTGCGTTCACAGTTTCTTGCTTTTTGGGGGTTTTTTGTTCTTTAAAATTTGATGGTCCAGGGTGATTGCCGATCTCTGTAAGCTGTTCTTTATTATTTCAGGATTCAAAAACGGCTGTTTCCTTAGAAAACGCGGATGAATCATTTTCATTCGGATTGGATCGGTCTGTTACGAACGAAGTCATAAAATCTATATCAGTGAAGATATTAGTATTAAACGGCCATATTCCTGTCTTTAAAAATCCACTTAATATATTATTTGGGGTGAAAGCTCTTTGATGTACTTTACCAACTAGGCCAGCAATGTCTTTCAACGTAATTGTTTGACCTGGATGTGACACCATAAAGTTATCTGATTCCTGATTAAAGTAGGTTTTGAACGGCCCATAAACAGAAACATCCAATGGTTGGAGTGTGTGGCTTGTATGTGGTGGTAGGGTGAGTAATGTAATTCCATTTGATTTGCAAATATCAAGCCCACGAGGAGACATGTGACTTCGGTGGTTGTCCAAAATTAGTAAGATTTTATTTTCCTTTGAAGGTCTTGTGAATTTTATAAAATGTAGAAGGTACTTTTCAAAGTTCTGCTCCGTCATCCAACCGCTTAAATGTGTCGCTACTCCAGAGCCCGAAGGTGCACCTACTGTCATGTAATCTTGAATGTTTTGCCTTGGAAAGATGAAAAATGGAGGTATGAAGTTACCAGATGCGTTGACAGCACAACAAACTGTAACAGTTGCTCCTCTTTCTGCTGAAGTGACCTTTGTGACTTGCTTTTGACCTTTCTTAGAGAATATCTTTCTTGGTTTATGGGCAGTTTGCACACCAGTCTCGTCAAAATTGTATATCGCTTCAGGGCCATATTGATTGCGTTCCAAAACAATTCGCAATAAATTAAAAAAGTCTATGACTGTGTGCTTGTTAAATGTTGTTGAACGACTAAGGCTAGTGGCTTCAGGAGTTCTTAGTGATAGGTAGCTATTACGTGACATAAATCTTCGTAACCAATCGTAGGAAGCTGTTTTTTTTTATTTCAAACATCGGATATTTTAATATGATTTTGGCTACAAATACATAAACCAGTTACCTTGTTTTCTTGGCTGTTAGTCCATAGTTCATATTACTTGATGTTAGTAAATACTCTCCCAATAGCTGCTCCTGAATGTCGCTAAATATCTGTTTTGTTTTATAATTCGGAGATAACAAAACTTTTTCAGATAAGTCCTCACGAGATTCTTTGTATTTTTTTATATATCGGCTCAATGTTGTACTTTTTAGCCATAGTTCGAAGCTTTGCTTCTTCATCAATGACCTTTTTAACTGCCTTTTTCATTGTTTCTATGTCTTTTTGACCCACTTAAATGGCATTGTGGTTCTGAAAAGACATTTTTTGTTAAGAATTTACAATAACATTTCTAATAATTGGTTGCATTTTGTAAATGTTAGGTTAAATTTCGTAAATCATATGAAAAATCCTTTTCCTATGACCTCATACGAAAACTAAGTAAAATACACGGTTTTCTACCTTGGGAAAATACAACTTATCACAACATTTTACCCGTGTCTTTATCTAAATAAATGAGTTCGGGAGGTATGATACATTTATGGGAGGAGTGATACATGTAGCATAACACATAACCTATAAGTTGCGCAAGCCGGCTAATATAATCACAAATCTATGTCGATTTAACTGAATTTTGCACAATACATAAACAATTTGTAGAAATATGATTTCTCTTACCTTATTAAAATTATAATTTTTTCACTAAATATCTGTTTATCGTCAATGTATACCGATAATGGCTGCTATTTGCGCCAATTTTACTCAAACGTCTACTGAACGGCTAAACGGTACGTAAAGTTTCACATAATAATATTTTTTACAACAACAATCTATACCAGTGGTCGCCAACCTCTCAATTTGTTGAGCTACTTCGTTAATTTTGGAATAAACAGCGAGCTACCCACACGGAAGCCACGTAACGCAACGTAAATGAAATAATCCACAGTTAATTTATCATTATATGTATTTATTTTACTATTTAACTGGTAATACATAATACATAGGTACTAATAATAAACTAATAACAAAATAACTACTATTACTAGTACGTACTTGTTCATAGCTACATTCCTACCTACCAAAACGGAGGTGTTTGAAAAATAAACACAAACTTTTATCCAGCCACAACGGCATGTCACGTAAGATTTAAATAGTTAATAATAACAACAAAAAAGTAACGCACTATCATTAACATAAACATTGAAAAATAAAAAAGCACGTTCAATGAGAAGGCTGACACTCAGACTCATCGATAATTTTTTTAATGTTTGCAGTATAATTTGATACAGCCATTCGAATACAATTATCCAAATGTTCATCTGTAAGTCGATTGCGATATTTGTTCTTAATAAACTTCATATTGGAAAAAGAAGATTCACACAAATAGGTTAAACTGAATAATGCTTTCACTTTCAAGGCAACACGGCATAGAACTGAATATTTGTCTTTACTTACAATGGGCCAGATACATTTGGTACTTGAAATTAACGATTTTAAGGCTAAATCATTTTGAAACTCAATTACTTCCATTTTTGTTACAGCGATGTCTTTGCCAAAGTTCTGCATAACACAAGTTGCAAACTGTTGGGTATCAATTTCCATAAAGGGTGAAACAACAAACTGCGCTACTAAAGCCATTTCGTTGAAATCCTTAAAACGATTTTTATTCTTCAGGGTAGAAACTATTTCTACATGATATTTGCTGTCATAGGGTTCTAATGGATTTTGAGATATTTTTTCTGAAAGAATAGGAAAATGCTTGGCATCGCTGTTAATTAGGTTTTATTTCCAAAACTCCAGCTTTTTGATAAATGCTTTTATATCAGAAATCATTTCCGCTAGTTCTTTGTCTCTCCCCTGAAGCTGCAAATTAAGTTCGTTTAATTTCTCTGTAATCTCCACGAGAAAACCAAAATCTCTAAGCCAGATTGAATTTTCTAGTTCCAGAGTCGGTTCATCGCGTTGTTTGAAAAATTGAACTATGCCAGATTGGACATCATTTAAACGTTTCAGCACCCGTCCTCTACTTAATCGGACTTCAGAGTGAAGGAGTAGGTCCACGTATTGACAGTCAACTTCATCGGTCAAGGTTTTGAATAATCTTTGTAACGCTTGAGCTCTAATCTTGTTCACAATTTTTACCACCAGTTTCATAACGTTGTTTAGTTTCAGGAAATTTCCACATAATACTTGCTGATGGATAATGCAGTGGTAACAGAGAAATTGCGGAAAAGTTTCATCTTTACGACATAACGCCACCAGACTCTTATCACAACCGACCATAGCTGGAGCGCCATCGGTTGTCAAGCCTACCATTTTCGATATTGGAATTTTCTCGGAAGAAAAAATATTTTTTAAATGAGAAAACAACTCCTGTCCAGTAGTGTGTCCTTTCAGTGGAATAAACTTCAAAAGATCTTCTTTAATCGTAAAATCACTAAAAACCATCCTGACGAACACACCCATCTGGGCAGTGTCAACGACATGTGTTGATTCATCCAGTTGAAGTGAAAAATAAACACAGGTATCTAAATCAGTTCTTAAATGTAAAAAAATATCATTGCTCATTACTTCTACACGTCTCATCACTGTATTAGCAGAAAGTTGCATAGATTTTATAGCTGAAACTATCTCGTCTTTATTTCTAAAGTTGGCAAATAACGAATCAGCAGCTTCTAAAAACGCATGTTTTATCATTTCCCCGTCTTCAGAAGGTTTTTTTTTTGTGCAATTATCTGGGACACACAGTACGATGCTTCAGTTGCAGCCTTATTTTTGTCGACTGTTCTTAAAAATATTGATTGTTGTCCAATTAACTGCTTTTTTAACTATTTCAGTTTCTCTTTTCTGGCGGCAGAATGTAGTGGGAATGATTTTTCAAAATTAGAATGTACAGTTTTATGATGTCTCTCAATATTTCCTTTTTTAGCAAAGGAGACCGAAGTATTACATAACAAACACACATTTTTATCTTTAACTTCTGTAAAAAAGTATTGTTCTTCCCATTCCGAATGAAAGTGGTATGTCTTTACCTTCTTACAACTGCTTGCCATAATATTATTTTTTGTTGTTCTCTACTAACCCAACCGCTGGACGTTGGTTACGCGTTCAGTTTTAAACTAAGCGCAATGTCGCCGCGCCGTGCGTATTTATCCCGTTCAAAGCAATCCTGATCGTTCTCGAACACTAACGCGCTGGTCCGGCTGGTCGGTTCTAGCCGATTCTAGCTTGATAGCGTCAGCGGCAGATCGCTCACCGCAACGTTGCCGCTGTTTATGTTTAATATTATGACAATTAGATTTTTTTGTGGAATTTTCGGAAGCTTCTCTGATTTTTGCAGTTTGTATTTTTTAAATTAAAATCGTTGTGAGAGCTACCAGAATTGCCTCCGCGAGCTACCGGTAGCTCGCGATCGACAGGTTGGCGACCACTGATCTATACCAAGCTTGGAAACAGTATGATATTGATACAAATAACTACACTTAATACAAACCCAAATAAAAAAACAGCGATATAGGCGCTTGTATAAAATTTTGAACCGCACTTACAAACGATAAAATTATTGGAAAAAAGTGAATAACTTTTTAAATTATCACAAGCCGCTACTGATCCTCTTGGTTATCCATTTTAATTTTCTAATCTTCTCCTGGGTTAGGATGGAAGATGCGATCTAAATCATCAACTTTTTGTTTGCAACTTCTTGCCCACATTCCATGGAAATCCAATTATTTATCTTTCACGGCAATTAAGTTTTATGTTTTTTTATGAGGCTAATTTATCCAAATACTAAATGGAAATACATATTGAAATATTTTTAAAACACATTTTTAACATAATTTATAAATCTATGTATTGTCTATAAATAGTACGATAAAAGAGATGGTTTTGGATTCGACTACTGCTGGAACAGTGTTCCATCATTCCATTTGTTTACCATAATCCTCACATCTAGTGTATTCTCATAGATCGGATGGAGATATACGTTTCTATCTAAATTAGTTATGAATTTCATTTCGTTTCCAAAGTTGATCTCTTTAATCGAAAGTTTACACGAACCGGTGACCCGTAGTGTAAAAGTAGATTACGCAACGGGAGATTTGGCGGAATGTCAGTGCCAGGCGAGAAGGGGTTGCAAATTTTGTATGGGTTTAAATTTAAAATAAATTTATTTTTTTTATGTTGAAAATGTTATAAATTAAGAAGTATTTAATAAATATATCGAACTTACATCGCCCATAATCAATGCTAAATAGTAATTTCACAGGCACATAAAGTTCAAAGAGCTTGTGCCAACCAACAAATTTCAAAAAAGAAAACATATATTCTCAGGTATTCCTGGAATTTCTTAATCTCGGTGGTGTTAGGATGAAAGAAAAACGACATTGAATTTCCTGAGTTGCTATTTATACATTAACTCAAATAGTTAATGAAAACACGCACATACAAGAAACCATTTAATTTTATAAATAAAAACTAAAATTAACTTTTTCACGTGTATTTAAAAATGCTGATCTTCGTTTATTCAAAAAATACATTTTTTTGCACGGACATTTGTTATACTAAAAGAAATCAATTAATTGTTGAATTTTTTATTAGATAATAAAATTGCAGCTTTAGTAAGCTGTGAAAAGCTATTCAGTTAAAGTTTTTTATTATTTATTTATTTGAAAAACCCAGGTCAGGTACACAAACTAATTGAGTGTTAAAAATCACCTTCAATTTTTACATATCTTTGTTTTCTTAAGTATAGTGATCGTAGATTAACATATTCAATATTATCAAAAATTACAGGTGAGTCTGATATGTTCCTTCAATGAAAAGAGATGACAATAAACCGTCCTACAAAACATCTTCATACAGGATGAGGTACAACATACGGCACGAATTTTGGTGCATACAATGTACCAAATTTTATGTTTTTGTATGGCTGCTTGTTAACCAATAAGAGAGCTACATTTTAAAATTGTTTTAAAATTATTTTGAAATATACATGATGTCCATAAAAGTGTGGCATATCACAGTTATATTTTTTTATGGAACGCCCAATATTTTATTGCTTTGATACTATCTGTAGTGGACATAGTAATAAATTTATACAAGTATTAAACACAAAAAACCTGATTTTACAGTCTATAAATGCAAAAAATATAGGACATTTAAAAAAAATCTTTATATTTGTTCTTTGATATTTTGTATATTTTAAAATTAAAATCTGATGTGTCCAACACATGACTTTCCTGACTACTTATTACAAGCTTTTTTCGGTTATTTTTTACAACCTATTGTATCACCCCTATAAATGTTTAAAGGATACGTACATTTTGTACACACATCTTTTTTTTATATATATCCATTCCCAACGAAACGACTGAAAAATTAAAATTTTACATTGTTCCTCAAATTTTTTCATTATAAAGAAATCATGCATAACAAAAAATTATGGAGAATGATATCACAATCAACTTTTATTTGAACAATTTTGGAATTTGATAAAATTTCTTGAATACGGACCATTTTAGGAAAATTATGTATAGGGCACAAATTATAGAGAGTAACATTACAAACAATTTTTATTTGAAAAATATTCTACTTCAAGCGTAAATAACATATATTACCATAAAGTAGAAAAACGACCTTCTATAAAGTACCTCCAGATGTTCCGACTATGCCCAAAATTTTATAATTACATTACAGGATGAAATAAAGCTTAACATCTTGTGGACCGTCGTATCAAATATGTATATTTTATTTTAGGTTGAAAAAATCAAAAGTGAGCTATTTAAACCATTGTAACTTATTTGATACATATATTTTTATAAGAATTCTATACTGCTACCGCCAGTGTGGAAAAGGTTCTAACCTAATAAATAAATAAGTTTAGTAGTTCGAGGTTATTTCGACGAATTTTTACGTTTTGGGGTCCCCTGAATCCGTTTTGACTATTTTCACGACGATGTCTGTGTGTGTGGGTGCGTGCGTGTATGTATGTATGTATGTATGTATGTATGTATGTATGTATGTATGTATGTATGTATGTATGTATGTATGTATGTATGTATGTATGTATGTATGTATGTATGTATGTATGTATGTATGTATGTATGTATGTATGTATGTATGTATGTATGTATGTATGTATGTATGTATGTATGTATGTATGTATGTATGTATGTATGTATGTATGTATGTATGTATGTATGTATGTATGTATGTATGTATGTATGTATGTATGTATGTATGTATGTATGTATGTATGTATGTATGTATGTATGTATGTATGTATGTATGTATGTATGTATGTATGTGTGTGTGTGTGTGTGTGAGTGTGTGTGTGCGTGTGCGCGTGCGCGTGTGAGTGTGCGTGTGCGCGTGTGTGTTTGTGTTTGTGTGTGCGCGTGTGTGTTTGTGTTTGTGTGTGTGTGTGTGTGTGTGTGTGTGCGTGTGTGTGTGTGTGCATGCGTGCGTACGCGCGCGTGCAAACGGATACAAAGAAGAGAACACCAAATTTTAAACTTAAGAATAGACTGGAAAGCTGTTTCCTTTGAGGATCCTAGAAGCACACCTGAATGGTTAGAAAATTTACCAGACGACAAAGATGTGGATGAAGCATGTAGATACTTTGAGGATTTCTTTGATGAAGAAATATTTGATCTCCTCGTAGATCAATCAAACCTGTATGGTATCCAGGAAGATCCTAATAAGCCTCTGTTTGTTACAAAAAATGAGATTGAACAGTTTGTCATATGTATGTATATGTCGATATATAAATTACCAAGAACTAAGATGTACTGGTCACACTCCACAAGAGTTCCTTAAGTTGCAGACATTATGAGCAGAAATCGCTTTTTGCAAATAAAAGCATTACTGCACATGAATAATAATGATGAAATCGATATAAACAACATCTTTATAAGATTAGACCTTTTATTGAAAATTTGAAATAAAAATTTAACAAAATACCTATGCAACAGAACTTTTGTGTTGATGAACAAATAGTGCCCTTCAAAGGTCGAAGTTCTCTAACATAATACAACCTCAAAAAGCCCAATAATTGGGACTATAAAATTTTTGTTTTATGCGATGTAAAAGGAATCATCTACGATTTTGACATTTACACAGGCAGAATAGATCCAATTTCCAATTTTCCTGATATCGGTGCAAGTTCTAATGTTGTTTTAAAACTGTCTGAAATAATCCCAAAAAATCAAGATCATTATTTGTTCTTTGACAACTGGTTTTCATCCCCAAAATTATTTGTTCTGCTTCAGAAGGTTGGAATTTACTGCCTTGGAACTATTTGACTTCCAAGATTCAAAGGACTTACGTTTACGTCAGATAAAGAAATGAGGAAAAGAGGTCGCGGAAGCTTTGATGAAAAAGAGTCTAATATTGAAGGATGTAAAATGAGGGCTGTGAAATGGTGAAAAGATGCTTTAGTGTCTTCGTTTTCTTCAGCTAATCCTACAAAACTCATACAGAGATTTGATAAAAAAAACCAAGCAACATGTCATGGTAACTTGTCCAAAAATTATTTCAATGTATAATAAGTTAATGGGTGGTGTATATTTTTTAAATGGTCTCATCTCATATCGCATATCAATAAGATCCAAAAAATACTATTTACGCTTTTTCTTTCACTTCATAGACGTGTGTGTGTTGTGAATAGTTGGCTACTTTATTAGCAAGATTGTGAGACACGTTCTTTTAGGAAAATTGAAGTGGATAATTTGCTGACATTCAAATCAGAAATAGCCAATATTTTGTGTAAAAAAAATAGCCCCAGGAAAGAGAAAGGCCATCAAGTGACAGAATTCAGCAACAATTTAAAGTAAAGAAGAAAAGAAAACCTGGAAAACCAATTCCACCATTGATAATAAGAAGAGATAATGTTGGACATTTTGCAATGGTCACAGAAAGTCACCAACGAAAAATGTCACATTTATTTGTGCTTATCTTAACAACGAAACTGTTTTAGGCCATTTTATGTTTAGTCACTTTTATGACTATAATATCATATTTGATACGTACCCATATTTTTCTAAAAAAAAAAAAAAAATTAAATTTTGAAAATGTTATCACAGCACGTTATTTATATAACTTATTCTACTATATTCAGCACAACAATTATTTTTTTCTTGCTTATTTTAATATTCGGTCCATAAGAGGTTAAATTTAAATCTACCCCTATGTTGACTCGCTGATTACGGGAAAATTGTTTATTTTTGGATTAGAGGCCAAATTAAAAATTTATCCTTTTTTTGGTTCCTTTTTGTTTTTTTTTTGGTTTTTTTTTTTTTTCATATTGGTATAGGCTAGAAATTTCTAGTTTGGGGAACCTGGTTTTTGCTGTGGCCGGTGGTTTTCAAAATGGCCGGCGCTTGTTTTGGGTTCTAGCCGCACCTTTTTCGTTTTTTATTATTCAGTTGTGTTTAGTGCAGTGTGTGCTACGATTTGTCAGAAAAATCGCGGGTCTAAATCACTTTTTCTTTTCTTTTTTAATGATTTTGGGGCCCGGATTCCACCTATTTCGACGTGCCGCAGGTGTTTTTATGTGTTTTTTGTTTGTTTTTTGTGTGTTTTTTGTGTGTTTTTTGTGTGTTTTTTGTGTTTTTTTTGTTTTTTTTTGTGTTTTTTTTGTGTTTTTTTTGTGTTTTTTTTGTGTTTTTCGCAATAAATTTTTGAAACGTTTTTTGTGCTTTTTTTACTCGCGCGCGTGTAACACCCTCCCCCCCGCTATACGACGCGCAACGCGTTGCTAAAGCAGCTCCCCTCGAAAAAATATTTTTGGTTCCCCCTCCCGCAGATTTGGCTACCCCTCGCCTACAGGTTATGATTAATTTTAGAGAGGTTATATTTTACATGATAGCGCTATGTTTTGGCCAATGATTTTTTTTTATATATAGAACCTATTTTCATAATTATAATGTAAATAAAATTAATTTGTAAAACTAGACGTGAGCGTATTATCCTTACTATATGATATAAAACTTGGATAAAATTTAAATTAAAGAAAAAAAA
The DNA here is from genome assembly GCA_927349885.1 of Psylliodes chrysocephalus. Classification (NCBI taxonomy): domain Eukaryota; kingdom Metazoa; phylum Arthropoda; class Insecta; order Coleoptera; family Chrysomelidae; genus Psylliodes; species Psylliodes chrysocephalus. The sequence goes on from OV651826.1 coordinate 3,340,453, forward strand.
AACCTTTTTTTCATTTTAAAATTTGGATAGAGCATGGCTAGGACTAAAAATGTCGTCTGGTTGCCATGTTGTGTTGTGGTGTTATACGATTTTTCGGTGAAGAATCGATTCTTTTGTTGTCGGTTGTATGTAGATTCCGATTTAATTTGGCATTTGTTTATATATTCGAAATGGGGTCGCAGCAATTATGTGTTGTTTTTGATTTTCAGCTAAATTATTAATAAAATTGGTGTATTTAATATTGTTATAATTTATATTATCTTTCTTCGTGTTTGTTTTGTTTTTTCAGAGTTTGATCAGCCAGCAGCGGAGTCATCTAAGAGTGCTTGTGTGTCTTATTTGGTAGGTTGTAGTTAGTAGTGATGGAGCTGCATATAATAGTGTTTTTATATTATAAAAGTGTATTTTAAATGTATACAGTATGGTTCAAATGAAAGGAATAAATTCATTATAATGGAAGTAGTTGGTTTTTCGAAAAAATGCTCGAACAGGTCAATTTTGTTTACTTAAAGCGCAATTTTTTAAATAAAATTCAATTTTCCCCCACTTCCCATTTTTGGGCAGTGACGTCATTGACAATTTTTTTAAATGGCAACCCCAATTTTTTTTCTTGATTTTGATAGATCTTGCAATTTCCTACTTGGAACCGTAATATTTGAAATATCTGACATAACAATTTTTTTTGAAAAAAAGTCATTTCAAGATCAGATACATTATTTTGAAACACAATAAATTAATAAAAGATAATTATTTGTAATTAAGTGCTTAATTTAAAAAAATAATAATAATAATAATAATAATAATAATAATAATAATAATAAATCGAATTTAATGACAATTTCACAAATTCTTTTTATTATTATTTTTTTTTATTATTATTTTGTTAGATTAAGCATTTAATTACAAATAATTATCTGTTATTAATTTATTGTGTTTCAAAATAACATAAAATTTATGTATCTGATCTTGAAATGACTTTTTTCAAAAAAAATTGTTATGTCAGATATTTCAAATATTATGTTTCCGAGTAGGAAATTGCAAGATCTATCAAAATCAATAAAAAAAAAATTGGGGTTGCTATTTAAAAAAATTGTCAATGACGTCACTGCCCAAAAATGGGAAGTGGGGGAAAATTGAATTTTATTTAAAAAATTGCGCTTTAAGTAAACAAAATTGACCTGTCCGAGCATTTTTTCGAAAAACCAACTACTTCCATTATAATGAATTTATTCCTTTCATTTGAACCATACTGTATTTTATTCTTAATAACGTTTTAAATTATTTAATATTCCATTTGTAGACGATTTTAGGTAGCTATGTAATATATAACAGTTTATTACATCCTGGTTTTTTTATTCTTTTTATCCTTTAATGAACGTACCTCCACTATATTTCGGTCATATCTCAAATAATATGTTTAAACATTTTTTATCTCTAGCCGTCCATCGGAGAGGTGTTCTTTTAAAAAAAAAATATTTTCCAAAGATATATCGATATTAGGAGCGTCTAAATATTTTATACTCTAGTGAACCGCTCTCCACCATATTTTGGTCATATTTCAAATAATATGGGTTCAGAAATGGTTTATCTTCACCCATATCCTAAAGAGGTCTTCTTAAAAAAAAAATATTTTCCGAACAGTCGACTAATTATGACGTTTCAGGTCGTGGAATACCTTAGAATGTCATAAAAATAAAAAGAAACTTGTCTGTTAAAGTTTTTGCGATTTTTCCTTTAGAAATTAATTTTTCAATTTTTTGCGACTTTTTTTTGAGCACGTGCGCATGCTAATTTTTTTATTTTAACTCAAAATTTTCTTATTGGGTATTTGGGTCTGGAAAAGCCGACATGACCTCTAAATTTTTCTAGGGCTTCTCAGTTTTCTCGTAGGGCTCCAAAATCGCTTGAAAACCCACTTTCGGTCCCATATCTCGTTCCACGTGAGCCCTATCCGTTTTAATTTAAATGCCGTAACAAACAACTTTTATTTCATCAATTTTCTTAAAAATTTTATTTTTTGATTTTTTGTAAAAATTTTCGAATACGGGCCATTTTAGGAAAATTTTGTGTAGAACAAAAATAATTATACAGAAAAATATTACAAGCAACTTTTATTTTCTTCTCTAAGCGTATATAACAGATATATTCCATAAAATAGAAAAACGACCCCTGCAAATTACCCCTTTAGATATCCCGACTATGTCTAATAATAATTGTATTCAGCCTGCTTGTTTTGTAAATATTTACATTACGTTAAGTATATTGTTAATTAACTTTTAATAGGAATACCATGAGTATAACCCTATCATGGATTTATTTCATTTATTGTTGCAATGCTTTATTTCAACGTATCAGTTAACAAAGTGTTATTCGAAAATTATTTAAAATTGCAGAATTAAGCTGATTTGTTTTTTTTTATTTCCACGAAGATTAAATTTTCTAAACATTTTCATTAGGTTAATTATCCTGTTAGTTAAAATTGAGGTTTCATCGCTGATTGGAAATACTGTGGATATGTCCGTATTGCTGATTTATTTCTTTTATTTTTTAAATATTTCCACAAAAGTTTTAATTTTCTTAATATTTTCATTAGTTTAATTATCCTGCTAATTAATCTGGAGGTCTCACCGCTGATTATAAATACTGCGAGTTTGGTGATTTATTTTTTTGTATTCACTTCTACGAATTTTTATTTTTGTTAATATTTTCATTATGGTAATTATACTGTTAATTAACCAGGAGGTTTCACCGCCGATTGGAAATACCGTGACTAAAGTGATAGAAATACCCCAAGTCCTCTGACAAAAGAGTATTGAATTTTTAGTTACAGTTTGCACGTGTCTTCTTATTTCAGTTGCTTAGCGGCGTTAACTTTATTAAGGAGCGTTTACACGAATACAAGAAGTCTGAAAAAATAAGATTACGTTTTACATTTTGTCTGCAAATACTAGAACAATTTACTTTAGTACTTTATAAATAAATTTCCCAGCTGAACATGGGTGTTTAGTGTTTTTAGAGTGTTTAAAGATAATCCAAAAATTTTTTTAATCAATATCATTTTCTTCAAACTGATTTAGACTCATCACTACTTGCCATTGCATCTAAATTAAGAATAATTGGTTCTAGATCAGAAACATCTAATTGCTTGTATTTTTCTAATCGGAAACAATTATGTGTGTCTTATATAATTGTCCCTCTGAGTATCGGTAACAATATTTAAAGCTTTTGACAAAGTCTGAAATACGTCTTCCGGTGACTACTTTGTTGTTAAAATTTTTCGCCATAAAACCGATTGCACTGTGACCACACCATCTCTATCGCATTGTACTGGTAGTGATATGGAGAAGTTCTTAATATTTTATGCCCATATTCCTCAACATATCTACTGTAGTATATTAACTGATTAATATTAGGCCACCTGTGGACATGTGTAAGGAAGCAAAAAGAAGAAGAAACACAACATAACCATCTATTCTTTGTATTGGCGCAAGCCGCATGTTTCAAGTAAAATAAAGCTTTTCTATGAAGAAACATTTATATTTATTTATCGGCTACAGGACATTACAAATTATGGCGATCAGAATAAACTTTAGAATATAGTTTATGTAAGGAATTATTTTTTTGTATCAGTTTCAAAAGTGCGACCGTGATTTGTTCTCGTGTCTCCTATTTTTTTGAGAACAGGAACTATCGTGAACGAAATGCCTAATGGTGAAGAGAGATTGTGGTGGTAAACAGCAGTGTTTGTCAGCTGAACAGTTTTAAGCATGAATATGATTTTAAGATTTTTTCGAGATATTAGAACAATATTTTAAAGCCAATGGGATTAATACACAGCGAAGAAAAGCTGTTTTTTTAACACTATAACACTTATAGATGAAGAAGTCTATCGAACATTAAAAAATTTGTAAAAGACAAATTTGTAACGGGTTTAAAAAATGGGCCATATCTTGATCGTCTTTGTGAAGAGGCAGAAACCAAGTCTCTGTCTGAATTGTATGGAATTGCCCTTAGTAATGAATCGGTTTTGAAAGAATCGATGAAAGTGGAGGAGGTGAATAAAATTCAAAAAGTTTATGAAAGACCCGATGAAAGAAAAGAGGGGCCAGTTATTTTAGATGTTTTGCTTGCAATGAATCTGGTCATAGTTTTGCAAGGTGTAAGTTCAAGAAGTATACCTGTAGAAATTGTAAAAAGTTGGGCTATATTGCTGCATCATGCAGAGAGAGGGTTCATTTAGTCGAAGAGTGTGATGATTCAGAAGAGTTAAATATAATAGAAATGTTCACTTTACAAAGCATGAACCAAGATCCTATATTTGCTAAGGTTTTTCTGAATGGTCAGTTATTTGAAATCAAAGTGGATACAGGAGCTGGAGTGAGCTGTATGCCATGCGATATTTATCAAAAGTATTTTAAAGGTAGGCCATTGTCAGATACTACTGTTAAGTTGAAAACATATAATGGATTTATTATTACACCTAGTGGTAAACTACAAGTAGAAGTAGGCATTAACAGTTTAATCAAAGAATGTGACTTTTTGTAGTTTAAAAAGGGTGTAGATTATTATTGGAAAGGAATTTGTTAAAGATATTTAATATAGACTTTTCAAAATTATTTGAGTGTAAAAAAATTGATAGTACTTGTTTTAATACTCAAGTAGGAGTCTAAAGTGCATAATTTATTGGGAGAGTTCAGTGATCTATTTAAAGAGGCCTGAAATTTCCCTTGAAATAGACTCATCCATAATGCCAGTCTTTTGCAAACCACTACCCATACCATATGCATATAAAAATGAGATAAAAAATAAATTGATAGGCTAATAAAATTATGTTATAGAAAAAGTAGATAATTCTCAGTGAGGTACATCTTTGGTAGTAGATTTAAAACCTAATGGCAAAGACATTCGCTTATGTGCTAATTATAAAGCCACAACAAATATTTAGCAGATGTAAATCATCCTTTAGCTCTGATTCAAACTATTTTTGCCACTCTACAGGGTAGGGAAACAATTTTCAAAGTTAGATTGTAAAGATGCTTATAATCAGTTAAGAGTTGATGAAAAAACAGCATAGAGCACAGATTTGGGTATTTTTAAACTTCATTTGGGACGAAGCCTGCATGTGCTATTTGTCAGTTAATTTTAGAAAAAATATTGGCTGGCATTCCAGGGGTTGTGGTATTTATTGATATGTAGCAACTGGAAAAACTGAGGACGAACATTTAAAAAATTTAAGAATGGTGCTAAATAAGTTGCAAAATTTTGGGTTGCGATTAAATAGGAATAAATGTAAATTTTTCAACAGTGAAATAAGTTGTTTAGGACATAATATTTCGGCAGCGGGGTTAAGAAAGGAATCTGACAAAATTTCTGGAATTTTAGAGTGTGCTACACCTAAAAATGTGAAATAAAAGCTTCTTGTGGTATGATTAATTATTATCATAAATTTATTCCACATATTTCTTCAATATTATAGCCATTGTATAAATTATTTGAAAAAAGAGATACATTTAATTGGACTAAAGATTGCGAAAAAGCATTTGAAATATCTAAACGGGAATTAGTATCGGATACAGTTTTAGTACACTATGATCCAGAAAAACCAGTCAGACTAGCATGTGATGCTTCTATCGGTGCTTGTTTGTCTCATGTACAAACAGATGGTAGTGAAAAACCCATTTGCTATATATCAAGAGTATTGAACAAGAGAGATTGAGTGTTGTTTGGGCAGTCCAAAAACTTTATCATTTTTTATCTGGTAGACATTTTGAAATAGTTTCTGACCATAAATCCTTAGTAACCCTATTTGGGGAAAATAAAAGAGTACCACAAATGGCTGCTGGTGGGGTTCAACGTTGGTCATTATTTTTGTCAAACTTTAATTATACTTTCAAATATATTAAAAATTCTGAAAATTTAGGAGCAAATGCATTATCAAGGTTGCCTATAAATAGAACGGTTAAAATAAAATAAGAGTGTCAATGTTATAGATATAAATAAGGTTAGGTCTGAGACTCGAAAAGATAAAATTTTAGGAAAGGTATTTAATTTAATAAGGAATGGCTTTAAGGAATTCACCGATGATGAAATTTTAAAACCATTTTACTCTCGAAAGAATGAATTATCATTGGATAGGTAAGTAATAATGTAGGGGTACAGAATTGTGGTACCGTTTAAACTTAGAGAACAAATGTTGAAAGAACTGCATGCTATTGATGAAGGTATTGTCAAAATGAAGACATTAGCTAGATCCTATTTGTGGTAGCCGTCACTAGATATGGATATTGAAAATCTAGTAAAAAAATGTAATATATGTGTTAAACAAAGACCAGACCCACCGAAAGGTGTTCTTAGTCCGTGGATGTGTGCAACTAAACCATTGCAAAGAGTGCATGCTAATTTTCTGGGCCCATTCTTTGGTAAAACTGTTTTAATAATAATAGATTCATTTTCTTAATGGCCTGAAACCTACATACTGACTAAGGGTTCTTGTTCTAAAGAAACAATTGAAAAATTTAGAAAATATATGGCAAGATTTGGACTTATTGAACTATTGGTAACTGATAATGGTACTGAATTTACCTCAAATGAATTTACTCAATTTTTATCCAAAATGATATACAGTTCATGACTTCTGCAGTGCATTATCCGTCCAGTAATGGACAAGCTAAAAACTTAGTTAAATCATTTAAGATTTGTTTAGAAAAAAATATGAAGGATGACTCCAATAGAAATGTTAGTTTTAATACTTTGATGAATCGGTTTTTGTTTAGTTATAGGAATATGAACCATATTTCAACAGGATTTCCTCCTTGTAGTTTGATGTTAAAGTTAAAACCTAAGATTAGATTAGATTTGACATGTTAATAATTGTGAAAAAAAGGGAAACGATGTATAAAATTTGAGGTGGGAGATGTGGTATATTGCAGAGATTTCAAGAATCCTAATAAGAAAAATTGGGCAAGCCATAATTGATGAAGTTATAAGTGATTTTGTCTATTTGTGTAAATTGTATGATGAAGACCTTGTTTGGAAGCTGCATTTAGATCAGATTGTGAAATATCCAGATAATGTAAATGAGGAAATGCTGAATGTTGAAAGCTTTCCTAACTTGGAAACTCCTGAGGTAGTTCTAAAATCAGAGGTTCCTAATATTGTTTCTAATAGCGTTCCTAATACAATTCCTAATAATACTTCTGAGGATTTGAATGAACCTGTGGCTGAAGTGCTACCTTCAAGGGAACCAAGTAATAAAAATGTAGTTGAATGTTAGGTTAATTTAAGACCACTAGGAAACATTAAACCTCCGAATAGGCTTAACTTATAAGGGGGTATATTGTAGTATATCAAGTGATTAATGTTAGGCCACCTGCGGACCTGTATAAAGAAGCAAAAAAAGAAGAAATGTAACATAACCATATATTCTTTGTATTGGCGCGAGCCGCATGTTTTAAGTAAAATAAAGCTTTTCTATAAAGAAACATTTATATTTATTTATCGGCTGCAGTACATTACATCTACCTAGGTGGAATTCTTTTCGCTATAGATTTTGACGTACAACTTCCCAAATCTAATATTTGTAAATTATATAGTTGTATTTTGAGCATATTAAATCCTACAATTCTAAGGTTTTCTTCATTTCAATTTAATAATTTTAATATAAATGGATAAACTCTTATCGGCTCTAAGTCCGATCGCTTAGATATAGATTTTACCTCTAGTAATGTTAGGCATAGTTGACTCACTGGTTAACTTCCTAAAAGCTGCTAAAGTTAAATCTGAACTTACTGATAAATAATGTAACTGCTGCTATATTTGAACACATTAATGAATATACATCATATGATGATATCACGATTTCAAAAAATCTTTGTATCAAACCACAAAATTAAATATTAGTAGAAGAACAACAAAATTCTAAACTTCCTAAAGAACAAAGCCAATCGCACAGTGCACCATCCACTCCTGCAAATAACACTGAAAATAATCTGGAGTAATTCAATAATAGAGACCGAGAGCCAACGAACATAAATACAGAAGAAAAACCGGAAGGAAAAATATAGCAACCCCGAAGATTGAAATCAGAAACCCAAAGCCAGTCAGCTAAAAAATTATAATCAAAAGAGCCAACTAGAAAAAATTAGGACAAGATCTGGAACAAATCCAAAACAAATCTAATTTAATTTTTACTAATATGAAACAAATACCTTTTAAGAAACTGCTCCTAAACTAATATTAGTTGTTTATTTTATTTTTTTATTCTTAGACTAGATATAAAATTAGTATAAATAATAAAATAAGATATGGATCAATATATACATGATTTTAAACTAGATCCTATAAAAACTTACATACAGAAAATGAATGTAAAGAAATTTTGGTCAACAAACTCCGTAAAGGAGTGCGCACAAAAATATAGATGAATTTAAAATATTTCTAAATAACATTGATGAAGAATTTGATTGTATTGTTTTTACAGAAACTAGAATAATATTATCAGACTGCACTTTGTATAACCTACCGGTTGCAATATGATCTGTAACGAACGGGATTATAATTAAAATGTCGGAGTATTGATGTACAGGGTTTTTCATTATAATTTGACCGCTATTTATTTTCATTATTATTGCAAACACAAAAAAAGTTTTAAGTAAAAGCTGTGTTGTTCTATCTGTACCGACTTAAAATGTAATAACAGGCTGAATTGTATATACAGGACGACTCCAACAAAATATAATTTAATTTTTTTAATAGGACATCCTATATATTTTTGCCAATTTAAGTAACTTGCGTATCCTGATAACAAATATATAATATTTTAATTATATAGTGCCTTATTGCACTATGAAAGCATAACACATAGATAACTATGAAAATCATGTTTCCAAGTGAAACAGTTGTTTCTATATTAAAAGTTGTCAATTGATTGCTTGTAATGGGTTTTACTGAGGTCGAAAAAGTTGAGGTAAAACAACAAAGCTTTTACTTGTAACTTTTTTTGAGTTCACAAGAATTATGAAAATACGTAGTGGTCAAAATATAATGAAACACCCTGTACATAAAGAGTATGAAGTTGTACAATTAGGTAACATGAAAATTCTTAAAACTATAGATTAACTTAATCTAATCGAAAAGAACATGGTAATAAATGCACTTTATAGATCACCAGCTTCCAATATAAAGGAGTTCAATCAAATATTGCAAAACTACCTAATTAAAAAATAATCAAAAGTCTGAACATGAAAATGTTTGAACACATTTTATTTATTAGTGATATAAATATTAATATCCTTGAAACGGATGATAACTGTATTGAATATTTAAATATTCTTAATGGATTCAGTTATATCTCTACAATTTTAAGATATAATAATTGCTTAGACCACATTTTTATAAAATCTAAAACTTTTATTTCTGACATCATTATTCTGATTATAGTAAAAAGCAATGTAACAGATCACTTCACAACAATGCTTCAAATTGTCTTGCATGGGAATATAAACATTCCATCAGAAGTTGTCAAAAAATTCTTAAACATTCAAAAACTAATACAAAATGTTTATCAAACAAACACAGAGAATGGTTCAAGTATTGCAATAAACATTCCTCAAGATACTGTCTGAAAAAATTAACAAATTTTTAGAAATAAAAAAATGTGTAACCTACCAAAAGTTCTAAGCGACTTCCAGAAGGGAATTGCCTAAAATTAATCTTTAAAAATAAAAAGAAAAATAACTATCAAGGTGAGTTGAATTTTCATCTAGTAATTCGTGCAGCTAAAAATGCACGTTACAAATGTACAAGAAAAAATTCTAAACTTGCGCCATGGATTACAAATGCCTTGCCTATGAACAAAAAAGAATGGTTTTTTTTAAAAAAACTATAAATTTTCCTAATAATGAACCAATAAAAAATGAGAACAAATTATATAGAAATTTTTTATGTAAAACAAAAGCTAATTACTACAAAGAACAGATAGAAACAAATGCATATAATTCAAAACACTTATGGGACGCTGTAAAAAATCTAAGTAATTCTATTAACAAAGAAAGTACCACCAAGAAAAAAAAAAGAAAATAAAGATGTTCTTACTGATTCTGTAGACATCCCTAACGAATTCAATAGGAGATTTTCTAAAATACGGAAAACAGGAGAAACAGTTACAAAACGCAACCGTTCACCAATTAAACCAAAGTGCCGTGTTATTCGCAGTTGAAGCTGTATCCTCAGTAAACGAAGGTGGCCAAAAACCATGCGATGAAGCAGAGCTATAAACCTGGACATTCTACAGAACAAGGAATGCCGAGTCCCTCTTCAAAAATTATTTCCACAGAATCAGGAATGCAACAGTTAGCTCTGGTTTGTGTATGACGCCATCTGATATTTCACCGGTGCCATTACTGAAGTAGCGAAATTCCAATAGAGGTCGAAAAGCAACAAAATCAACAATAGTCTCTAGTTCTCAATACGAAAGAGAATTGGAAAGGCTACAAAGAAAAAACCACCAAATAAAGTGGTCAAATTAACTTTGAGTAAGACTATAAAGAAAGTTAAGCGAGTAGGAAAAATGGGAAAAGGAAAAAGAAAGCAAAAATTAGAGGGCATAGAAACAGATAGTGAGTCTAATGCAAGCTTCAATATTTCCACTTTCTCAGAAGAACTTGCCCCGGAATTTGATTTAGATAGAGAGTCAGAAGATCAGAAGACAGTATGTTTTTTCTGTGATGGGAAATTTATCGAAGATGCAAGGGGAGACCAGTGGGTTCAGTGCCTCACATGTGAGTCATGGGTGCACTGTGATTGTGCCGGATATGACGCCGTAACATACGTGTATGACTTCTGTAAGTAATCAACCTAATTTTCCTTTTTAATAAATATTTGGTTACTACTTCAACAATGTTTCATTTACCTTTAAAAAAAATCATGTGTGGCTATTTTGGAGTATTCCAAATTGGAGGTATTCCAAATTAACTACATATTACGTAGACAGAGATTTTTGACACTTCATTTTTTATTAGTGAACAAATACTTTTAAATTATTTTAAATACTTTGAAATTCTCGTATGGCGTAGTACATATTATCTAGATCTAAGAAATGTTAATTATTTTAATCAAAATATTCAATATTTAAATTTTTTTGCAAATTTCTTTGAAACTACTATTCCGAATTACCCTTATTTCCTCTATCTTGTCTTTTATGTATTATTTATGATAAATAAAGATTTTTTATTTTTTAATAATTGTTAGACGCAAACTATGATTATTGCCACATAAGATTAGCTAATTGAGAAAAATCTACTGTATCCACTCCACATGTCATTTAGCGCCCAGAGGAGATATTACTTTGATAGATCAATTATATCAAGATCAAGGCTGCAATGAAATTCATTTATCACCCAGGGATAGTTAAGATCAGAGCAGCAACGAGATAAATGGTGAATCTAACAATGCAGAAATTCCAATTTCAGATGATCAACAAAGTCATGTAATGCGCCGTGGGATCCGAGAAAAAAACTTCAGCATATATCGTTGGTTATGTTATAAAATATGTAGGGGTGATTTTTATATAAATATTATCCACACCTATGTACTTTCCACTACGACACTGTTACGTTATTTTCGTTATATAACTCATTACTATTGACAATTGTATGGTTGTATTTTGAGCTTATTAAAGCCCACAATTCTAAGATTTTCTATATTACAACGTTTAACGGTATGCATTTTTTTAAATACCTTATGTTTACATGAAAAATTAAAAATTATTCGTTCTTCACCTCATTTAGAATGCCAACCCTTAACTGTTATGATGGATCAATACTGAACCAGGTGAATACGTGTTTCAAGTATATTACAAGTTGTAATTGGCGCAGCACTTCTTGCATCTATGAATTATTATTCTTCCATTGTGTGATATACTGTCAGTTTTACATTTATTAATTTAATAGTTTCGAGTTTTATTTCATTTGTTCTCGTATTCGCTTTTCAAATACTACAAATTAATGTACAGGGAGTTCCAAAATGTCATATCAATGTGAAAGGTGGTAATTTGTTGACCTATTTGGTAACTAAAATTTTATTTAAACTTGTACTCTAAATAGCTCTAAATTACTTATTATCTTAGTACTACAAATAAACCAGCACATAACGTTGTCAAGCCTTTCGGCGATGTTGCTTTAAGGGAACGTAATAACATTACTATACAACGTACATGCAACGTTCATGAGAAGTTGTTAAGGGAAATCGAAACCTCGCTTTTTTGTCATTTGTCATGTTTTTTGTGGTTATTTTGGAGAATTTATTTTATAAATAATTGTATATACATTTAAGTAGATTTTGGTAAGGGTCCTCTATAAAGTAGAACACTATTTTCTAAACCATTGTCTTTGTTTCAGATTACAATGCCAGGTGAAAATTTAATATTTCATTTATTAGGTACCCAATACAAAATGGTTTAACTACAATAAAAACAAAGAATGGATAAATCGTTGTAAACAAGAAGAAACATTTAACCGAATGTCGTTACATTTTACACCAAATACTTATAAAAGAGATATACAAAACTGATTTCTGAGTAATAATGTACTTAATAGAACTAAAAATACATTTTAAAAATATTATATTTTAGGTTTCCTTTGTATCCGATGACAATCTAGAAATTTTGGAAGCAAAAATAAATACTACAGACTTGTCTAAAGAAGAATATACCTAAAATTTAATATAAAAAGTGAATAGCCTAGGTACATGGTACGTCCATATGAAAAAAAAAAACATCAAATTCAAGTAGTTCATTCTTTTCAACAGGCTTAAATGTATCTGGAACTCGAACCATCAGTTCAAGTACGAACTCAGAAGAAAAGTTGAAAGAAATTACAGATGATGCTCTCGAGTATATAGTAGCGAGTATCTTGCTATAAAACTTGAATTGTTTTTTATAAAATCTGCATACCTAACTTCGAAATCCATAATCAAGCATAAAATTTGTAAAATGCAAAAAAATTTCAATACAAACATTGGTTGTTTTACTTAAAACAACAAAGTAAGACACACTTATCTAAAAATAAGTGTACATTTTTTAATTTCTATATCATTTCCTTTATTAATAGTTAAACAAGTAAGTCAATATCTTTTTTATTCAATATGTTGTAGAAAAGTAAAACCTTTTTAAATAAAAATAGAATTTATCCTCTTCTAATAAATTGTCATATATTTGTTACATTATAGCATAAATAAAAATATTTCCAAGCCACATGTGATTACAATAAAAGAATATTTATCAGCTTCGCTTAAATAATAAACTAACAAAATAAAAATATAGGTATATATCTAGACAAAAAAAGTTAAAAGGCTCGATTTAAAAAGATGATATATCTCTGCGTCTACAGGTAAAAAATCAGTATAATAAGTACCTAGTCATTGTTGCAGTGGTCTATTATTATTCACTGATCTAGCTTTAGCATCGTACAATTGCCATCTTGGTAAAATGTCTTGTGAACCTTTAAAACATAACTTATATAAATATTGTAATGCGAGCCATTTCATTATTGAGTCATGTTCTAATCCTCCAAGTCCCTCTCTGTCTTATTTGGCCTTTGAGGCTCAACTTTTCCGATTATCATACATAATTAAACCCCTTAAGGTCAAACATATGTGGCGCTTTCGAGTACATTCGAGATTGAACGTAATAATGTTTATAGTTTTGGCGAGAGAATATTCTATATCCTTCACCAAAATTTTAAATGTGTATATAAATATTGGTGGAGGAACACGGTGCAGTCAGTCGTATACAAGCAGTTTTTAAGATAAATAGTGAACAATTTAAAGACATTCCAAATATATAACTTAGAATGGTATTGTTTTAAAATAAATAAGTGTTCAAATAAAATATTAATAAATAAACTGTTGTTTAAAATAAACAAATATAACATTGGTGTCGAGAAGTGAAATAGTGTAAATAAATATTGATCAAAATGGCTAAAACACTATGTGATTTAAAAGTGACCGAGCTACGTCGGGAGTTAGAAGATCGTGAGCTGGAGACGACAGGGAAGAAAGCAGAACTGGCAGAGTGGCTTAAAGAAGAATTAATAAGTGAAGGTTTGGATCCGGAAACCTACCTTTTTTTGGATGATACAAGAAATGAAATCTCGAACCGAAAATTATTTTTTAAAAACTTGATTTGGTTGATTTTGAATTATGTTTTCTCGTAGAGTTTGAAGGTCATCTAGATTGATGGGTTGCAATTTCACATTGGGAGTGGACCATTCTTTTACGGTAATTTGGTCGTCCATTTTTGGAAATAGAATTGGTTGATTCTCGAATGAATTTGACTCTGCATTAACAATGGTTTCTTCTTCAGTTATAATTTGACAATTTGTTGGAATTACGGCTAGGAAGGTTCCAAACAGCTTAATTATTTCTTCTTGAGAATTACATTTAAGGGTTAACGTAATTTCTTTGGGTAGGACCAAAATCCATTGATTAGTTTGTTCTAACCTCGTGAATGAAGGGCGTGATACGGTTATGGATACTTGTGGGCATGTAAAAGTGGTTTCGTAGTTTAGAAGTTGGATCTCGCAGGAGCTGTTCTGATTTATTTTTCTGAGACTGGTTGGGTCACAAATGTAATTTTGTCTTGACATCTTGGTGCAGGAGTTACTCGAATAAGCATAGTACAATTTATTTTGTACAACATATTTATTTTCCGGGTTAATCGCCTTAAAAACTGACCCTTTTTTCAAAATAGGTATAGGATATAAATTATATAGGGTTAAATCTACAGGTATAGTTATTGGAATATGCAATATATACGGTATTCTATTATTAGAAAGAAAGCAGGATATTTTTATAATCTTTTGCAGAAATAATACATTACCTAAGCTTAAACTAACTGGTATTTCTTTTTTATTATAATCTTTAAATACGGTTTCCAAAATTCTGTATAAATCTTTGATTGTAATTATGCTGGGATGTAATACTCCAAGTTGTGCAAATGATATCGAATTTTCAATATCTTGCAGTATTGAATTTAATAACTCATACATATTAATAATTTGGATAATTGTATCTTTTATATAAATACTATTTTCTCATTTAAATTGGTCTTGTACCAATATGGTTATTGTATCAATTTTACTAGCTAATAAATCTTGATTATGTTTTATTGTTTTTACTGTTTTATTGAATTTATCTATTAGCGATATTGCTAATGAATTTTGAGTTTTAATAGAGTCTTTTAGTTTATTTTGATTTGATTGAAGCTGTTCAATCAGTTTCTCGTAATGTTCTCCATCACTGGCATCTAGATTTCCAGTGATTGCTTTAAATATAGAACCTACTCCATTTATTAATCCTCTTTTTATTCTTTGGGGATGCGGTATAATTTCATTTAATCTAATTTCTATTTTATCTTCTAAAAAGTGTATTAATTTGAAATAATTTAAATTTTCTGTCCTATAATCTTTATTTTGTTGAACTGACTTAGTTATTTTTTTAGATTTAGTTTTTAGTCCATAGATTTCGTTGAGTATATGATTTAAATCATAATAATAAATTATTTAATGATAATATTTAATTACTTTTGCATTGCCAAGTTTTAAGGGTAAAAGTCCGGGATTTTCACTTAAATTTTTTAATGTTATGGTGTCTGGTAGTCCTAGTATACCAGGTAACCTGAAAAGATAAAATTTAGTTATCGAAAGAATAAAGTCTTTTCAGAGGGCGTTTAATATTACTCATGTGTATTTTGCCATGTTTAGAAGTGGTTACTGTTTTTCGTTTTTTATTTACTGATTTAATAGCAATTGGTTTCTGAAATTTATTAGCACTTTTCTGTCTTTTTGTATTTTTAATATATGCAGTGGGGTAAGGTTCAAATATTTTGGGGTCTTCACGATCTGTATTGATTTTTTCGACATATTCTTTTTTATTTTCTCTTAAGAGTTCATTTATTTTAGTGTATAATATTTTTGTTTGTCTTTTATGTTGATTTACATAATCATTTAAAAGTAACTGTCCAAATCTATATTAAATGTTCTACTGATAATGAACCATAATATTATCAATGGATTTTAATTTCGCAGAATGAATAGATTTTTTATGTACTAAAATTATTTTATTTTTGATTGATTTGTTCTATTTTTCCATTAGAATCAGTATGTGATCAAAAGCGTATTTTATGAAATCAAAATAAGTCATATTTAGAAAAATTATCAGTTAAAGTCAATAATTTTTATTTTTAATTTTTTAATTTTTGTTTTTTTTAAGTAAAAAAGTAAAAGTATCAATATTTACTATTTTATATTAATAACTTAAAGCTACTAAATGTTTTGAGAGAGCTGAGGAGTGAGCTCTTGTTTTGGTTACATTTTTACCATGATTTAATTTACTGCATAGTCTACTAATGGAATTATCATTAGAATTAGAATTTTTATTTTGAATTTAAAAATTTTCCTTCTGGTATGTCTAAATTTATGTGTAATTAAATACATTTTGAAAAAATTAGAAATATGTTTTTAAACCTAGTTTTATTTCTGTTTTTATTTCTGAGTAAAAATAATTTTTGAATCTTGTTCTTTTTCTATTGAAATTAGTTCTTTAATTTTATTCTCTTTCTATTACATTTATAAATTTTTGGCTTTTTCATTCTATTTTTAATTTTATTTCGTGCATATTCTTTTTGAATATATGAAATTATTTTAGGAAACTTTTTGTTGTTTAAATTAACCTTTAGTTTATATATTTGAACTTTGTCTATTTTTTGATCCAATTTAGGATGTGAATTGGTTAACTTTTGTGTAACTATTTTGTTAATATCATCTTCGTTTACATCCAAGAATGTTGTTTCTAAAGTATTAGGGTTTGTTTTAATCTTTTTTAAATTTACAATTTTATTATTACATGAATTGATATTGTTTATTTCTAAATTAGAAATTTCTTTTTTTTTTCAAATTTTTCTACCATAATAGGTTTTGATAAATCAAAAGATATGGTACTATCATCGTTATTGATAACTGTGTCTAACGCAGTACCATCTTTCTGCTTCTTTACTAATTTTTTAACATTACATTAACATTACAAGATCTCTGTTTAAACAAACTTCATCTCTTTGATCAGAGAAATTTCTAGTTAAAGTATTTTTTAAATCGTTCCAATTTGCATAATTTTGAATATTAACTACCGTTTTAGCATTATCCCTTAATTTTGAAATAATTGAATTTAATAAATAGGTATTTTGAAAATTTTCTGGATGTTCTCTATCGTAAAATTGTGTGAGCAAAGATTCACTCACTGTTAAAAATCTACTTAAATCATTAGGACTACCATCGAATTCAGGTATACAATTAAGAAATTCAGGTTTGAAAGCCATATTTAATTCTTGTAAATAATTAGTTCCTTGTAAATTATTTGTTATTTCTTGTTCTTTTAAATTATTGGTTCCTACTTGTAAATTATTTGTTACTATATTTGTTACTTGTGAATTAGTTGCTTCTGTTGGATTAGTATCTGAATCTGAATCAAGATCAGTTAAAGGTGAATCGATTTTTAATTGCAATAAACGTTTCTCTAATTCGTCAAATGTAAAATCTGCCATAAATTGTACTTACAATAAAAGAGTAACTATCATTATTTAATAGTCCCAAAAAAACGTCACTGGATCTGCGATGCTGTCTTCACCAGTCCGTAAATCTTGTAGATTTGGGCGATGTGTGTCCCAAGTCTTTCAATTAATTACCAACAGTTTGTAAAATTATTCACCAACAGTTTTGTTTGTTTTATTTTAATGGAAAGTTCGTAATTCAGCTAATCGGTAAAACGAAAAATCTATCCGTTAGATACGAATCGATCCCGAATTATCCTACTGACTGCGCCAGAAATGAAATCTCGAACCGAAAATTATTTTTTAAAAACTTTTATTCAACAATACAAAAATATAGATGTGTATGCTTTTAAAGCTAACTCGGAACTCCCTTTAAACTGATTTACAACTACTTTTATATATTCTAAAATGCTAACTATGCAAAATTGTATATATAATATATTTCCGTTAGTATGGTAATATAACTTACATCTTCTGCTATAATTTCATAAATTTTTTCCGATATAGAAAGTAAGATAAACTCCATGAAAAACCAATTTTTTTTTCTAACATTTCCTCTTAAAAGTAAAGTTTCTTCAGATATATCTTCTTTAAAAACAGAAATTTCTTCCGACTTGGAAAAACCAAAATGTCTTCTATGGAAAATAAATTTTCGTCTAATATTTCTTCCTTAGAAGAAAATAGTGTCTTCCGTTGAGAAAAAAATAATGTCTTCCGTTGAGGAGAAAACAAAACAGATGGAGAAAAGATGAAGAACTCGGGACAAAAGTGTAAGACCAACAAAATATAATGAACCAGAGAATAAATTAGTATCCTGACTGAGATGCGTTTATGTGGAAACTTAATTTACTTTTACTCTAATTTGATTGGCTAAGAATGACAAGTGACATTTAGGATAAAACCTTCCCATGTTTTAAATTCGACATTTATTTTACCATTTGGTCTTAATATAATCTTTCTTTTTCTTTTTAGCCTTTAATATATCTGATTGCTGTATCTATATATTATTTTATTTTCTTACCTATTTTCACACATTTGGGCCAACACTCATCTACATTTTTTTGTCTCTTATTTTACCTTTACTCTAATTGGATTGGCTAAGAATGACAAGTGAAATTTTGGGATGGAAACTTCGTTGACCTCTACATGTTTTGTGGGTAATCTGTTATCTGATATTTACGTATAATTTGTTCTACTGCTTGGTGACTGCTTTTCTAAGTGTATTGATGCCGTTTTACTTTTCGTCGATGATTGTCTTGGATCTCTGCAAGAAGGGGGTACCCTTTCTTTTCTGTCCCCAAACTTTGGAAGTTTAAAGTAGTTGCATCTATTTTTGGGATTTTTTTACCAAATTTCTCAAGTAAGGGGCCGTATCTCTGCCTCACCTTTGAAATGGCTACTAATCTCCATCTGGTGGGCTGTTACCAGTTGGTCATTCCTAATTCTCGGGTGTAATTCATTGTACGATAGTCCTTCCACAGATCCTCATGCAAACTACGCCGAATTTGTTGCCATCCTTCTCTGCAAATTTCCCTTGGTGGTTATTTATCGACCTTCGGTTTGTCAAGCTACACTTCACGTCCCTTGCTCATACCCCCTCGCTTTCTTAGTGATTTTATATTCAGCGCTCTACATTACCACCGTATTCGGACTCTTCACTTTCCATGCACTGGATAACTTCTGGTACACCCGCCTTGAGTCACACTCAATCCTTGGATTCTTCTGCTTACCATTTTCCTAATAATTTCTCTGTATCACTCCACGTTTAAATACCACATATTTTAACTATACACATTCACTACGTTTTTTACAACATGGATTCATATGACTTTCCAACTATTAATGAGTTATTTATTTGTAAGTTACTAATATTTTATAATTTTTTGTTTTCCTATCTCAAGGTAATGTATTTTAGGACTGAAGATGGCCCTGTGAGGCCAAAAACTAGTCGCACTTGTAATTATTATTGATATTAAATTTGATGTGGTATTGAGTTGGCAGTTTTTTATTCTTTGTTTGAGTAAACTGACCGCATTTGAGATAAGGATAGCTTATCAAAAAAGTTTAATATAGCAAAGCTATGTTTTTTTTAAGAGAATCTTCAGTGTTTTATTGAATAACTGATTTTATCATAAAAAAATATTGTTCATTTCTTAAAGGTACCTAAGTAATACCGTTTTTGTGACGAAAACAAAATAATCCAAATAGGTACATTTAAATAATTTTTGATTTCTCCACTTGTTTTAAAACGTTACCACTGAATAACTACCGAATAGGTACTGAATAAAATAGGGCAATATTCTTAGTTGAGAGCATTTAAACCACTTCTGTTTCCGATTTTGTACCTATTTCAAGATTACAATTTTTGCAAAAAAACACTGCTCATACGCCTCTCTCCCTTTCTCTCTCTCTCTCTCTCTCTCTCTCTCTCTCTCTCTCTCTCTCTCTCTCTCTCTCTTTCTCTAAAATTATCCCTCGAACATTTAGTGTCCCTATAGCCGAATGTTTAAGACAGTGTGCGTAGAACACGACTGTTTCAGTATCGATTTCCATACATCGACTTAAAACTATCGTTTTCTACTCTGTGCTAATTTAGAAGTCCCTTACTTCGTCTGCCATATTGCCGACTCGTTACTATCGGGTTAATGATGTAGAATTGAACAAGGAAACTGTCGATGTTTTCTTTAAAAAAATAAAAAAATATTTAATGACATAGCATCAGGGACATTAACGTTAACAATCGTTTTATGTATTATTTGTTAAAAGCAAAGAGCTTACTGAATTTGTTTTATAGTCTTTTAATAATTATAGGATGGTTTGAAAAATTGGACCATCAAAAAAATTACAAAGACAAAATTTTAATGATTATCAATAATCAGAATTAAAATTATTACCTTAGAAATAACGTTAATGGGGGTTTAAAATAAAATTCATGAAACGTGAGACACCATTTTATGTCAGAGAAAGAAAAAACTTTAAATTTCTAGAATTTAATTCGGAATTCGATCCAGCAGGCATGATATTTTTAAACAGTACTGTATTACGTCTAATTCAAAAAAATTCAGTATCTCAATCAACATCAGATAAAGTCTTGTTACTAGCCTTATACAAGGTGTTTCTGAGCTTACTAAATAATTATTTCTTGCATACGTTTCTATTTTTATACCGCCAACCACTCTATTTACAGATTGCAATTTTTAAACGCCCTGTATACACGTATTTTAAAATTGGGTTTGTATTCATGATATTATTTTCTAATACTAGAAAAAATAAAGAAAAAAATAAAAAGAAACTAAGTTCAAATTTATTAAATAAACGTTTCGGCAAAAACTTTGGTGCTAACAACTTAATCTGACTAAACACCCATTTTTTCGATGAACTTTCTAGCGCGTTTAATGATATGTTTTATAGATTTTCTCCTAATACCTGGATTATTTCTGAGGTCGTCACAAGCATCTTTCGTTCTTTGAAGCAGGTTCTCTAGTGTTTATTTCTTGAGAATACACTTTGGATTTTAAGCCGGTAGTAATCTAGGGATCCTGAAGGTCAGTTATGAGGTCCACCTAGTGCATATCCACATATTGGGGAAGTTTCATCTAAACAATGTTTAACTAAAACTTAGTTTTAGGTAATTTATAAAAAACTTATACACAAAATAATAACAAGAGCACAAAACTATTTTTATAATAAGTGTATACAGGGCGATAGAAAACATGTGTTTATATTATAAGTGCGGACTTATAAACGCACCGTACGATATTAAAATAGAAACGTATGAAACTACTAATTATTTAATAGGTTAGGAATAATTATTTAATAGGTTCAGAATAAGTTTCCATTAAATAATTTTCACTATTAGCATCAAAATCTATAATGTTCCATTTTTAACCTCGTAAATACTTCAATGTAAATTTAAAAATTGAGAATTAAAATTTTAGGCGGAACTATGTTAATATATTTTAATACTTTTGATATACAGTTTTGTTTTGAGGAAGCAAAAATGTATTGATTTTATGTTAATCCGGACTTGGATATTCTGTCTGGCTAGTATGTCAATCGTTTAGTTACTTTAAGAAAAATACATGTACCAAACATCTAAGAAATATACTGGATGGTTCGTTAGTTATTCTAAGTATTATTATTAATATAAAACCTAAAGTTATATATCTAAATAACTAAGTCGTTTTCCTCTTGATAGGAGTCATCATTATCATCAGTTTCCTCACTTCTCACAGAAATAATAATTGGTTATATTGTTTCATCTACCAACATATCAGATTTCCAAAATTTCTCTTCCTCTGCTATGATATGTTTTATAGCGTTTTGCCAATTGTCGGTGAAATTTTTGATATGGAGTCACATAATAGTTGACGAACATTTTGAAATTTAAATTGATGTTTGTCGCGACATATCTCTTTATTTGAGCCCAGATTAGTTCAATGGGGTTAAGTTCACAGTGATAAGGTGGTAAGAGCCACACTTTAACTCCACGTTCTTTTGCTATTTCATCTACACCAGTATTTCCCAAAGTGGTCCAGGTTGACCCCTAGAGGTTCATGGGAAACTCGACGGGGGTCTACGTTGGGCGTAATAAAAAATGGGGTCCACAAGCGGGGGTGCATGAAAATTAATTTGGTTTCGATAGTCAAGCAATATACTATTAAACAATTGATTACTCATTTTTCCATGTAATGAAGAAATTCTTGTAAAAAACTTCAACTATTTATAATATTTTATATCACATTAAAATAAGTTTAGCCGTTTTCATAAAACTCTATTATAGATCTTAGCGATTTATTGCTTTTAATAATTAGAAACAGTTTGCAGCCGGAATCATATCATGTTAAAATAGCCACATGCTGTTAAGTTCGAATCGCCTTAAGATTACTAAAACAAAGTTTTTTTTTATTTATTTACTTACACATTTACAGGTAATTGATACAAAACATGGCCGAATCTAAGAAGAAGTGTCATCAGTACAGTGTTGAATATTTAAAATTTGGTTTTCTTCCATCAAAGGCAGACAAACGATTGCCCGCATGCCTTTTATGCAACAAAGTTTTGAGCAATGACTCTATGAAACCATCAAAGCTGGAAGATCATCTAAGAAGGTGTCATCCTGATAAAATAGGTAAAGATTTAAAATATTTCCAAACATTAAAGGAAAAATATGAAAAGAGACCCACCGTGCACAGTATGTTCTCTTCAACGTCTGAAAGCAACGATGATGGCAAAAACTGTTCTGCACAAATCTTCATTTGACATACTCAAAAGAATTCCTTTGAATAACAACACTGTACAAAGACGTATTGATGAAATGAGCTCTGATGTTAAAAGTTTCTTGTGTGATTATCTACGAACAACTCATTTTTCTATTCAACTGGACGAGTCAACTTTACCTGGCAATGAAGCATTATTATTGGCATATGTTCGATTTGTTATGGGCGAATAAATTCATGAAGAGCTACTATTCGCGAAAACTTTGAAGACGGACACTAAGGGTGAATCAATATTTAATGTTTTGAGTGATTTTTTTAAAGAAAAATCGATTCCATTCACAAACGTTATTTCGGTGGCAACAGATGGAGCTCTTGCCATGGTCGGGCGATATCGTGGGTTTATAAGCCAGCTTAGAAGAAGTTTAATAGAGGTAATTTCGATTCACTGTGTTATCCACCGACAACATCTAGTAGCGAAAAATTTGAGTGATAGATTGCACCAATCGCTTCAATTTGTGATTAATGCAGTTAACAAAATAAGAAGCAAAGCATTGAATACGCGTTTATTTGCACATTTGTGCGATGAAAATGATGAAGACTTCCAACGAT
This sequence comes from Psylliodes chrysocephalus, assembly GCA_927349885.1. NCBI lineage: Eukaryota > Metazoa > Arthropoda > Insecta > Coleoptera > Chrysomelidae > Psylliodes > Psylliodes chrysocephalus. Next base: position 3,363,880 of record OV651826.1, read on the forward strand.
TGCTGTTACATACCGAAGTACGCTGGCTGTCGAAAAGTGCATGTTTATCCAGATTTTATTTACTTTTTGACTCAGTTTTACAGTTTTTGGAAAGTAAAGATCCTGATTTAAAAAAAAACAAAACAATTTTAAAGCAGACATCGCTTATTCGACAGATTTGTTCAAAAAATTTAATGACCTCAACTTACAATTACAAAGGGACAGACTCAATTTAATAAAAACAAAGAGTGTAATTTCAGCTTTTCTTGGTAAATTGAAATTTATGAAGGAGAATATTGGTCGGCGCGAATTTTCACAGTTTTGAAACTTGTTGCAGGTAGAATGCCTTGATGAAGATATTCAGACATACGTTCAACATTTGATTGCCCTGGATGATGATTTTAAATTCAGATTTGAAGATATTCTGTCGATGGAAATACCACCATGGGTCATAAATCCATTTGATAAAACGGAAGTGGAGAATCTGATATTACAGGAGGAGCTACTCGAGCTTAGCACTAATGAGGAGCTGAAAGTGACATTTAAAATAGGGTATCAAAAATTTTGGCTGCAGGCAGAAATACCCTAAAAATATCCTGGACTGTGGGGAATTGTACAAAAGCTTCTGATAGCGTTTCCCTCGTCATATCTCGTCAAAAAAAGTTTTAGTGCCGTTACAAACTTATTAACAAAAAAAGGAGAAGATTGAATATCACAGAAAGGGGAGATTTACGGTTATTTCTTATAAAACTCAAGCCAAATATTGATAATTTGCTGTCAATCCATCAAGTACATCCCTCTCATTAAAATTATATTTTTTTTGTAATTATGATTGTAGAAATTACATTACGTTATAAGTGTTTAATTTTAATTATATTACGACGGTTATAAAAATAATAATTAATAGTGTAATAATTTACATATTTAAATTTAAATAAATACCTACAAAACAAGGAAATATACTTACTATATTTCTTTTTACCACTCCGAATGAGACGTTTTCTAAATAAAATTTGTGAGAATTGATTGGTTTTTGTGCTGTGAGTCACTGTAGATTTCAAAAAAGTAAAGTTTGATGGAGTTACTTTTTCGTTTGGCCAACTTTGCTTTTTTGACATCCACTCACAGCACAATCAATTAAAATTTAATTGTCGACTTTATTATCAAATAATTAACCCTATCAAAACAAATCTGACATAATTGCATTCACCCGCAGGAGGAAATTGGAGGGACTAGGGCCTCTAAACCTAAGAGGTGCAAGCATCCAGCTTAAGGGGGAGGTAAAATATCTCGGGGTTATGATTGAATCGAGACTTACCTGGAACCAGCATCTAGAAAGAACCACAAGGAGAGCGGAAACCTCATTAATGATGGCAAGGCGATCCTTTGGAAAAAATGGGGGTTAAAACCAGACATGGTATACTGGCTTTATAACATGGTGGTGAGACCCATAATAACATACGCAGCTTTGGTGTGGTGGCCAAAGACACAGCAAAGGAAAGCAATAACGAGGCTAAGCAAGGTACAAAGACTTGCCTGCCTCGGAATAACGGGGGCAATGAAAACAACCCCCACTGCTGCAATGGAAGCACTAATAGGACTCCCACCTCTTCACTATGTGATGCAAGGGGAGGCAAGATTAGGTGCTTACAGATTAGGGAATACACTGAGAAATCTTGACATTAGGCCAGGTCACATGAATATCTCAAGGTTAGTGACAGGAGACGTGCTAGACATGAGATCAGACCACATAACCAAGAGGTACTCTTTTAATATTCCCTTTGAGGTTTTAATACAGGAAAGAGCGGAGATCACCATAAGGGAGCCCAATGCCCAACGACAGGAACAAATCTGGTATACAGACGGGTCTAAGACTGCGGAAGGCACTGGGGCAGGAGTATTCTCCAAAAACCCTGATACTAACCATAGCTATGCTATAGGAATACATTCCTCGGTATTTCAGGCCGAGGTATACGCAATTTTGCAATGTGCAAAAACGAACAATGAAAGCTGTCGAAAATCAGCATATTCAAATAATATCAGACAGCCAAGCGGCACTTAAGGCCATATCGAGTCAGAAAGTTACGTCGAGGCTGGTATGGGAATGCATCGAAGAACTAAGAACACTGGCAGACCAAAATAGAGTAAAACTATTTTGGGTGCCAGGTCACAAAGGGATCGAAGGCAATGAAAAGGCTGACGAACTTGCAAAAAGAGGGTCAGAAGAAACATCGGAACCAGACACAAACCCAGGAGTACCAAAAAGTACAGTCCGGGGTTTTATAAATGACTGGATTCGGGAACAACATATTAACTATTGGGGAAGCACCCCAAAACAGGCACATGGAAAAGCCTTCATAGGCAAACCATGTCCCAAAATAACTGGAGAACTACTCTTAATGAATAGGAACCAGTTGAAAGTGATAACAGGGTTCATGACTGGGCACGCCCCAGTAAAGGGACACTTGAACAAAATTGGCATGTACAATGGGGAACTCATGTGCCGACTATGTCATAAGAAACCTGAAACGGCCAAACACATACTGTGCGAATGCGAAGCTCTAGATCGCAAAAGATAGGCTCTTTTTGGACAACCCCAGGTTGATCCAACAACGTATAGAACCCACTCACCCAAGGATCTGTACAAACTTGTACAAGGTACAAAGGTGATAGAGTGGGTGCTATGAACTAACATGGGGTAAAACACAATAAGTCAATAGGCTTCAGTGTTATTCGGAGACACATAGTCAGACGAGCCCAGGAGAGAGAAAAAAAAAACCCTATCAAGCAATCAATTCTAACCTTTATTTTTCGAAAACTGTTAATTCGTCGTTAAAACTCAGCCACAACGCAATTTTCCATAGATAGATCTAATCTTCACTTTTTTTTCGAGATTTAGAAATTGGTAGTGATGTAGCTATAGGGGGTCCACCGGATCCAGCAAAATTTTGAAAGTGGTCAATGAAACAAAAGAGTTTGGGAACCTCTGATCTACACTATACTTTTTTAAATTTTGTTGAATGTTGTTTACATAACTGTAATAGCTCTTTTTTGAGTAATCACTCTTCTGCTACTATTTCTTTGGTTTTAGCCAATCGGAGAGTTTTAGCTTTTTTCCATTTATTGTTAGGTCAGGATTACTTTAATCTTGAATGGTAACTGGCATTGTCTAACTAATACAGAATTATTCGGTAATAAATCTATCATTTTACTAAAATATTCCTCAAAAACATCAGCAGTCATTTCTTCATGGTAGTCGTTTTAACAAGCCTCTATCAACAAATCCTTTATCTCCTCCAATATGAGTAATAATTAAGCGGCGACCTTTACCATTTGGAAATTTAAGCCTGTAGGCAAACCTTCTATAAATGCCCTGACGAGCATTTGTAACCTGGTTTATCTTGCCAAACTTTTTTTACAAAATGTCCTTCATTTATCCATGACTTTGTTCTTAATTTTCTAAATTCACTTATATATTGCCTCCTCCAACAAATAATTTCATTTTTCTCTGAGCGCAGATTTATTATCGTTCTTCTCCCAAACGAAACGATGTCTAATTTATGTAAAGTTTTCCACAATTTTTCTCTTTTAACGTTTGGCAAAGTTTCGTCTCCTACTAAAAGTTTATCCAAAGTAGTTTCATAGTACCGTCTATTAGAATGGGTTTTCTCCAAGTTCAAGTTTTAGTTGCTACTGTAATACTTTCATCCTTTCGTTGCTCCGGCCATATTTGAACACTTAGAAACTATACTCCGAACAGTACTGCTGAAATGTTCATGTACAAGAGCGACATGTACATTTTACACTAAAGTTTTCATATGAACGTTTATATAGCACTTTAATTTCACAGGAGTATAATTAGACGTTTGTGCCATTTTTATTCCACAAATTCACTTGATCAATATCGCTTTTCATCGCCTATTATTACATAACTATTTTGCGTGTTACAATCGCAAGACTATACAAACAGAAATGTAAATCTTAACCAAAATAATTTACAATCTGCATAACACTTTCTATCGATTAGAAATTTTAATCCTTAGAATGTTGAGGGGTACTTAAATTGTAAATATTTTCTACCTGTAGAGATAACATACTTACCTTATTTTTATTGATTAAAATGACTAAAAAATATAAGACAAGAATTGAATTAAATTGGTATTTTTAAAAATTTTAGGAAGGAAACCAAAGATTTTATTTTGGGACAAATAATGCTAAACATTTTACTTTAGAAATTTTCCGTCATTGATTTATGATGATATATTGGGGTTTACCTCCTGGGTCATACAAATTTTGCTATCATTTATTTTCAAATAGACTATAATAAATGCACTCTACAATCACTTTTAAGACCAGTGCCATTTGTAACGAATATTTATACATCATTTTTCTTATTTATGATTATTACTACCTACTACTAAAAAATATTTTTTATTAAAACAGAAGTACAATTTTAATGACTTTATTTTATGAAATCTGACATCAGACTGAATGTAAAAAATAACTATTGCTAAACACATGTTTGTTGATAACCAGAAACTTGAGCTGCCGGCTGGTGGGATTCTAAGAACATTTTTATCATCTTCGTCTTCGGACGAAAGTTATATTGAGCTTTAGGAAGCTTTGATTGAAACGAGAAATCAAATTATAAAAATAGAAAATACAAATCAGAAAAATAGGCAGGTACTTTTTTAAATCATGCGGCAGTTAATTGATATTGTTTTATTATTGTTTTAGAGGTCAAAATATATTTTAGAATCGCTAGAAAGACTATTTAAAGAGGACTGTTTCCTAAAACTTAAAGTAATATAGAAAATAACAAATATTTTATCATAAATTATTAATTTTCAATGTTTATGGCGCTAGTTTGTACGAAATTTAAAATAGACGTGTTCCATTGACAATGCACTGGTTCAATATTTTTTTGCAACAGGATCAGGCACCATACAACTTCAGTTTATATTCAGTGCATTCCAATGGAAACGCGATTAGTTTCGTGAAAAAACTACAAGATGTAGAAGCAGACGGAATAATGAATAATGTGAAAATTATGTTTGGTGTATTTTAAATAATATGCCGAAATTTAATGAAAAGTTATGTCGAAAAGTAAAAATCGTTATTTTATCTATAACTTCAAGTGACGGTAAACTTCATTTAGTTTAGTGTAAAGCAACTGTAAAGCAACATGTAGTGCTACTTCTTCTGGTGTCATAATTTTTTATTTAAATTTTAGAGAAATAGAAAACAAAAAAAATAAAGCCACATTTACAAACACTTAAATTACCAAAATAAACTTAAAATAATGATATTTAATTTAGACACTATTTCGTATCAATACTTATATAGTACTATTGTTGTCCGCAAAAATCATCTAAATGTGTTCAATCAAAAAAGAAACGTTATCTCTAATACGGTATATAGTAAAATTTAAAAAAACAATAAATACATTTGTATCTAAAAACGAAGAAATACATAAAAAGCTGATACGTCCAGTTAATTTTGTCTTTTTAGTGAAACATGTAAATAAATTTAAAAAAAGTTTTATCAATGATTTTAATGCATCTTTAAATATGTTCCTGTTGTTTTGTATTCAGTGTTAATCATAATTTTACAACAATTTTCAAGATTTTCACTCAGTAAGTTGTAAGTAAACATACTGTTTGAATTACATTCAAACACTCACGCACCCTCAGTCAAAAATTAAACCAACTAAATCACCAGCAATCATTTATATAAAATTGATTACACACATCCAATTAATTCATAAAATTTACATTCAAAACAGCCACCTCGAACAATAAAAATTCCATCCCATCTCTAGAATTTGATTAACTACTATCCCTCTGCCGGCGAAAATAACAGTTAAGAAATAGCCAATAATATTCAATATCGGAAAGGGCAAACTGCTAATGAAAAGAATACAATGACATAACTATTTTACGAGCAAAATAGTAAGAATGTCGAAAAGCCGAATCAGTCCTTATCAGCGCTTCTAACGTTGTCAAATGTTTCAGTTTTGATTCAACCAGCCTTCATGTAACATAAAAAAAAATAAGATAATTTAAGTACCATCAATGTAAAAAGTTGTAAGTGTAATGTGTGTCATGTAATATTAATAAAAACTATAACTGCTGTAAGAATTTTTTGTTTTAATTTATGAAATCCAGAAGCAGTAACCTGTCTTTTTCACCTAGAAGAACGCCAAATACTTAAGTTAAGGTCTATATCGATCCATTTGTATGGTAAGGTCTTTATAGATCCACACACATTAATTGTTAATCATCCAATTTTTTTGACATACAGCAATCGGCATGTAATAATATACTAGAAATTACAAGAAAAACCGTAGATATTCATATCCTAGAGAAATAGAAGAACTAATAAATAAGACGAGAAACGCAAGAAAAAATTAGCAAATCACCAGATTCCCCGAAGATAAATTAATTCTTAACAGACTGCCAAACACATTGTAGACGATGAAAAAATTAGATGAGCAATAAACAGCTTCTCTCCATTTAAATCGCCAGGACTTGACGGTATCTATCCAGCCCTAATTTAGTGGGGTCTGGATGAACTAACATCGCTCCTGATGGGCATATCCAGATACTCGTTGGCTCTGAGGTTATCCTAAAAAAATGGAGAGAGGTAAAAATGGTATTCATACTTAAACCTGGAAGCGATGCGGTGATTACAACAACACCACTATCCCCAAACCAACATACATACACACACCCCAGGCAGATCAACTGATTCAGGCCTTCTTCTAGTTGCTGGCCAGATAGAAATATCCCTGAACAATAAAGAGTGCGCCTTGGATGTTTTCATTGACATAGAAGGTGCTTTTGATAAAACCACCTTCCCAAAAATAATACATTCACTAACCACCAGAAATGTTCCACAGATGGTTAACGAATGGATACATAACATGCTCTCAAAGCGAGCAGTAAATATAAGTGTAGAAAATGTGAATATAAGAAGCTTGGTTGCGAGGGGATGTCCACAGGGAGGAGTGATATCACCTTTACTGTGGAATATAGTCCTCGACACCCTCATCAGCCGCCTCAATAATGACAGTCACTACACACTAGCATATGCAGATGATCTAGTCATTCTGCAAACAGGGAATTCTTAGAATAAACTCTGCGAAAAAATGCAAGTAGATCTAAATAATAAAGTGGTGCAAGGAACATTCACTGTCTATCAATCTTAAGAAGACAGAAATGATCCTTTTCACAAGGAAAAGGATAAAAATGGAATTAAAACCTCCAGAACTTGTAAACACAAAACTGTACTTTGCAACAGAGTGAAGTACATAGGTCTTACCTTTGACAGCAACATTGTACTCGCATTTAGAAAACAAAGTCAAAAGAGCAAATATTGCTTATGAACAATGCCGCCGAACTATGGGATGCCCCGTCGCATGGACTTGCACATCTATCATAAAACCTATTCTAACATACTGTGCAGTTGTCTGGGTACCGAAAACCCAAAAATTAACAGCTATCCGTAAATTAGAACAAATTCAAAGAATTAACATGTCTCAACATAACAGGAGCCATGAAAAAACACCGACCAGAACCATGGAAGTGATTCTTAGTCTCAGTCCCCTTGATATTTACATCAAGGAGGTTGCTCTGATGACAATGACACGTTCCCGCACGGTTGGAATATAACCTGAGACGTCGCTTTTGGCAGGAGGCGCTCGATACGTTCCCACTGCTTCAAGCGAAAAAAAACTCCAGATACGACTCATATCTATACCGACGGTTCTAAAACAAAACAAGGCTTAGGATGTGAAATATACTCCAGATTCTTAAACCTAAAATGGGTTGTAAGCAATACTGCTAGTGTAGTTCAATTAGAGCTAACGGAGATTCTCATAGCAGCAGAAAAAATATAACAGGAAGAAACATGCTCATCTATACAGATAGCAGACAAGCACTACTCACCCTGAACAGACCACGAATTTACTCAGGGTCAGTACAAGAATGACGCGAAGCTTTGGTTAAAATATTTATTAACAATGTGGTCACCTTAAAATGGATGGAAGGCCACGCGATATCAAAAGTTAACCGTCTTGCTGATTCACTAGCCAAGAAAGCAGCCAACCAAATACTTTTTGGACCTGGCCCTTCTATTGGCCTGACAAAATCCGTAGTGACAGACTTAATTAAAGAACACTCCCTTGTGAAATTCAAGGGAAGATGGGATGAAACAAAAACTGTAAGTTGTAAGGAAATTCTTAAGTTATCCTCACAACACTACTACAAAACAAATACTTGACTATGACTAGACGGAATTTGCGCCTAGTCACAGGCATTCTGACTAACCATTGCCAAGTACGGAAGCATTTTCATATCATGGAGCTGTCAGTATCCACACTTTGCAAAGGGTACGAACAAGAAGGTGAGACCTTAAAAGGATATCCTTTACGATTGCTCCATGCTATTTATTAGAAGATTTGTATTCGGCGAATATCGGATGACACCGGCCGATATAAGAGAAGCACCTCTTGGCGCGTTGTCAACTACAATAAATCTGTAGGCTGGCCCACTAGCTAGGAGGTGCCCATCATCTTCGGAGGATGCACAATGAGCCTAGTGAGGCCTAAGGCAGTGGGAGTAACCTACCCTCCACACATTTCAGATACAGATACAAATACTAATTCGGCGAAATACTTAGGCATGAACCTAGATATAAAATTAAAGTGGGAAGAACACAAAGAAAAATGGGAATAGTTGTGTATTAAATATAGAAAATTATACTGGTTCATAAATAGAAGATCAAAACTTTCATTTGAAAATAAACTTTTAATATATAAACAAGTGCTGAAGCCAGTGTGGACTTACGGCAGGGTCTGCCAGTAAAACTAACATAAATATATTATACAACGTTTCCAGAATAAAATATTAAGAGCAATAATAAACGCCCCTTGGTATGTTAGGAACTCAGACCTTCACAGAGATCTGAGAATGCCTACAATCGAAAAAGAGAGGAAAACCATCGCAAAAAAAAAAAATACTGCATAATCACGTTAATATTGAAGTTTTACCTAATGAGAAGGCTCAGAAGGACCAAACCATTTGAATTAGAGATGTGAAAGTGTGTTAAAGCAGAGCCCAGTGCGCGTGTGCAGCGTATAGTTCATCAGAATAGAAAGGAGAAGATACCATTGGGTGAACACTTAGTTTTAAGCCTCTTAAGTTTACTTAAGTTTATAATAAAGACAAATTGCTGATTGGTTGAAATGCACTTTGTCATTTAACAAATATTCGAGATCCCTGAACATATTCGAATGCTTTGAATAAACTCATAAGAGTACTTATTTCGTGTTTGCTGCAATAATCCAGAAAACTCCAAAGTGCATTTCCTAACAAGTCAGTAAAGACTTCTTTCCTGTGTTTATATTATATATTTAGGAATCATGTAGCCGTTAAAAAGTTATTGTTGGAAATTATATCCTATAAATTAATATCACTGTCAGCATTATCGGGTCGGTGGTGTAGCAGTCTAACGCGCTTATATTCATTTATAAGCAAGTTTATGTGTCAGAGACTGCTGGGCTTCGAATTCCAGACCAGACCATGTGGATTTTTAATTAAATTGCCATACATTACCGTCTCGATGATGATCTTTAAGTCGCCCCGGAGCGTCACGGCAAATAATAATAATAGCCGTCCCTTTCCCCGCACAAGCTCAGCTTTTGGGGTTAAAATTCACTCGTAAGGGGGTGAATTAGGGAGAGTATTATTATTATTATTATTATTATTAACATCTGCCAATCAAATGCCATTTTTTTCTAAAACTATATTAAGTAACATAAAATGTACTTGAGACAAATAAGTATACCGTATACAATTAAAACGTGGGAATATAAAAGTTTTCAACTATTAATGGTCATTCCTTCATGGGTCTTATATAAGATCCGGTCAATTAACCTTCCCTGTTTTAGCATTATTTTTACTTTAGACACATACTGCATTTTCAGAAAAATCTAATTATATTTTAAACGTTATTAACTAGATTTGGGAGAAAAAATGCACATTATTTAACCCTCCTGATTAAATACAGATTTTTTGATTTGCCTCTAAAAACACAATCTAACCATAAGTTACATCACTTTTTGCAGTGTACCCAAGTTATCTCAGCCACTTCAAGAAATTCTAAAGAAAATTTATTCATTTTAGGAATCTAGCAGAAGAAATCATTCGCCCTTGACCTTTTTGATAAATTTATCCGCGAAACCGTTAGGAAAAACAAACGTTTTAGAAGAGCATAAAGTAGTCCGATAAGATTAAAATATTTTTATTTTGTAACACACTCTGTTAGAAGAGAGGAAAAGAGAAGAAAAGAAAAACAAATTAGTGAAGCTGTTAATGATATTTCTCTCACGGGTTATCAAAGATCAGAAACACCATCCACTCAATAAATTTTATGAGAAAAGTTTAGAAGGCCGGGGGTGAAAATATATAACTCTGCCGTATACTGTCAGAGCTGGAATAGGTTTAAATTGTCTGGGAATGATATAAACGGTCAAATGCAAATTAAAAATTTGAAAAAAATTAACTAATATATTGTTCTAAAGAATAATAAAAAGTTTTAAATTTATTTATATTTTAAAATATATACATCAAAGAGAAAGAAATATAAAAAAAATTAATCCAAAAATTGGATGTACCTACATATTCGCCGTTCCGGTGGTATACCGACGTAACTGCAACTTTTTCAAAAAATTAGTTATTTGCATGCACGATAAAGATTACTGTTACTTATTAGATGAAACAAAACCGTGAATGAAATTACAATCTTGGCCGCTAGATGTTAGTTACGTCCTTGTCACATTTGGCAAAGTCGATAACATTGATACGCTAAGATACGGGCGTATTTGTCAGTTACCTAATAGTTGTCAATAGAGACGCACGTATTTTTAGTGTAACTTTGGCGCAAGTGCTATTTTGGACTGGTGTTAAAATTTTTGTTTCCCTATTTTTTACTACCAAAATTTGTGTTTATCTCTTCAGTTCAAATGGAATTGTTTACATTTGACTGCAGAACACAACAAAGTCATAATTAACTACCAACTATTTTCCGGTATGTGTAGCTTTTCTACAGCGTCGTTCAGTTTTTACAGTGCAGGGATATTTACTGCATGCGTTTGACCAGGCACCTCCGCCTTTCGATAAACCGCAATTCGTTTGTATCGCGCATCGTAGCATGGCTTCACTCGCAGCTTTAAAATTCTACTTTTGCAAAATATAATAAAGTCGTACAGATGGAGAGCACGTTATAAATGCTGTATAGTAGTTATTTGTATAAAAACATACAATATCCAGGCCTGCGAGAAAACTTGTATTTTTCACATGCAATTTTATTTTTTTTAAAGTTCTCTTGTTTTATTGCAGAGAAATGAGTTCTAGAACTTTCAAAATATTAAATCTATTGAAGACTGAATCAGTGAATAATATCAGCAATAGTGTACATTTTCATGCATCATCAGAAGTAACTGATACACCATCTAATGCATGTTCACGAGAAATTTCAAATGACACATCAAGCAGAGAACTTTCCAATGTACACCTAAAAATGTGCCAGATCCAAATGATGATCATGGATATTCTAACTGCGCAGACCAAATATTTCAAAGCACTACTAATAATAGCCCCCTTAAGCAACAACTTCTCAACAACCCTACAGCAAATTTTGATAATATCAATAATTGTGTACCTTTTAATGCATTATCAGAAGTAACAAATATAGCATCTAATACAGTTTTACGAGAAATTGCAATTGATGCATCAACTCACCCTGAACTTGGCATTTCTCTGCTAGATATACCTAAAAATATATTCGTGCTAGACCCTAACGATGATCATGGACATTCAAACTGCGCAAACCCAATAATCCAAAGCAGTTTTAGTAATATCCCATCCAAGCAGCAACTGCTAAATACCCCTACATCCAATTTTGATATTATTTCTAATTTTCCTTCTACCAGCAAAGCTTCAAATAAATCCCACTATCTTATCGAAAATACAAGTAGCACAAAAATAAGACTTAGGAAAGTAAAGCAGAATTACACACATTACCGTGATTCAGAAAAAGAATCTTTTTCGGCGGGATCGAGTGACGAGTACCAACTGGATGATAATGATTCTTCATCTTCAAAAAATGAAATATCAGAATCCATTAAGAATATTCCAATTAACAATGAGGGTAATCATCAGAATCAAGAACCTTTGAATACCCCAACAAAAAAAGGGAAAAAAAGAATTAGAAATCAAAATAACTGGAAACAAGTTAAAGCAAAGGGACTTAGAAATTTAGGTCAACAGTATACCTCAAGAACAGGAAAGATTATAAAACCTAGAAAAATAAAGCATGTTTGCACCCAAAAATGTATTCTGTCTTGTTCTAAAAACATTTCCGAAGAATGTCGCAAACTTTTATTTGAAGAATACTGAAATTTAGTTTGCAACGCCAGCGGGATTTCCTCGGGTCATGTGTGGAACAATTAATTCTTAAATATAGACAAGTATTGTCAGCACATCCAAGGAAACCAAATTGTGCATTTTCTTCGTGACAATGGGAAAAAAATCAGAGTATGTAAGGGCCGATTCCACCGTTGTGTTAAACGGAGATTAAAATGACATTGTTAATGTAAAATTGTCATTTTAAACTTCGTTTAACACAACGGTGGAATCGGTCCCTAGCGACATATGACCTGCTTCTTGATCAACACACTTGGGATATCAGAAAAAATTAGGAGAACTGTAATTTATTTAAGAGTATCTGAACAAGGCATTATTGCAGAAGATCGTAGGGGGAAACACGACAACCACAGAAAAATAGATGAAGAGCTAACTAATTCTGTATTTGACCATATCAATTCAATTTCGCGAATTGAGAGCCATTATGTTCGTAAAGAAAAAGAGGAAGATAAAATAAAAGCCTAAGCTGGAAGCATTTCGTTGGCTATTTATGATTTACAGGCAGTATTGCCTGTTCCAGTAGGACAGTCATCAGCTTTTTTCTACAAATCGGGTTCAAATTGCTACAATTTCACTGTGAGTCATATTAAAACGCTACATTAGTATACCTATTTATCATTACTCAATTTGTTTTTAAATTTTTGATTGCAGCGTATCTCTATGCAGTAGAGCACTTTGAAATTGCGCCTATCACACATAAATTTTTGATACGTGGGCATACCCAGAATGAAGCAGATGCAGTCCACAGCATTGTCGAGAAGAAAATTTCCTTTGCCAAGAAGTCGGGACCCATTTATATTCCCGACCAGTATGTTTCTATTATCTGGGAAGTAAAGAAAAAAGGAAAGAAAATTGAAGTTAAAGAGATGGGTTTTGAAAATTTTCTTGACATTAAGACATTAAGACATTAGCTGATGACATGGGTCTCACAATAAATAAGAATACGGTTGGAAATAACTTTAAAATTAATGAAGTTCAAATTTTACGATTTATAAAAGAAAATAATGAAGAGTTTCATTACAAAACAAGTTACAAACAGAAAGAATGACTTCAAGTGAATTTTAGGCAAAGAAGAAGGTCAAAAAAGGAATTAAAAGATCTTATTATAAAAAATGCCTACAACAAGCCATTCCAGTTAGCTGAAAATAAGAAAAAGGATTTACTGAGTTTGGTCAATGATACGTTGTGTTTATTATAGTAATAACTATGGAAGTTTTTGTTTTGTTAACTGTTTTTTTTTTTTTTAGTTTTAATGATTTATTAGCCTATGCAATCGATCGAATATTGACTGACATAGTAAAATAAGTAATATATGATCTGGAATATTTTCTATTATGTTGTTTTCTTATATTACCATTATTGATCTCACGATTTTATGTTATTTTGGGGTAATATAATTAGTATTTTTAATTAATAAATGAAAAAGGCAGAAATGCAATTTAAATTTATTTTTTCACCAAAACACAGGGCATAACTTCAAAATTCACCTATAATATCAAACATAAGAAAAATGTATCTAACGTATTTTATATTGTTCATCCAATATTGTCTATTCTTAAAAGAATTACAATTCTAAAGAAATTAGACTCTTTAGAACAAATCCTTTTAAAAACAGCTTATCGTTTTTTGCCTCTCTTGTAAAATTCAGTGATTTGCAGTTACGTCGGTATTCCACCGGAACGGCGATATTTTGAGAATAAGTGAGATAAAGAAAAAAGAAAAAGACTAATGGGTATATAAGAAACAATATCATAATGGGAGACAAATTTAGGAACTGAAAGAGACAAAGACAGAAATAGAAATGCATATTTGATGATGTTAATAGGCAATACATTCTGGTTCCAAAAACAAAAGAATAGATATATACTGTTTAGGCTAAAGAAATCTGCAAACATCACAGTTGATTTTATAGTTAGACTAGACCAGTGGTCGGCAAACTCATTAGCCAACAGCCCATACAGGAGTTCCCCGAGTTGGACAAAAGGGCCATGCTTGGCACAGTACTTGGAAACCTAGCTTCAGCGTACCTTCTTTGGCCCATGCTTGGATTAGGACTGGGTACTCAACCGTGGCCATGCCTGGGGTTTCGCATCCTTGGGCCAAGACTGGGAGACCCAGCTTTAGCCTCGCCTGTGTTTGACCATCCTTAGCCCAGCACTGGGTAACAGCCTCGGCCTTACCTGTGGTTTTCCAGTTCTGGGCGAAGGCGGGAATGCCTAGCTTCGGCCATTTATTGGCTAGTCAGAATTAAGTCAAGAACGGAAGACCTAGCTTTGGCCATGCATGTAGTTACCCATCCTTGTCTCAAGATTAGGAAACCGAGCTTCGGCCTTACCTGTGGTTTCCCAGTTCTGGGCCAAGGCTAGAATGCCCAGCTTCGGCCATTCATAGACTAACCAGAATTGGGCCAAGAATAATAGAACCAGCTTTGGCCATGCCTGTAGTTACCCATCCTTGACTCAGGACTGGATAACCAAGCCTTGGCCTTGTCAGTGGTTTCCCAGTTTTGGGCCAAGATTCGAATTCTCAGCTATGGTAATTTAGCGTTACAGTGTATATAGTTTAGTTAACAAATTTAGTTTAGTATATTTTGTTTAGTAAATTATTATCACTGAGCGAGGTGTGCGAGTAGTCGGTATTAATAAAAGAAGGAACAGGGTGGGGTGTCCACATTAACGTTCAGAACTCACAGAAACAGTCGAGTGTATATTTGTTGTAATGTTAACTTTTAAATCGTACTTTTTGTTGCTGCTTGATAGATATCGTTATGTCTGATTCATACCTTAGAGTTAAAAGGAGGCGTAAGTTAGAGAATGAAATTTTCCAAATGATTACGGCTGAATGCACCAAGTGTGAAGATGATGTCCACAAAATTTTAAGAAACATAATTTAAAAAAAAAATCAGCTGCAATATAGCTCGTGCGGAAAAAAGATTAGAGGTGTCGGGAAAACCCCTTTAAAGAAACTGAAACTTGCAAAAAAATGGGAAGTAAGTTTATTTTATTATTACTCTAAATTTATTTAAATATATATACCATTAAAATAATAATTACAATTTCATTTTTATGGTAATTGTGTTAGAGTTTTTAACGGATCGACACAGTAACCACTACTGACTCTAGTGAGTTACTATTTATCGAGAGCCAAAGATAGAGATAGTGGTAAATCTGGGCGAAATCAAGAATTATAATTTTATGGTCAATTATAAAAATTTTCTTAAAAGTACTATTATGAGTTATTTGATAATAATAATAATTATTTATCATTATAATATTATTATTTTAGTTAACAATATTATTTATCTTTCAATGATATTATATATAATATGATTATTATTTAAAATACTGGTTTCATTTTCTTAAATTATTTTTGTTCATAAAATTAAAAATTTTGACATTCGTTTGTATAATTAATGATTTAATTTGGGTAACTGCAAGTAGCTCAGTCCTGATAAACAAGCGTGGTGAATTTCTGGTAATCAAACATGACCCAGACCTGGCAATAACGCACGGCCTAGCCTTTAAAATAAAGTTTGGGCCAGTCATGGCAATCAAGCATGGCATTTAAGTATGGCCCTACCATAACAATGATGTCTGGACTAGTCTTAATAACCAAGCTTGGCCCGAGATTATCATTCCAGGCTTCTACCAAGGCTGACCCAAGACTGGCTCACAAGCTTGGCCCAGAGTTGTGCATAGTTGGGCCAAGCCTATGCCAAGCTTGGGCCCGTGGTACTTTCCTCAATGGGAGAGCCAAATAATAGCAAAAGTGAAACGACTGAAATTCCTTTTGGGAGTCAAATTTTTTAAACTTAAACTATCTAGTACCTTGTTATTAACTTAATTGGGGTACTCCTAAGCTGGCCTTTGCAAGCAAACGTTCTCAATCTGATTAAGGTACGTTCGCTGAGATCGACCTATTCCAATTCTCTCATTCATACCCATCTTACAACAATTGTTTCGTCTATCTTCTATCATTCATCTTCTTTATACAAATTAGTAAAAAAATTATACGAGCCATAGGCTATAAGTACTGAGAATGAATATTTATCTCTATATTTTGTGTACAAGGACTATTACCTTTCCTGTGATCTGGGAGCGTGCGAGCTCATAGAACGCTTTAATTTAGTAATGCATGAACTATTGTGAGGTATCGTAATCTCTAATTAAATAAATAGAATATTTACTTATCTGATTCTAGAATTAGGAATTATACAGGATGTATTTAAATAACACCGAAAAAATTTAGAAGGTGATTCTGAAATAAAAATTAAGATGAGTATTTAATATAATTTTTTTTGAAAAATTTTGAAAAATTTACACGACTCCGAATATTTAAAAAAATGTTTAATAATAAAATAATTTACAAAATTGTTAGCATAATGAGATAATAGTTTCACAACAAATATTTAAAAACACTTTGTAACAAGATGATCGGCTATAAGCGAGAGCCGGCAACGCCGCCATCCATGTAATGCCAAAAGACATTGCATAATATTAGACAGTAGACAGTATTGTTTTAAGTTTTTAACAGTTCGTCAACTTCAGGTCGAGATTTGTGTTTTTATAATTATTTATACCCGGTATTCATTTGTTTATTCTTAATAACCATTGTTAATCGTTTCAGTTTTGTGTTTTGTTAAGTGATTAAAATTATTAATGTTAAAGGAACTTTCCATAAACCCGCACCCACAACTTTATATATAAGTGTCATAACTTTATATTAAAAAATATAAAATTACAACTAGAGTTAAAAGGATCTAAAAGGATCTTGACATGTAGTGTTATGAAAGTTTTGGTTTCAGTTTTCAAAACAAATCCTGACTTATAATATTTATAGACCTGTAAGCTGTTGAATGCCTTTATTTGTTCTTTAGACTATTAACTATGGTTAACACTAATTAAGCCACAATATCCATATTACTCATAGGAGGAATTCCAGTTACTGTGTGATCCAGTTGTTATTCACTGAAAGTAAAGAGTAGTGTGTAGTATAGTGGTCCAAACCATTATTTACCTTTAACTTAGGTTTACACCTTTAACAAATATATCATTGCGCGCGGCGAGCAACAAAGCTGTCACTTAATGACAGTTCGCGAAAAACGTCAACTTTGCGTTTGAAATTCGAAGCTTACATTGGGTACTGATTAAAAATATTTGTGATAACCTTTAACGTCAACAAGTCAACGGCCATATTGAATTTCATTTGACAGTAATGTAAAATTTACTACCGTTGTCTGAGACCAAAAAAAAATCGACTCTTCGCCGACTAGGGCAGATAATGAAAACTATTTCATAAATTTTGAACTCGACTATTTCGGAACACGCTTTAGTAACAAATCTAGTTACTTTCAGTGGTGTGAGTAAGGCTTTTCGAATTACTGATCCTGTTTATTAAATCAACTATAATAAACTATTAAAATATATATTTTTGTGTGAGTTGTTATTAATAAAGGAAAACAGATTACAAAAAGAATTAATAGATTAAGGCAAGCACAATTTTTAATCAAAAAACCCCCTATTTATTTGGACAATTCTCACTATCGAACTCTCCTGATTCCTTTTATCCCAAATCCAATCCTGCATGGGTACCCTCTTCGTTTTTCTTGTTCTCCTGATTGAGATTGTATTTTATCGATGACCTTTTGGCAACATATCATCATAAAGACTAATGTAAACACATTTTTTATTTCGACCCCACTAAACCATTACGGTATAGACAAACGGGCTCATTTTTATAAAATTTTCCATTTGAAATTTCACATCGCTAAATAGCGTATTGAAATTGAAATAGAATATGTTTAAAAATTGTTATTTGTTTTAACTATTTAACTTGACAATATTATTTAGAGGAATCACATGCATGGCCGATCCTAGCAGGCCGCGTATAATTCTATGGCAAATATTTTTAAAACTTCTAATAAATCGAATAAATGTGCTGAATTTTAAATAGTTATTGAAAAATGAAAATAAGTCCCGATGTTCGATAGCATAGCATAGTTTAAGACAAATAGAATATTAGTGCACAGTGTGTTGGTCCATTGCCCATTAATGTTTGCTCTTTACAAACATCCTTCATTTTATAGCAAAATTCGTAGCAGAGGCAGCAATACGGCATAGAAAAAGATACCAAATTATAAATTTCTATCTAAAAAAATTACCGAGGGGCATATTTTTGAAAGGCATAAGGGTATTTCGTTCCACTATACAGCGGCCTATTAATGTATACCACGGTCCTTATAAAGGCATATATCTGTATGTGTGTTTGTCAACCTGTGCCGTACACTAAGATCTGGCTAAAGATTTGGCGAATAAAAGAAGAGGATATCCTGCTGAAATACATTCAGGCAGACAATGGTACAAGCTTTGTAGGCACGAATAATTATTTCTTTGAATTGTTTAATTTATTTAACAGCCAATCACATCAG
Organism: Psylliodes chrysocephalus; assembly: GCA_927349885.1. Taxonomy (NCBI): domain Eukaryota; kingdom Metazoa; phylum Arthropoda; class Insecta; order Coleoptera; family Chrysomelidae; genus Psylliodes; species Psylliodes chrysocephalus. Next base: position 3,382,774 of record OV651826.1, read on the forward strand.
ACAAAGATTTTTGATTTTTTAAGACCAGAAAGGACAGAATTAAAATTTATACCGGCAAGATCACCATATTAAGGTGGACTTTGGAAAGCTGCCGTAAAGTCCGCGAAATTTCGTATACGTCGTGTATTAGGAAACGCTTAACTTCGGTATGAAAGTATGTACACCGTGCTCGTGCAGATAGAGGCCTGTCTCAACTCCAGACCATTGTGCCATATCAACTGACCCTAATGACCTAATCCCTCTAACACCTGCTCATTTTCTAGTGAGAGAATCATTGATGGGATTGCCAGAAAAAGATGTCAAAGAAGTACCAGTCAACCGGTCAAGCATTATGAGCAACTTATCCAGTTAAATCAGCACTTTTAGACACGTTGGTCCAGAGAATATATCACCGACCTGCAAGAGCTTACAATGTAGACCAGACTATGTGCAGTATAATTATAAAAAACACATTTTCCAAAATTATACAACGCGATACTCAATATAAATTGGACTTATTCTGCAAACAGTGTTGATGAAAGTGTTCAACCATTGGACGATAAATTGTTTTTACTTTTAATTAGCATATACCTTTTAAAAAACCTAATTTTAAGACCTATTCTCCTTGGTTTAATGGTCATATAATACCTATCATTCATCAAAAATAAAAATCTCGACAATCCGCTTATTCCATAGATGCTTCCTAGATTTAAGCACCTACGACACCAAATTAAATAAGACATTTCTATAGCTCACTCCTCATATTTAAAATTAATTGAAAATATTATTAAAAATGATCCAAAACAATTCTAGTAATACTTAAATTCTAAAAATCCATACCAACTACTGCTGAATATAAAAATGACTGTAAACAAGATCCGTAGGCAGTTGTTCAAGCTTTTGCAGATCACTTTTCTCCAAGCCAACTCAAATAAATCAGTTTATCAACGAATCTGCCTTTGCTTCACTTTAATTCTGTATTTCAAGATAAAGTTATTAAGGCCATAAAAAAGCTTAAGCCCAATATGTCAATGGCTACTGACCTTATTCCTTCGTTTTTTGTCAGGGACTGTGCACTAATTTTGGCCACTCCGTTGAAAAAAAAAAATTATTTGGAAACATGTATTTACCCTAATGCCTTGAAAATTTTCAGAATTACTCCGGTACACAAAAAAGGTAGCAAAAATTATGTTTGTAATTATCGGCCCATAAGCGTTCTTTGCAATTTTGCTCAAGTATTCGAAATAATTATTCACGATCGTATTTCCAATCACGTTCCCCGTCTTATAACTGACCAATATGGCTTTATGAAAAATAGATCTACAGTTACAAACCTTGTATGTTCGACGCAATTTATTTCGGAAGCATTAGATGTAATATGCACAGATTTTACCAAGGCTTTTGACAAAATTGATCATTCCATTTTGCTCCTTAAGTTAACTTCCATTGGCTTATGCGATCAAATCATTTAATTAATTGTTTCGTATTTGTTGGGAAGGCATCAATATGTTCAATGTATGTCTAGTTTGCCATCTCCGTCATATAAAAAACTCACTGAGTTATGGCCTACCTGGAATCCCATGAAATGTGATTCAAAAGAAAAAAGTATGTCTCGTTTCCCATCATCCGCCATATAAAAAACTCTTACTGAGTTATGGCACTATCTAGAATCTCATGTAAAGTAATGTGATTCGAAAGAAAAAAGTCAGTTTTTCTTCTTTTGCCAGATGTTTGACAATGTGATCAGAAAGAAAAAGTTCGTCCAGTTTACCATCATCCGTCTCCAATTTTTTTGTAATCTAAAACAATCATTTATTTTTAACCTACCTGCATCCTTCTATTGATAGTTCTTGTGCCTGAGAACTAAAACTGCATTTTCTATGTCTAAATATTCTGCTATTTACGTCGGTGATTTTCTTCATTAGAGTCGCTCCCGCTGTTTAAGATTTCTTCCTTTCTGTTTTTACCTTCTTAATTATAGTCCAGTAACTGAAGGGACAAACCTGTCATTAAGTCGGTCCAGATTTCCGTTGTGGCTCAACTCTTAGGTCCCGGCGGTCGCTTCCAAGGTCGAAAACTTTTACCAACTCTGCTGCGTCGGAAAGGGCCTCAAATGGACCCTAAAACTGGTTTCCCGCCAATATCTTCCACAATATGCAAATTAGAGAATTTTTGTTTAGATAAAAAAGAAAGATCTTATCATTATCTACAAAAATGGTCCCTATCATTTTTGTCGGGAATTCGACAGGTTTCGAGATAACCGCAATCAAAAGTCCCCTCGTTCAGCCCTGCTTTATCTCTATAGCAATGCTGATTAGCTTGTAAACGGGTGGACAAATTGTTTCAGAACTCTGTCAAAAATTGATATTTTTCGATGATTCAAAGTTCATTACAATGGGAAAACCCATAGGTATCGATCCATGTGCCTTGAAGCCCGTTATTTCCTGTTAAGAACATTGAAAAAGGGATAAAAATTGCGTTTTCCCACTATTTTGGACCCCTTTATAGTAATTCATTCATATTTTTTTGTGCAGAAGATGTACTGCTACCGGTGCAGACCACAAGGGATCCGGCCCTCCCCGGAACTCTTGAAGATGATTTTTTGTCAGTACAAGACAGGCTGCGAGTAGAATTGTTCATGTTTGAAAGCCGGACTGAAATGCTCGCCTGTCTGTGGTTCGTGTCAGTCGACACAGTGTTTTAATTATAACAAAAATGAAGGTATTTTCCCGGAAGAATTAGAGATGGATCGAGACCCAGAAGGAAATGAAGAGGAGGAGGAGGATGAAATAGCTGTCGAGATAGCAACACAGGGGTTGGAAAAACAGGGAGAAGGGACGCGTGAAGGAGGGGAAGGAATAGAGCAAAAGCAAGACGATAAAGAGTATGATTCTGATGACATTGAATGGTTTATCGTATGATAAATTGCAAGCATTGCTATATATTTCGTATTTTCAACATGTTTTTCATAATAAAAGAAATTTTTCAGAAACTTTCTTATTTTTCTGAACTCCTGGACCTATATTGTTCCGATAGAAGTTGGCGAAAATTTTGCAAAAGGCGCAGAAAATATAAAGGGTCTTCTCGGGTCAATATTCATCACACTCTAAAACTAGTAACCCACTATTAGGCAAAGCGCCGGGATTTGAGACTGCCACATGAAAAAAAAAACTTTTTACACTTTTCTAATAAATTTTGCAACGCAAATTACACAGAACATTCGGCAATATAGATGATATACCCCAAGCGCTACTTTACAGAAAAAATCCCGTAGAATCCGCCAATAATTGTCGAAAGATCGATTGGTGCCCGGATTTCCATTCATAGGCCCCCTAATTTTTGTAGATAATGATACGATCTTCATTTTTTATCTAAACAAAAATGGTATAATTTGTATATTTTGGCAGATATTAGCGGGAAACCATTTTTTCGGACTTTAGGTGCCATTTTGAGCCCTTTCCGACCCAGCAGTGTTGGTAAAAGTTTTCGCCCTTGAAAGCAACCGTCAAGACCTAAGAATTGAGCCAGAAAGGAAAGCTGGACCGACTTAATGACAGCTTTGCATATTTTCAGGTCTTCAGTTACTGGACTATTAAACGATACAATTTTGAGTCGTTGTCCGACATTTCTTATCATGAATAATATTTTCCTATATTTTATTAAAATTTAAACAATTTTAGATTTGACGTGTGTACACAATTTGGCACCAAAATGAAAAGTGATAGCAACGCCCGCAAAATGCGGGAACTACATAGAAAGTGAGGTTATACGTTTTGGCTTTGGACTGTGGTGCACAACTAGCTGATAAATGAGTACTTCGTTTACTGATATCTGAATAAACGAGCGCAGTGTATAATCGCAATTAAAACCTATTAGCTGGGAAAAAAATAAAGTTTTGCACTTTTTATTTTATTTGCATTTTTATTAATGTTTTACTTTTTACTAGTATACAGGTAGATGGGTTTATAACGTCAACGTTAAGTATTAGTCAAAATATGAAAAAATCTCTAAAGATACCCTAGGAACGGCCCTGATCACATGCGATACAACTAAATAAGTAGGATCGAAATATTTCAATTATCAATCCCCTTAAAACAATCGACAGTATACGAGAGCAAACTATCAGATCTACTTAAAAAATAAAATATTTAACTTTTAGAGATATAACCGACCTTCTTTCTGACAACTAACACATACTTTCTTACTAAACTCATTTGTTGTTGTTTACATTTCTTTACGAGCAGGCTTTCCACATTTTTAAGCTGTTGTTTGTTGTTGTTATTGTTAAAATGTTTCGACATTTTATTGTATTTATCTGAATTATAAAAGAACTAAAATAAAAATAAGAATTCCAACAATTTTATTCCTCAATCGGTAACGCGAACAAAGAAAAACCTACGTGTAAATCTGTGTCCACCTCTGACCTAATTCTTTTAATATCTAGGGGAAACTGGAGTTTAAGTGCATTAACCTTTTATTAAAAATAACAACAGCAAGGAATCAGGAAGAATTTTACAGCCAAATATATGTATAATAAATTAAGGGAATTGAATTGTTTCGATGACTTCGTTTAAGTGTTTGGTCAGTGTTCTAAACACAATATCAAGAATAAAGGCTTTATTCAACTTAATATACAACTGACAAATATAATGACAGTAACAAAATAATGATAAGACAATAACTTACAAACTACTTGGTAACGACATAGTAACTAGCACATCATTCTACCCTAGTGGGAAAAGCAAGCATAGTCATCGAGATATTGCGGTGGTTTCCTACTCCTAGCTGAGCGACGTTTGGGAACTGTTTCAGAAGATTCTGGAGGCAATGTAGAGTCTTGCTCTGGCTCTAAGGATTGATTTCGCGAAACTTGTAGAATCTCTTGTAGAAGGATATATATCTAATTCTTCAGTAGCTTCTTCGGCCAAAGAGATATCTCCTCTTGAAGCTAGATGCCTATTAGACACTGTTGTTTCAGTTCCGTCTTTAAGCCGCACATGAGCACATTGGCCTGAATTAGTTCGACTTCATCCACTAGAGGATCGTATTTCGAAGACCTGACATGTTTTTTCATAAGTACCGTCCCAGGCGACTGCAACCACGTAGGAAGTGATTCGCCATTGGTAGATTTTCGAGCATTAGTGAACATTCGATCGTGGGGAGTCGAATTTGTAGCTGTACATAGCAATGAGCGAATTGAATGTAATGCTTCTTGAAGTACTATTTCCCAATTATTAATATTTAGTTTTTTATCTTTGAGGGACAACTCTATGGTTTTCCAAAGAGTACCAATTAGTTGTTCTATTTGCGAATTTCCCTGAGGATTGTACGGAGTAGTTCTGCTTGAAGCAATATTGAGCGACACCAAAAAATCTTTGAGCTCATTTGACATGAAGGAACTTCCTCTATCAGAATGAACATAGGATGGAAATCCAAAGACATAGAAAAGATTAAGTAAGTGTTTTTTTATTGTACTGGCTTTTAGATCTGAACAAGAAAACGCAAATGGAAAACGTGAATATTCGTCTATAATAGTAAGTAGATAGCGGTTATTAGAATTTGAGGGGAGGGGTCTTTTAAAATCTAAATTTAGTCTTTCAAAAGGAGCAGTAGCCTTAATAAGGTGCCCTTGGCCTCTGTTAAATCTTTCTTACTTTGACAAACATTTGCAAAATGACCTTTTTTGAACACAATTGGCAATTAATATTGAGAGCCGGACAATTAGTTCGTTGATGTACTTTACCTCCACAGAAGAAGCACTTCTTTTTTGATTGTGAAACGGCCACGACCTCTTGACTAGTAGAAGCTTTATTTGAACGTTCCGTTTTGTTATATAGAGCATTAAAAGATAATCCAGGTTCATAACATGCCGAATTTTCCTCAGCCATTTCCATAGTTCTCGCTAGAGTGAAAGCTTCTGTGACATTATTTAGTACACTTTATAGTTCATGTAGTCTTATTATTTGATAGTAGTTTGATGTTTCCATATTTTATTTAATTGTCAGTCATTTCGTTCTTTAAAGCCTTACTAAAGGTCTTTTGCGTTTATTACAATTTAATGAACGAAATCTTGTTAGTAATTATTATAAAATGGATCACTTACTTCACCCAGATAAGTTCAATGCAAGTCCCAATTCCCCATCGGCCCCGCAAGAATGGAGTCACTGGGTTCGGAACATTTAGAAATTTTATCGATTCCACTGAACTTGCAGGCGAGGATTCCGTTAAAGATAAAGCTAAGTTAAATCTTCTTATTAATCACATACCGCCAACTGTATACGATCATATAACTGAATGTAGATCTTACGATGCAGCTATAACAACGTTACAAGGTATATATGTATATACCAGACATATTCTTGCCACTCGGAAACAACAACCTGATGAGAATATAGACCAATACTTGCATGCTTTGCAATCTCTTAGTAAACATTGTTTATTCAAATTTGTTACGGCCGATCAATACAAAGACGAGTATGTTAGAGACTCTTTTATACGCGGACTGCTTTCTGCCCCAATTAGACAAAGACTATTAGAAAACACAACATTGTCTCTAAAGCAAGAACACGACCAGGCTAGATCATTATAGGCCGCCCAACTACATGCTAATGCATATGAAAGTTCAACACTCATACCATCCATAAATTCTGCTTCATTAGATTCTCAAAATGAAGAACCCAAGTCCGAAAAATCTCAGTTAAATGCCACGCAACGACGCTCAAATCCCAATCTAAAATATTACTTCTGTGGTAATAAATGGCATTCCAGAGATAGATGCCCAGCAAAAGAATCAATTTGTTCCCTATGTCGTAAAAAGGGCCAGTGGGCTTCTGTTTGTAAATCTTACAACGCTAAGCAATCCTCCCAAAATGCTGTAACATCTGCTATAGAAAATTCTTCTGTGATAGCAGCCTTTTATCCTAGTCTAGCAAAATCAACTCTTTCAATTTTAGTTAATGGTATTTTAACCCATGCCTTAGTGGACACTGGTTGTTCTGAAAGTTTCATAGGTTCAAACATTATCCAAACAAGAAACATCCCTGTGTTACCTTGCGCTGCAAATGTGTCCATGGAAACATCGTCCTTAACTACTGAAATTCGCGGATATTGCGAAGTGGACCTACAAATCGAAGAACATTCTCACAAAGGAGCTAAATTATTAATTCTTGATAAACTCTGTTCTGACGTTATCCTTGGCCATGATATCTTAAATAAACATTCATTCTTAGAATTACAATTCGGAGGTAGAAAAGCTCCGATTCAAATCTCTAGCTTAGTTGCTGCTAAGGTACCAGAAGCTTGCCTTTTTGAGAATATGCATCCTAACTGTCATCCCACAGCCACTCTTTCACAATCTGGTAGACCAGTAGCTTTCTTCTCAAGTACGCTTAGTGGCAGTAAGATCAGTCATTCTTCAATTGAGAAAGAAGCTTATGCTATAATGAAAGCTATTCGCAAATGGAGACATCTACTACTAGGTAGGCAATTTCAACTTGTGACTGATCAAAAGAGCGTTTCCTTTATGTTTGATAACAGATCCCATGGGAAAATTAAAAACGACAAAATTTTAAGGTGGCGTCTGGAATTATCTCCTTTTAGTTACGAGATTGTTTTTCGTCCTGGAGTTTTAAATCGGGCAGCTGACGCGATTTCACGAGTATGTTCCTCAATTGATATTAAAGTTAACTTACATGAAATCCATACATTACTATGCCACCCGGGAATTACAGTATATACCACTGGTTAAGGTCTAAGAATATTCCAGCCTCTTTAAAAGAGGTTCGACAAATGACAGCGTTTTGTCAAATTTGTTCTGAAATTAAACCAAGGTTTATGAAATCTCAAGGAGTTTTAATCAAGTCTACTTCACCCTTTGAAAGGCTTAACATGGATTTTAAGGGACCACTTCAAACTTGTTCAGGAAAACCTTATATGTTAACTATTATTGACGAATTCTCTAGATTCCCTTTTGCGTTTGCGTGTTCAAGTACAACGTCTTCTGAAGTCATTAAACACCTTAAAGAGCTTTTTTTTACTTTTGGTACCCCCTCATACATTCACTCTGATCAGGGATCGTCTTTTATGTCTAAAGAACTTAAATCCTTTCTCGGGTCTCTTGGAATAGCTTCAAGTAAGACTACACCATATAATCCCCAAGGAAATGGACAGTGTGAGCGTTACAATGGAATTATATGGAAAACTATTAGTCTCGCACTGAGATCCCGTAATCTACAAACTAGTCAGTGGGAACAAGTACTACCTGAAGCACTCCATGCAATTCGATCCTTACTATGTACCGCAAGAGCTTCTTCGAGATCTAAAGTAATATGCTCTAGTATTCTTTGTCTTATTTTCTAAGACCGTAGACCAGCAATGAACGCATCTCTTATATGATCATTAGCATTTTTCACAGCAGTAACGACTTTGAAATTGCAGTCTTTGCTTAAATGCTTCAATACTTAATTATATTGGTCTAGTTTTTCATCACCAGCTTGTTTCCTGGAGGACAAGGCATAGCGGGCATAGAGTTTGCTTTTGAGTTTGATGTATAAATTTTGCAGAATACCCAAAGCATCTCTTAGACTGTTACTATCGCTGATAAATGGATAAATGTTTGGTGAAATGTAATTTACTAGTAACTGTAGTCTAGTTTGCTCTACCATCGCAGGTTGACCCTCTGATGCGTTCGATACGTTACAGCAGATAAAAAATTTTCAAAGGTGCTCTTCCAGTGGAGCCATTGAAGTCCAGCATTGTTAGAGGCAGGATCTACATCCAATCTTTCTGGGCGTAAGTATTTGTCCATATTTTAAATTTAAGTTGAATAAATTGTTCTAAACACAATACCAAGAATAAAGGCTTTATTCAACTTAAAGTACAACTGACAAATATAATGACATTAACAAAATAATGATAAGACAATAACTTACAAACTACATGGTAACGACATAGTAACTAGCACATCAGTCAGGAAGAGGAGGAAACGGCAGAACACGTATTGTGCTACTGAGAAGGTCTAGCAAGACTGAGATTCCTTACACCTGGAGAATAAAAACCAAGGGCAACTAGCTATACCGAAGAACTTACTTCCCAGTCTATGGAGTCTACTACAAAATACCGAAATAGACAAGGTACTCTAAACAACGATTCAAAGATATCCACAATAGATCTGAAAAGGTTGAGGTGGAGGAGGCCACACGGTCCACAGTCCTAATTAAATCTTATCTTGGTAATAGTAGTTTACGATATAAGCCCATTACTTAGATCTTTACATACGAGCACAGTCCTTAATGTATGAGCGCCAGCTAGCACGTTATATGGCAACTAACAAAGTAGGTTTATAATTTTTAGTTTACAAGACCATTATATTTTATTGATATTATATTGCTGTTTCTGAAATGCTAATTTATTATACTACAGTGGCAGAAATCACTATTTTGTTCTCTGAAACTAAATTGTTACATAAATTAGTTTTTACAATATACTTACAGCAAAATTATAAAATAGTTTTCACTATAACTATAAAATTGTTACAAAACATTTATAAAACATTATGCTGTTTTGTCTAGACAATCAAAAAAAGAAGTATCATTTAACCAGATAATAATTATTGTTCTGAATAATCATGCCCCAATACTAAAATAAAGCCATATTTTTGGTGATGTCTATGTTAAACTTATTCTAGCAATTTTAAAAATTATGCTTGCTCTATAAGGCTGTAGAAAAAATCTAATCATTTCAATTCTCAAATACTTAAATTATAAACGATTTACTAAGGTTATGTTATATTTTAAATCATACAGTGCAGCAATTTGAAACTATTATACAACCAACCATATGATGAACTTGTTTTGTAGGAATGACTTATACAGCTTAATTATTGTATCACAGTTGTTTTTATTGCAATAATTTTTAATAATTATTATTCTGTCTTAAAATAACTTTCTAATACCTTTGAATAGCTGCCATATTTAACATTAATTTAAGACAATTCTAAAGCTAAATCTACTGTCGGTTTTACTAGTGTATAAGACAAAACCAATGTTTTAAAGATTTTTTAACATTAGTATTAGCATAATCTTATCACTAAAAAAATCGAATTACATAAATTTTATTTTTGTTTCACAATGAAAAAATATTAGAAATATGAATCAAATTCGAGGCGTTTAAAAATTTAGTATTGTATGTGCTATATAATGAACAGTAATTCTTGCTAAGCATCCAAAAACGACAGTATTGTGGGTCATACATTATGTATAAACCGCGTTATAGATATATATTAGGTAGATACTGCCATTTTACTATAATCGCCTTGAATTTACCTTTTATGACAAATCTAGAATTAAATTGTTTTCACCAGATACATTTAAAAAACTAAAATGTTACCGATTTTAAAATGCAACATAACCTTAAAATTGAAAATTTATAAAACAGATATAAAAGTTTAAAAAAACTTTTGTTTAAAGTCTGTGTAAATGTCTAGTAACTGTCCGGTAAGTGCATTCAACAAATCTTATACAATTTACAAATGAACCAAATAGTTCTGTAATGCTGCGCCCATTTTGTGTTTATTACTGTTGAAAGAATGTTCCGAAAATGTTCTAAGCTAACATTCTGCTTTATAAATTTTATTCTGTAAACATTTTTTCAGCTTTTATAAAATATTAAATTGTTACTTTGGTATGACCGTGAGAGCACGTAGAGATCAGGTAACGGGTGTGTACCGTACAACGTTTTATGATATATTGCAATTTACTACGTTTTACAACATAAACTAAAATAATAGAATATTACGTAACAAGAGTTGTAAGTAACCCATTACGCACGAAGCTGCGCAGCGGTGAGTGCGTAAATTTCACGAGTTCGTAACGGGCTTACAACTCGTGTAACGTACTATACTTTTTCTACGCCCACTCAAAAACATTCTCCAAAAAGGATTTAACGTTATGCTTGTGTCACTAATCCATAAATTTTCGATAAGTAATTTCGTACTTTTATTTGGATTTTAGCGATAACAAATTATGTGTGGCAGCTTGAGCTTTTTCTAAAATCTCCAGTGCAGTGCTCACAATTTAATCACTTTCACTACTTACAAACATATTCGTAGGTAAAGTTGAGAAAATGTTCGGATACAATAATATTTTGTTATAAAAATTAATATAAATGACATAACGTTTATTTCCATAGCATGCTAAGAAAACGCGACATATTTTTTGAAAAATTGTATCTTGCTATTGCTAAATGTTTTTATATTTTTTAATTGACTAAATTTATGTAAATAGACCAAATAACGCACATGTATGTTATAAGATCTCATTACGTGCATGTTATTGTTAAATGTCATTTACAAGGAATGTTGACAGTGCGATTTTTAACGTTTACTGACAAAGGCGTAGAAAAAATAATATAAATGTATATAGACCTAGAGATGATATAACTAAAACGAAATAAAATAGGTAGTAGAGAAGCGGTAATATGAAATAAACATTGGATTACAGTTTATTAAATCTCAACAGGCTTCTGAGTGATTTTTTTAAGAATTGGTGGTGATGAAGGTAAAATCTTAATACTGTGCAATTTGGACGGTTTTAGCTAAAGTAGAGATCGTTTTTGATGCAGGTTTTAAAGGATATAATGCCAGTTGCAACTACATTCATTAATATTTATGTACCAGATTAACTTTGGTAGACTTAAGAATGTGTTCTGTCTGAAACATGAACTTCAAATTATTCACATTCTAATTAACTTGAGATATTTAACAAGAGAGATTAAACAAGGAGAGAGAAAGGAAAATTTAACAACAGATAGATTTAACAAGAGAGAGATTTGACAAGAAAGATATTTAACAAGAGTTCGAATATGTATGCACAAGGTTTTAATGACACTCGCATAATTTCCGATTTTTCCTTTTAAATAATTGTTTTTGGAAATTTTGTAGATATTGTATCATGGGTATATCTATGGTCATTATTATACTCATTACACAGTAGTCTGTGAGGAGTATTTGGGTATACTTTCGAGAATCTCAAATTTTTTAATATTGATCCATGTTTTAAAATTTTTTCATATTTTTAACAACTTTTAAAAATGTCTGTTTGTTCGTCCGATGTCACGTTTTTTGTCCTCACGATAAGTCAAAAACGAAAAAAAAATCTGATTAAAAATTAGGGGTTTAGAAGGGTTGAAATTAAAAAAAATCATAAATCAATAACAAATAGCGTTATCAGCATAACATTTTTAGTAAAAATTAATCTCTATAAGGGAACGAAGCCTATTTCTGTTGAAAAAATCTGAATGAAAACGTGGGTTAAGAGGGGTTGAAATAAAAAGAAAAAAATCAGGAATGAAAAGAGGAAACGAAAAGCAATATCAACATGAAATTTTTATTAGAAATCATGCTTTGAAAGGGGATGAAGGAATCCGCCTTATTTGTTTTCATAGACATAGAAGGTGCTCTCAAAGCGAGCAGTAAATGTACGTGTAGAAGATGTGAATATAAGACGCTTGGTTGCGATGGAATGTCCACAGAGAGGGGTGCTATCAGCTCTACTGTGGAACATGATCCTCGACACTCTCATTAGTCATATCAATAATGACAGTCACTAAACAATAGCATAAGCAGGTGACCTTGTTATTCTGCAAACAGAAAATTTTGAGATTATACTCTGCCAAAGAATTCAAGTAGCTCTCAAAATTATAGAACAGTGATTCAAGGAGCATTTATTGTCTATCAATCCCAAGAAGACAGAAATGGTCATTTTTACAAGGAAAAAGATGAAACTGAAATTAAAACCTCCAGAACTCCTAAACACAAAATTAAACTTTGCAACAGAGGTGAAGTACGTAGGTCTCACCTTTGACAGAATGTTAAATTTCTGTCAAAGGAACTCGCATTGAGAAAATAGAGTCAATAGAGCATACATTGCTTATAAACAATGACGCCGAACTGTGGGACGCACCTGAGGTTCTCCCGAGTCCTACCATACGGTGCAGTTGTCTGGGTATCGAAAACCAAAAAATTGACACGCAATCTGTAAACTAAAACAAATTCAATGAACAGACATGTCTTAACATTCAGGTGCCATGAAAACAACACCGACCAGAGCCATAGAAGTCATTCTTAGTCTTACTATTTACATCAAGGAGGTTGCTTTGATAACAATAACACGCATCCGCACAGTTGAAATAGAACCTAATGTAGAATCTGGTGAGGCGAGACGTCACTTTTGGTAGCAGGCGCTCGATACGCTGTCACTACTTCAAGCGAACTAGGACTCCATCTCACTGAAATATATCTTCCATAAGTTATAACAGAACAAATAAAAGAGCTGGAAGTGGCAGGTATGATTCATATCTACACTGGCGGTTTTAGATCCTTAAACCTAAACATAAAATAGGCTGTGAGCAATAGTCCCAGGGGATACTCATAGCAGCAAAAGAAATTTCCAGAAACAATATCACTGGAAGGAACATGCTCATCTATACAAATAGCAGACAAACACTACTTACCCTGAACAGACCTCGAATTTATTCGGGGTAATTACTAGAATGTTACGAAGCTTTAGCCGAAGTATCCATCACCCTAAGATGGATCAAAGGTCACGCCACATCGAATAAAGGTAACCGTCTTGCAGATTCACTGGCCAAGAAGCAGCCAACCAAATATTTTTTTAACCTAGCCCTTCTATTAGCCTGACAAAATCGGTAGTGACAGACCTAATTAAAGAACATTCCCTTGTGAAATTCAAGGAAATATAGTGTGAAACAAGACACTGCAGAGTTGTCAGGTAGCTTTTAAGTTATCCTGACAACACTACAGCAGAAAAATACTTGACTATGACTAGACAGAATCTGCGCCTAGTCACAGGCATTCTGACTGGTCATTGCCAAGTACTGAAGCACCTCCATATTATGGGGCTGTCAGTATCGGCTAACATCGGCCGATATAAGAGAAGCACCTCTTCTCGACGTTCTCAACTACATTAAATCTGTAGGCTGGACCACGAGCTAGGAGGTGCGTATCATCTTAGAAGGATGCACAATGAGCCTAACTGCCGTGGAGTAACCCAAGCCTATTGCTTCAAAAAAAATCTGAATAAAAATAAAGGGGTTAGGAGGGGTTGAAATATTAAAAAAAATTGCAACTCAGAAACAAAAAAGATATCAATTTGAAACCTTCAGGAAAATCAAGCTCTATAAGGAGATGGAACCTATTGGATTTGAAAAAAATCTAATTAAAAATTAATGGTTAACAGACCCCCCTGTTAAACTGTAAAGAGTATAATATAGAATGCGAAGAATTATTATATCTTCATTTTAGTTTTAAACACAATATTTGTGAAAGTGTAATTGTAATAATAAAAATTCGTGTTCAAATATTTTTATAATTTCATCGAAACAAAGCATGTCAAGTTATAAATAATAAATTAAGTAATTTCTCTAAGTTGTCCTTGACATTTCTATTTTTAAGGCTTTACAGCTCCGTTAATAGTTAAAAATGTTGTATATATAATACTGTTTATAAAGTTTCCTTCTAATTGTGAAATTAAAAAGTTTCATTTATATTATAAAAAATTATACAACTTAGTTACGCTTCCAGCTCTCCCCTAATGACGCTCTTACTCCAATCGAAGTGGTCGGGACGCTTTTATAGATACAATCATTATCAGGAATTGGAAATCCCAAACTTCCCTCCAATTTACCGCCTACAAACAATTCAATTTCTTCTCTACAATGCAAAATTCGAAATATTAATTTAAGAAAATACTGATTCAAAAGCACCCGCATTAATGGAGGTAATAAATTACTGAAACATTAATTTTTTTTTGAACGTTCAAGCTATTTCTTAAAAAAAAGGATGTATAAATTATTTTGAATTTTCTAGAAACTAAATGAATTAATTTGTGTTTATTTTTAAAATCGATTAGCAAAGAAAAGTTATTTTCCACAACAAATACTAGAGGTGCAATGACTTATGAACCGAGATTAGCATCTTGAAGTTTACACCAAGAGACACACATGTACTATTTACGCATATTCTAAATTTAATCAAGTATTTAGGCAACAATTCAACAAGCTTCTTTTATCGTTACTTGTCTCTATTTAAACCAAATAAAAACAATGCAACTGAAGGTGTTGACATGGGTCATTAAGAATTTATTACCGACCATTGATATACACATTAACCTTAAAGTCTTTATAGATGTAATGTCCTAATAGAAGAAAGTATAAAGCATGAACGTTTTTTAGTAAATAGCTACTTTTATTTTCCGATTTGTCAAAAAAGCGACTATACTAAGAAAAAAAAATAATAATTCCCAGAGAAAATAAAAGTATTAATAGGTTTTTCGAAATTTTAAAATAATTTGATGCTGATAATTAATCGCAATGTGTTTTTTGAAGTACCACGTCACTTTTCTATCTAAGGACGGCAATATAAAAAAAATGAACTAAGTAATACACGCTCTGTAAAATAAAGCTTATTAAAAGATTATTAACGTTACGTTACAGTATAAATGCCTTGCACGTACACGCAGCAGACTCTCGAGGATATAAAACTGAACTTCTAGACCAAACTTACTTACCAGACTCAAAGTTTATAGATGCTTGTTTATGAGCGGTTGATCAATTTCCTTATGATGTTAATCATCAAAAACATTACTGTTTCAGTTCTTTACACTCAAGTCTCAAGTTTGTTGTTAGTTTCTTAGAAACTTCGATCGAATTTATTAGAAATAAATAAATAATAATAAGTAAATAATTTTATTCCAAGTGACCTTGTATGTACAGGTTTGGAAAAACATGGTGTATTTTATGAAATAGAGAAAACACAAATAGAAGTTATAAAATGGAAAATATAACTAAAACACAAATCTAAAACATTTGTCGTAAATATATTTAAATTAAATTTTACGTATACAGGGCAGCGTTAATATTTTTAATTGTTTGAAAATGAATTTACAAAAAACAAATCTATTTATACAGTAATAATTTTGATGGCTCGTTTTTCATCCATAAGAACTTTAATTAACTGAGGTGAAGATCCCCAAAATGTTATATCGTATTTAATTCGGGAATATACCAGACCATAGTAGTAAGATTAAGAAATTAGATTTTCATTTTGGGTACTTGTTTAAGACGTACCAAGACAAATACATTTTTTTTAAACATTTCATATACACTGTGTCCCAGATTGGTGCTATATATATTTTGCTGTCACGGTTGCATTTTTTCTATTGATATACTGAATATTTCTTCATGATTTTTTCATTATTGTACAACTTCATATATAATCAATATTACACAAAAATATTAATTTTAAATGAAGTTATCAATTGGCAAGAATAATTTCTCCTCCAGAGTTCTTTGAAAATAAAACTTTATTTGGGATTTTTAATTCGTGTCCAAAATTTAGGAAAGCCAGCGTAAATCCTGTGGAGTCGTGTTTTGCGGAGTTGTAGGCAAAAACTAGTTCTGGTGAGTTTGCGTCCCATTTTTTGTAATTGTTATCGCAGAATTGCGCCACCATTGTTTTTATTACTTTGTTCGTACGTTCTACTGGATTGTTTTGTGGGGAGTATGGTGGGATGTCTCTTTTAGAGATGTGAAATTCTGTCAATAGTTTTTTAAGTTCCCTGTTTTCGTAAATCCTGATATCCTGATATTAGTTCTTTGGGACAGCCGAATCTCATTATGATTTTATCTTTCAGGTTTTGGCATATTGTATTTGCTGTTGTTCTCTGAACGGGAATAGCTTCTATCCATTTTGAGAAGGTGTCTTGGAACATTACTATGTAGTTATTCCCTTTGCTGGACGTTGGAAGGGGTCCGATCACATCTGTGGATACTGTGTGCCAAGGATGTGGCGGTATGTGAGTTGAGTTCATAATTCCTGGGGTTTGCCTCTATTCTACTTTATATTGTTGACAGTTTTTGCAGTTTCTAACAAAGATTGCAGTATCTTTAAACATGCCTAAAATTTTAATTGTGATAATTGTGAAATTTTGTTAACTGAAGAAAATGTTTGAACTCCAAACATTTTATACGAAAACTTTATTACTTGCAAAGAGAAAAAGTCGTAATTCCCCGTGACATTTGTTTTCTTAATTAAAACTTCCCCTTTATACACTGAAAAATAAAAAATATATTTGAACTTACCTCTGGTAATTTGGTTACTTTCTAGACAGAATTCAAAGGAAACAAATCACAAATAAACCTAATTTTAAGACACAGACATGAACAGTCACCGGACGCCATTTAAACTGACGGACTTACGACAATTTCTCCACGCACTTTACGCAGGTCGGACTTACGTCAAAATTTTGACACAGATTTCTGCACTTTAAATTTTATCCTGGACGTCCGATATTTTCTAGATAGGCAGCTATGATTATTGCCCAACAGGTAGCGCAACATCCTCATTTTCGATAAAAAACGGACTTACGACATTTTCCGATTAAGCCGACGATATCATAAAACGGTCATCTCGGTGAGTAGTTCTTTTCTGTGGCTGGTTCCAGGACTTCGAGTGTAAACTCCCGTCTCTATAAAGCGTGTACGTTGCACGGTACTGCGTGTTACCCCGAATCTGTTAGCCACGTAAATTTGACTTCTTCCGTCTTGAATAAGACCAATAATAGATGCAACAGTTTCTGCGCTTAAAGACATCTTAAAATTCGCACTAATTGACATAACCAAGTAATAAACCATAGAATATAATAAACACTTGACTTAACCTTCATGTCATCGTGAAAATCACTGAAAATGTATACACTGAAATAAGGGCAATATGATAACTTTTACATTATTGAGATTTTCTTACGGTTTCTGGATTATATTCAATTTGGGAAATCCTTAGGACACTCTACTAAACCGTGTTCTTTGTTGGCCAAATGATTAAAACCGAATTAAAAAACAAATTAAAAAGTTATTGCATTTTTATCAAAAATTATCGAGGTGCCCGTTTTTCGTGTCTTCATTTTAGTTTTTACATCGGTCAATACCGACAATTCACGACTAACTTTCTTTACGGAATAAAAACAATAAAACAACTTTATTACAGACATAAATATACAAAAAGGATCTTACCAAAACATACCCTTTGGATTGCACGTCACACCTACTTTCACAGTTGTCTGCATAATGGAATGGCAACTCTTTTAAGACAGATATCGACGAGAGTTTTACACATGGCTTTACAATGTTAAATAAATTAATTCTTATTCCCTATACAATGCCTCTGCCTATGCTAACAATACCTATCCTATGAAATGGTTGCAAATTCTTTTTACAAATAGTTTGGCACACTACACATTTTCTCACCATCTTAAATGTCATTATTTAATATTCAATGTTCAAAATATTCTCTAAAATCTTAAAAAATGACAGAAACGCACAATAAAAATTAAGCTGTCGTTTGAGACCGTCAACAAAATTTCTTAGGTTGCCCAACTTAAAGGTTATGAACCAGAATGTTTAATATCCACATACGATTCACGTGTAAAAGATAATAAATAAAAATCTTAGTGATTGTAATTAATCAGAAACTCATATTGATGCTTTCAACTCCTTATTTTTCTTTTAGATTATAGATTATATTAAAGGGAATAGAACATTTTTTAATAAAAATGTAATGCAGGATATTTGATGGAAGAGATCTGACAACATAGGAAGAGCGTACTGTCAGAAAGATGTTGTGGACAATTTCAATATAAATGACGCATATCTATTCTATCCGATATATT
Source organism: Psylliodes chrysocephalus (assembly GCA_927349885.1). Lineage (NCBI taxonomy): Eukaryota > Metazoa > Arthropoda > Insecta > Coleoptera > Chrysomelidae > Psylliodes > Psylliodes chrysocephalus. The sequence continues at coordinate 3,401,496 of OV651826.1, forward strand.
TGATTAAATCGCTGACTGCTGCACCTGGAACCGTATTCTGTAACTATGAAAATAGGAGTGTGAGTACTCACTCACTCTCTTGTACGATATACCGACAATAAGTTGAAAATTGTCCAATTTTTCGGAATTTTTATTTTCCAACTTACGAGCTAGATTGTATTTCTATTGCATATACACGTTTAATGAGTTTAATATTTTTGTAATATATTAGTATATGCGTACAAATTAAAATATTTTTAATTACAGGATGATTCACAAATGTATAACGGTAGTTTTTTGCAAAATCTCACTAATTCTACTGTGACGTCAGTGAAGTATATTTTCAAAAAGTACTACCTACTCAATATGGTATTTTGTCGATCAAATATTGCACAATACACATTTCTTATAGTAAGAACCACAAAATAAAATAATTTTTTTAAGGATTACTTCAAAACCCTGTACTTACGATTTTATTTTTGGGAAAAGTAATATCACTAAAATATATGTACCTCTAAGCTTTAAAATATTTAATGTGGCTTATTTGTTGGAAGATATTCTATTTTAATAAAAGTACAAAAACCACGAACACCCTAAAATTTCACCTGTCAAATGTAACCATTTTTTTGGTACATAATAATTTTAACACCATTTTAACAGTTATGAATTTTAAATCCGATAATGACTAGTTTTAGGGATACAGGGCGTTAAAATGGAGAATTATTCATTTTAGTTCATTTTTTCTTTAAACTGAGAAGCTAGATAATATGTAGAATATATGTTTTGGTGAGACGTCCATTTCAAGAGACAGTTTAAAACAGTTGCGGCTCGTAACCAAAATATTGGGGATTCACAATGACAGAATATTGATCTCAGTACAGATGTAGGTAAAAGACTTTCAGAGTCTTCGGTATAATATACCTTTCATACCTATACCTTTCTAAAACACTGAAAGTGTTTTACCTACATCTGTACTGAGATTTAAATTCTGTCATTATTGTACAAGGTGCTTCAGGAATATATCGCAATATATTTTTGCAAACAATAACTACAGTTGCGCCACAAATAAATTATTTTATTGAGTTAATATCTTTTTATACAGAGTGAGCCATTCAGCCAATTACCAAAAAATAATTATGTTTTGAAATTATTAGAAAGACGACCTTGCATTTCTTTAGTTACTTTTGAGTAAGTTGATAACATTATATTAGGTATGTTACCATAAGATTTTAAAATATGCAGGATAATATCTTTCTGTTAAAACATCCTGTATAAGAAATGTATACCCCAGTATATTCATCAATCAGTATTGGCATTCTGAGGCGGCACGTTTGATCTTTAAAAGTAGAAATTTTAGTTGACACTTGACGTTTTCAGGATATGAAAAGTTTTCTTTACAGGGACTTGGTTATAACTGGTTAGTTGAATTATTGTTCTGCAGCTTTTCAAATTCATGTGTATGAGTGAGATGTGAGATACCTTCATACTGACAACGGTTAAACAACTTAACTACTTTGAAGAAGAAAATCGATTAGATATCAGGGCAGTCTTTGCAAATGTAAAATGGACAGAACCGTTTTAAACATTTTTTTATGTATGTCATTGAGTGTCAAAATGTTTGAATTTCGAAACTGAAATATTACTTTTTAGTGAAAAGTTTAATTACTTTTAGTTCAAAACATAACGTTAGTTTGTCAAGGGAAATATTTAAAACCCACAGTATTATATTAACAAAATAGATTTTTTGCTTTATTTCTTAAGAATTACTCTAATCTAAAACTTTTCTGGTATGTTGTAGACTTTTATTCTAAACGATATTTAGTTACTGCAAAATCTATAGGAAAGTATTTAATTTAAAATACAAACATTTTTAACGGAGACATATTAAGTGTAGTTTTTTTTTATAAATATATACTTAGGGACTTATTTTTGTGAATGAGTTCAAGTATGGCAAATGAAAATCGTTACTGTTTATTATGGATTAATTTAAATTTATTTAAAAATGGGAACTATGTATATGGTTTTCGTAGTTTTTATACTTTTAATAAAAATATCAAAGTTATGTATATTGGCTAATTACAAGTTACAATTAATGAACTTAGTAGTTCTCAATTTTCTTAGGCTAGCCTTAAAGGTATCGGTTTGGACCTCGCTAAGAAACTCATTGGTAACAGCCATCATCTTGTTAAAATGGGATATACTACTTGCATCTACACTAAATATTTTTGTTAATTGAGATTCTTAGTTTAATCTTTGACACAATAAAATTTATATCGTAAATCAAAACACAATCTTTGTACTTAACATTATTTAAAATAGAGTACAAATACATCACAGCCTGTTGTTTTCTTCTTTGTAAAAGAGATATTTAACCTTAAAGCTATCGAGCATAGTTTTATAAAACTTATAGAGGGTAAGAGTTATTTTTTATTACATAAAGGTATGGTAATAATATTTTTTGTACTTTTTCAATATGATCAATATATGTGGCTTCCAAGGGCATCCATATTTGTGAAGCATGATCTAGATGGGGTCTTACTAAGTCATTATATAATCGGATTTTGGTGAAAATACTAAAATTTTTGTATTTCTGATTTTAAAACCCAGAGCTTTTATTGCTTTTTTAATTATGTGTAAGAAATGGTTATTGAACTATAAATTAGACTGAAAGACAACTCCCAAATCCTTCACCTCATATTCACGATTTAGTGTCACATCACAGGTATTGTGAGGCTACGGATCCTTATAACTTAAAATATGCATGTTTGTAACATGTACTAGTATAACCAAATTATTACCTAGTGTTAAATAGACAGATAAAAACTTTTATTTACAACTATACTAAGAACCTATTAAAAATATTAAGATCAATAGAACATATTTCAACAAATTTCTATAGGTACATACATATTTTTGATACCTGATTATTAATAAAGAAAATATTTTTTGGTGTGGCGACGATTTAATATTACACAACGACTATTTTGTTACAAATATTTATATCATAATTAGCATAATAGTTGATATAGGTCCTTTAAAATAATATATTTTGATTTAATTGTTGAATTCATGCATGGGCAATTTTCCTTGTAGTGTTTACTTTTAACAGAGAACTATTGTGTTCGGCTTTTAGTTGATAAATCATGTACATGTCAATGAGTTGAATATAGACAATGTTAATGTTGTTGCTACTACTGCTGGCGCTCAGTGTTGCCGTTGCTATTACAATTGTAATAAATCTATTACTAAAAAGATACACTAGTACGTTATTACGACTTTTAAGGAAAAACGAAAAATCTATTACTATTTAAAATATCGAAATTTTATGAGTGGCTCCATCTAAGTTTCAGAGGCCATGCTTAAAATATTTTAGAAATCTATACATTTATGTCTGTTTTCTTGTTTCAACAAACCCAAGATAGGCGTCATTTTATTAAATATTTTTTTGTTATGGTCATTTTTTAGTTAAGTAGGAGATTACCACCAGCCTCCAGCATTTTTGCATAAATCATATCTTGTTTTTAATAACGTATAAGCCCTTATTTTATATTTAAAATGGACAAGTAAGTATGACTATAGCTATTTATACATGTAATAACTCCTCATTTAATGTTTATGTTTAATATCAACATGTACTTTGTTTTATTTATAGATTTATCATAAAAAAATCAATAAGTGATGTTAATGCGCCTTCTGGATCTGGATTACAAAATCCAATATTGAAATCCGATTCAGAAAATAAGGACATATCTGATGAGTCTGATCAGACTGGAATTGAATCTTATTCAGTCAACAAAAGAAAAAAGTTATGTAAACAGAAATTTACAGGAAAATGGGAAAATAGTGATCCGTCCAGAAAAGAATGGCTAGTTAAATCCAAAAAACAAATGATGTGTAAGGTATGTAATAAAGAATTATCTGGCGGAATTACTCATATTAATAGACACAGTGCCACAAAAATGCATATTCGCAACATGAATGCTGCTAAGAAAAGCAGAAAAATTACGGATATCATAATTCCTGATAAAGAAAAGAAACTGAGAAAAAATGTAAAAGTTGCAGAACTAAAACTCATTATGTTTATAGCGTGTCCAGATTCGGAAATTGGCAAGCAATTGCAATGTGGAAGAACAAAAGCAACCAATATATGTTTGAAATCAACTGGTCCTTTTAGTTTTAAACAAGTTATATCAGATTTAAAAAAAAAACACATTTTTCTTTAATAATCGATGAAACAACAGATATAAGTATGTCCAAATGTTTAGCAGTTATTGCTAGATATTTTTCAAAAAATAAAATAAAAGATAATTTCTTACATTTAATAGAATTAACCCAATCAAACTCAGAGGGTCTTTTTAATGCAGTAATAACATTACTTAATGAAAATAATGTTCCTATTGAAAACATGATAGGATTTGCTCAGTAATGATGGGTGACAAATCCGGGGTAAAGGCAAGGTTTCGAGAGAAAAATCCCAATATTTTTGTTTTAGGATATACTTGCCATTCTTTCCACCTGGCTGCATCTGCTGCATGTTGCAAACTCCCACAATGTGTGGAAAAATTTTCAAGGGATGTGTGCACATATTTTTCATCAAGTTCCAAGAGATTAAGTGAATTAAAGGAGTGCCAAATTTTTGCTAATATAGAACCTCATAAAATGTTAAAATTAAGCCAGACCCGGTGGCTGTCATTACAGGCTGTTGTAACACGTTTAGTAGAACAGTGGCCTGCCTTAATATTACATTTCACTGCTGCTCTAACAGAAAAAGATTGTGCGTTTGATATTCAAGCCATTTTAAATGCTCTTAATGACAAATGCTTCAAATTATATTTCTATTTTTTAGCATATATTCTTAAAATTATCAACACTCTTAATATAGAATTTCAAAGTGAGTCTCCTAAACTATACCTTCTGCACGATCGAGTCACTTCTACATATAAAACAATTTTAAAAATTTTTATCAAATCAGAAATTTTAAATGAAAATAAACATAAAGATAATTTAAATTTAATTAACATTACCGATCCCAATAATTACATTTCTCTGGATAAAGTATATATTGGAGCTCAATCAGATTTACTAATAAAACAGTCAAATTTAAATAATTCTCAAATATCACAAGTTAAAGTTAATTGTCTTAACTTTTATGTAGAACTTTGTAACCAAATTAGAGATAGATTTAATTTCAATGACCCAATTTTAAAAATAATAAAAATGTTAAATCCCAACATAGTGCTTTCAGGTTCAGTAGATTCTATAGTTAATTTTCAAATGTATTTTCTGAATTTAATTGAAAATATTGAAAATGTAAATGATGAATGGCGATTTCTTCAAGACTGAAGAAATATTAAATTACAAAAATTTACCCCTAGGTGAATTTTGGGGTAACATATTTGAAATAAAAAATTCACTGGATGAACCAATGTTTCCAAATTTAAAAAAATAATTTCTGCTTTATTATCATTACCACATTCTTGTGCAGCAGCAGAAAGAATTTTCTCTCAATTAAATAACATTAAAACCAAATTAAGAAATCGTTTGAATGTGGAAACATGTAATTCATTAATTTTAACGAAGCAGTTATTGAATGAAAATAACTATTACAATTTTGAGCCAATTGACGCTTTGTTAAATTATAACGTAAATGATAATGATAATTTACAATATACAAAAGATTTAACATTTTAAACATTTATTCGCCTTTATTACTTGTTTTTGTTTGAAATAAATTTTTATTTTTTAAAATTTTGGTTTTTCTTCATTATACTTTTTGAAACATAATATTTCTATTAACAAAAACGATATATTTGATAATACAAAGTTTTATTCTTAAATTTATTTGATATTAGTTTTGGTACATTTATGTTACTTTAAAATATTTTCTATTACGATTCTATTACCTTTTGGTTCAAAATTCTATTACGAAAAAAATAATTGGTGTGGCAACACTGCTGGCGCTAGGAGTGCTGGGCTGGGACATAAAAAAAAGAAGGAAGCACAAAGCACTAGATAAGTTTCTATATTAAACATAACTCAGTCGAATGCAATGTATTTTCTTTTTCTAACGCAACTTATTAGCTTGATTACTTGTAGTACTCTATTTATTCCAATGTACTCAAATAGAACGAGCATTAACAAGTAACAATAAGGATAAAACACACACTTAAGTGTATTTGTGGTATTTTTGATTTAAATCCACTATCAAAATAAAAAAAAATTCGTTTTTAAGCTGTGACTGTATTACAAAAACTACTTCGATAAAATGTAAAAGTTTGTATTTCTGTTCGAAATATGGATTGCCTGCGCATAGTAGCAAGTTTTTAACCGGATTTATGACAAGTGATAGATTATATCCCAAAAACGTCAGCACAGTAAAAGCTGCGCGTCTTTTTCCCGCCCAGGGAGTGTCATTACTGCTGGAATTTTTTTTTGGCATAGACTCTTTGTCATACGCCAGTCATAAAATGGAAGAGGTATCTGTATCTGTAACGTGTGGAGGGTGGGTTACTCCCACGGCACTTAGGCCTCATTAGGTCCATTGTGCATCCTCCTAAGATGATAGGCACCTCCTAGCTCGTCAGCCAGCCTACAGATTTAATATAGTTGACAACGTCGCCAAGAGGTGCTTCTCTTATATCGACCGATACTCGCCGAATACAAATCTTCTAATAAATGAAAGCGTCGGGCAATCGTAAAGGATATGCTCGATGGTCTCATCTTCTTGTTGGCACCCTCTGCAGAGTACGGATTCTGACAGCCCCATGATATGGAGATGCTTCCGTACTTGGCAATGACCAGTCAGAATGCCTGTGACCAGACGCAGATTCTGTCTAGTCATAGTCAAGTATTTGTTTGCTGCAGTGTTGTCAGGATAACTTAAGAGCTTCCTGGCCACTCTGCAGTTTCTTGTTTCATCCCATCTTTTCTTGAATTTCACAAGGGAATGTTCTATAATTAGGTCTGTCACTACCGATTTTGTCAGGCCAATAGAAGGGCCAGGTCCAAAAAGTATTTGGTTGGCTGCGTTCTTGGCTAGTGAATCGGCAAGACGGTTACCTTTCGATGTGTTATGACCTTTGATCCATCTTAAGGTGACCACATTGTTGATGGATACTCGGCCAAAGCTTCATGACATTCTAGTACTAACCCTGAATAAATTCGTGGTCTGTTCAGGGTGAGTAGTGCTTGTCTGCTATCTGTATAGATGAGCATGTTCCTTCCAGTGATATTATTTCTGGTTATTTCTTTTGCTGCTATGAGAATCCCCGTTAGCTCTGTTTGAACTACACCGGCACTATTGCTCACAGCCCATTTTATGTTTAGGTTTAAGAATCTGGAGTATATTCCAAATCCTGAGCCTTGGTTTGTTTTAGAACCGTCGGTGTAGATATGAATCGTACCTGCCACTTCTGTCTCTTCTATTTGTTCTATTATAACTTTATATGGCTTATGGAAGAGGTAAATTAACAAACAAATAATAATGAATGAAAAAAAAAACATAAAATATTTAATTTCAAATAACAACAAGAGGATTAAACGGGGACACTCGCTTCTTGCCTAGGGACCCATCAAGGCATTACAAAAAAAACAGACATACACTAGGTGACGGTAAGGGGTAAAATAAAACAATAGGAAAGAAAACAAAGGTAACGGGTCTAAGAGAAGTACTAATCACAAGCGTATACCTGATTCCCTTAAAAAATTAATCAAGCAGTCATAAATGTTTGTGGAATTGGAGGACAATAAACTTTGGATATTCCAAGGGGAGCATATTTTGCATTTAAGCAGGTCATTATATAGCTTGTCAGAGAATTTTTTGTTTTTAGTACAATTAAAGAAGATATGGTCTAGATCTCCTTTTTCATCACACGTCTCGCATTTGTATAAATGGCTAGGCATGACCAAATCTCATCCTAATAATTGTCGATATGTACTTTCGCGGTATTTTATAATGCTTGTACCAAGGGATCTTAAGAATGTTTAACTGAATAGTCGTATACCTCGTTGGGTTTGTAAAACAATATTCCTGCCACAAGTGTTGCCATTTATTGAACTTATTTCTTTTTAATATTGCAGTAACATCAGAAACAAATAAATTGTATGACGTATTAGAACCTGTTACAGAGCCTTTTTTGGCCAACAAATCTACATGCTCGTTGTGCTTTAGCTCAATGCACGTTCTTGTCTCTTTCTGAAAATGTTTGGATAAGTTTCTTAATTTTTATTACAAAAGGGCATGTCGATGTATTAGGAAGCTCATTTTTTTAATAGATGTTAAAACAGAGAGGGAATCTGATACAATAACTATCGTTTCTCTGTTACAGGAAGAGGCGTAAATAAGTGCATTATAGATAGTCGCAGCTTCCGCAGTATAGATGGAATATTCTTGTCTAATTTTAAAAGATTTTTCTATGTACTCTTTAGGTTCAAAGAAAGCAGAGCCTACTCCATTAGCTTATTTGGACGCGTCCGTATATATTATTAAGGCATCTTCAAAATTATTTAAACAAGAGAGTAATATATTGCCACTTATAGATACATGTTCTTCAGAGTTTGGTTTAATAAAGGAAATATCTGAATAAAAGCTAAAAAAATCATTAATTCCAGGGTGGTGGGTTGTTTTATACAGAGCACTTACAATATTGCTATTGTTTTGTAAAGCGAGACAAAGGGGTGGGGATTTTTTTTAACCCAATGTTTATTAGTCAAATCATAACTATTTAATATAATAATCTGATGAAATAATTTAGGATTATTGGTATAGATTTTAATTAACATTTTTTCACTAAGATAATTTCTTCTTATTTCCAAAGGAGATTCCAGAGCTTCCACGTGTAAGGGTTGAATAGGAGTAGACTTCATGGCACCTAACACTGTCCTTAAAGCAGAGTTTTGAAAAATATTGATTTTGTTTAATAGATTATTACTAGCAGAACCATGTAATGTACATCCGTAATCCAAGATAGACTGAATATAAGCTCTATAAAATAATTGAACAATTTCAATATCAGCACCCCCCAAGTCTTACTAACCGATTTTAAAAAATTTACTCCTTTATTGCACTTGTACTGAGTGTGTACAGTATATTTTGTTGCTAAAATACCATATTGTGTAGTATCTTTTAAAAATATGCTTGCCTGACGTCTTAGTAAAACTAGTAAGATTTTGGAAAGACTACCCTCATACATTTGTGAATCACCCTGTGACTAAAATTATTTTTATATGCACATTTGTACTAATGTATTATTAAAATATGTAGTAAACGTGTGTATACAACAGAAATTCAATTTAGCTCATAAGTTTGAAAATAAAAATTTCGAAAAACTAGCCAATTTTCAACTTTAATACCCAATATATATCGATGACAGTCGTTGAATATAATAACATACCAAAGTTTCAGACAAATTGACCGGTCGCCCACCACCTTAATCTAGCTCGTAAGTTTTAAAATAAAAATTTCGAAAACTAGGCAATTTTCAACTATATATCGAAAACTAGTCGTTGAGTACAATAACATACCAAAGTTTCAGACAAATTGGCCGGTCGCCCGCCACCTTACATAAGGAAATAAGTGGGGGGTCGTTTGGATAATGGATGTGTAAGTTTTAAATCTACATATAAAATGATACAATTTAAGACAATTTAGGACAAAAACAATTGGAAGTTCAAAATTAGAAAGGATCACAAAAAGAAGAAATTATTTTTAAAACTTTAGCTAAACAAAAATAAGTTGTGTTATTTTTTCTTTTATGATTTTTATATGTTTATTTAATAAAATTATTATTAAATTACCCTGATCCTAACCTCATAAAGTCTTAAATTAACCAGCCTCCGATAATGTCACACTAGTAACGTCAGTTTTGTACGATAAAATTATTAAAAAAAGATAATTTCTACAGAATTGTACAATTTGATTTTGGTCGTCTGGCAACACTGGTAATGAAGCAGTCATGAAGAAACAATCTCATAGTTAGAGAATAGGTATCCTAGATACTAATAAATAGTTTATTTCGATAAAACGAGGAGAATGGAAATGAAGCGACGTCAAAAATGATCTTGCATATTTTTATTCTCTCCGATTCCAAATATTATTCTAAATACAAATTTATTACTCGACATATTAATTTTTTGGATTTATCTGGTGTTGCGCTAAAAGTGGATTTATTCGATTTTACATGAAAACATCGATTTCGACTCTAAATTTCACAAAGAGTTATCGTGTTTTGCTCAAACGTATAGTCTGTAATGATGTAATTAAACAAAGTCAGTTCAAATCCGTCGCTAACTTAATTTTTATAAAAAGTGGATTTAAAAAGTTACTCACCCTATATAGTTGTTTTCTAAGAAGGTTGGTATTGGATTTTGGTAGTTACAAATATATTAGAAAGACAAACTGTAACTTTTAATATTTATGAATATTAGCAAAATAACAACGTTTCCCTCTTAAAGTATTTTTTCTACACCCACAACACACATGGATATTAGCTTATCTACGCACAGACTACAAAACGAAAAAGTATGCTATTGCCTTTAACTGAACGAATATATTTCATATCCATTCTAGGTAGTGAAAACACAGCAAAAAAGTTAAATCCACCAATCACTGTTAACATTTTGTGTGACAATTCTGTCAAACTAATTGTCAGTATATTTTTAAGTTATTGAGATTAAAAAATATACATTAAAATAAATTATTTTTGTGTAGAAACGATAAATAATTTTTTATTTTGTCAACATTTTGAAATAAATTGTAAATTGTAATCAATCTACATGAAACTAATTATATTACGAGTATTAAAACCAAAATCCTAAATGGCGGATGTAGAGGTGAGGACACAGCATGTCTTTCTTGCGAGACGCCCGTGTTCAAATCTGAGCTGGGGACTAATTAAATTAAATCTTTTTTTTTTCATGTTTATTTCATTTTATAAATTAGTATACGTCATAAATTATTTTAAAATTTGTAATTTTGTATTAATAGAAAAAATATACTGTACAACTTAAGTGAGTTGTCCATATCCACTCTTGTTGCACAAACTACTATTTCAAATTTATGAGAATTCAACACTCTGTATCTCAAAAACTGGTCATAGGAGAACGTTCTGACCATTTTTAATTAGAATGTCGAAAACTGCAACATATATAAAATTCATCAGCACCACTTTTAAGAGAGAAAAAACAAGTACAAATACACTACAGTTCACAACCGACAATGTTTTCACTTAAAATTTGTAATATAACACAAATTTTCATGTTGTGAGCAACAAAAAAAAATAAAAAATTTAAATTGGATCAAAATTGTAAAAATGGAATGGAATACGTTTTCTATATTCTCATGTATATTACCTATTTTCTATGTTAGTCTACTGAGCCGATATAATTTCATATCCATTCTAGTAAGAACACTATGTGGATATAAAATCCACCAATCACATTTTATACTCATTTTTTTTGTTATTATTTTAAATAGGTGACAATTCTGTCGAGCTAATTGTCAGTATATTTTTGAGTTATTGAGATTAAATATAGTTAAAAATTAGTGATTTTTAGAAAGAATCAATAAATAAAGATAATTTTGTTAAAGCTGACTAAAATCAATTCAATTATAAATTTTAAGACATAAAAATTGCAAAAGTTATTAGCACTTAACAGTTTGAGTGAGGCGTTCCTGTAACAAGGTTCAGGGTATATGTCTCGGCTTAGGCCAATTTTAAGATTTACCTATAATTTTATGTGTTAAATATATATAAAATAGATATGTTAATAACTATGTTAATAACTATGTTAATAACTATGTTAATAACTATGTTAATAACTATGTTAATAACTATGTTAATAACTATGTTAATAACTATGTTAATAACTATGTTAATAACTATGTTAATAACTATGTTAATAACTATGTTAATAACTATGTTAATAACTATGTTAATAACTATGTTAATAACTATGTTAATAACTATGGTAATAACTATGTTAATAACTATGTTAATAACTATGTTAATAACTATGTTAATAACTATGTTAATAACTATGTTAATAACTATGTTAATAACTATGTTAATAACTATGTTAATAACTATGTTAATAACTAGACACTAAAATAAAATTTAAAATTTTCATTAGGGGGTCGTAGAAAAAATATACCTTGTACTAGTACTATTGCATTGTCCGTATGGCCATGATATGAATATGATAGCCACTCATGTACCACAAACTACTATTATTATTCAGCTGAAATGAAATTTCAAAACAGCTAAGAAATACAGAAATACCGAATGCCGCTGACTGCATGGGAATTTTATGTTTAGTGTTAAAAATAATTGCAATGTGGTATTGCCGCTTCTAATATAAGGTAAATATTTGTTTCTAAATTATACTAGTTAAGTGCTCGAGTAACAGATTGTAATTAATATTAAAAGATACCTTAAAAATAACCTATAAATACTTAATTTATATTATTAACATTATTTATATTAGATTAAAAATTGTATGTAGGCTTGAAATAAAATAGTTTTCCACATACATTTTTATATTTACAAAAATATGTCAGTTTACTCTGCTGTTCTCAGATATTTAGAACATTTAATGTAAGACTAATTTAGTATTACAATATATATTTTTATTTTACCAATCATTATTTGCAGTCAACTCTTAGCTTATCTCTCAGTTTTATCTGAATTGAATATTAACAACCCACACTTTTAAATGTTACTACTTTCTAGTTCTAACATATCTGTAGTTTCTTATTTATAAAACTTTACCTGCATAAAAAAGCTAGAATTTGTTACCACAATATATAAGTGAAATACAAAATCTAATTCCTTAATAAAATATTTATTATTATAATTTATTTTATTTTCTTTTTTTTTTTCAGTGTCATCTTTTTCAACGAGCTATGTCAAAACAAAAGCCTATTTGTCTGTAAGTGAAGACGGATATATTTTTTAAATATGTAAGTAGTAAAGTATTTGTAATATAATTTATTCTGATAAAAAGTTGAAATTACTATGGATTGTTTTCCCTAATCAATACTCTAAAAGATTAGTTCCCCACCACGATAATAATAATTATTGCTACGTTCTTAAAATATTCTATATCACTAGGAAATGTGAAAATAAACATAAATGTTGCCGCTATTGGTACGGAATAAAATAATTTTAAATGTAAAATTGTTAGGTCTTCATTCTTTTATTGATACTAACCTCAATTGTTAAATATATAGGCTGTACGTTTTACAAAAATATTTTTTTTTTAAATAATATCAGAATAGTAATTAACTTAGGTACACGGTACTAAACCGTAGCTTGTTTTATAATAGGTACCATTAACCCAATTCTTTTAAATATGTTATTTAAAACTATAGAGTTTTATTTTCGTTTACTTCAGACGTATATAACAACTTAGTAAACGTGGCACAACATCATGTAATTTCAAGTAATAAGAACGTTTTAAATAATAATTTGTTATGTTGCTATTAACGAAATAGTTTTTAATAATTAGTATTATTTAAAAGTTTTATAAAAATCACGCTGTCGAGTTTGTTTAGTAGTATCCACCCCCTTTTAAGTAAACATAACCGTACTTGCAAATAGATATTGGAAATGCGGGTTGTTCTATGGAAATGATCGAAGTTTCGGTTTAAAATTTTAACGTCTACATCAGAAATGGATTTTTATCAGAATAAAAACAAATTATTCACATTACCTTAGTCATGTCTGGTATTTTTCGGGAAATTCTCACAGCCAAATCGGCCGTTGATTTTGAACATTGGAGGCACTAGGTGTAGCTTTGGCATAATTGCTTATTTATTTGAGATTTTAAATAGCGACTGATATGTTAGCCGTTAGAAATAACCCGGCGCATTACCTTACGTTTATCAAATCTCCGAACATACTACCACAACCGCACGCTAGTCGACGTATTAGGGTGCGCGTCGGCGTCGCGACGGAGACCAACACCAACGACGTCGACGTCCATTTCGCGTCGCCTCAGTTGTTTCCATACAGTGGCGCTCTTAGCTTTCCCCACTCTAAGGGACAGTGTAAAGTATCTGAATAACAAGAAACACTCGTTCGGTTTCCAAGATACACATCATTTAAACCAATAAAGGATACAGGAAGAACAAAAAGGAAGCGTATTTTAATTGCCATATGTAATAAGAAGGTGAAACATATCTTTTAAATGCTACAATTGATTTTTCGTCGATTTTATATTATTTGGCGATTTATTTTATATTTTAAATTTTAAACCCATTATAAATGAGGAATCCTTTTACTAGTTCAGATCTGGGTTAAGACTAACCGCAAGTTTTTAACCTGTCGTGGCAAACAAGCGTCAAATACGGAAGCATCTCCATAGCATGTTGCTATCAGAATCTGCATTCTGCAGGAAACAAGAAGTTGAGACCATCCAAAATATCCTTCACGATTTCCCGACCCTTTCATTTATTAGAAGATTTTTTGTATTCGGCGAGAATTGGCTAACTTAGGCCGATATAAGAGAAGCAGCTCTTGACGTCGTTGTCAACTACATTTAATCTGTAGACTGGTTCACGAGCTAGAAGGTGCCTATCAACTTAGGAGGATGCACAATTGGCTTAGTGAGGCCCAAGTGCCATGGGTTAACTCACTCTCTACACGTTACAGATACAGATAGAAGCGTAATATGCACTATTAGCTAGTTTAAAACCAAATTCTTTTGCCACAGTTCTAAAGAAGAATTTTTTGTTTTCCAATTAAATTTTAAATTATTTTTTAAAATTTTATTGTACCAAAGTAAATTCAACTGAATATTGATAGGAACCATTTAAGGGTTTATAAATATAAATAGCTGATATCGCACCATGCTTTGATTTTCTTAATGTTACAAGGTATTGTGTTATAAAGAACGCAGGTGTCAATGCTGTGTTTAAAAATCGTAGAGTCAGTAGCAAATATAGTGAAAGTACCTGCAATGTTAGCTAAGTTATTTATGACTTAACTATATAAAGAAGGAATACAATGGAACAAAACACAGAATCCTAAGGGACTCCCCAATTTATATCTAAAACTTTACAAGCTTTTACCATTTGCTTTTGTTCTGAAAGATAGGATTTTATGCAGCTCCGTGCTTCGTCTTTTATTCCGTAAACTCGAATACTACTATTAATATAATCAAACGCCTTAGTCTAATCACAGAATATCGGTGCTACAGCTTTAAAATAAGAAAATATCGCATCAAAAGTGTCATTTTACTTTTAAAAACCAAAATTTTTTAATATAAGAAAATTTAAAAAATGTACACCTATTAAAATGTTTTATACTTATTTCTTATTAGGGATAAAACAGAGTAGTATAGAAAATTAGAATTGATCGACGCTCTCTTTTTTTAATCAAATTAATATAAATCTTTTAAAATATTGGTAGATTATGCAGAGCCGAAGAAAGAACATCTGCTTTATATCAGTCTTCGCCCGACAAAGCGAAAAATTCATTTTGTTGACAGCTGCGAGAAAAACTTAGCTCCTAAAAATAAACTCCTAGCATGATAATACCAGAAGTCCGAAGGGGTAAGGGTGGTCACTTTATAATACCTGAGTGCCTAACAGCCCAAGTGTGCTATTATCCTTTTAAAATTTGGTTTGTATTATTATGTAACCTCTTAGATATTTTTCGAAGTCGTCTACTTATTACCAGCCAGTATAATGAATATTGGAGATTTATAAAATGAATATTTGTTGTTAAATTTGCGATTTACACCAAAAATGTTTATAATATTTTTTTGAGTCTATTTTGATGATCAGCTCGGGCGATATAAACAACTATTCCAAAAACTTTTCCTTTTCATAATTCCACTTTGATTATATGATAATGTAGTTAAGCTATGACCAGTGACGAAGTTAACTGATTTGCGTTAATTTATGGAAAAATGGGACATCTTTATCTTTATCTTTGTCGATTATAAGCAGGTATGGTTAGGTTTCAGAAAACTGCGGCCTCTTCGGTCTATTGTATGCCCCTGCTTTCCCCATATTTAGTTACTATCTTTGGAATAGTCCTGTTTCTTTGGTTAGTTTTAATAAGTTCCCTACCAAGAGTCCCTGGGACGTTCTTTCCGGTTCTAGGCCGAAAAGGATGAAACGACGCCTAGTAAGAGCTTCGTATTCGAAGATCACATGGTAAGAGTTTCTTCCTCTTCCGTGCAGAGTCTACACGTAGTGGGACCATTGTGTAATCCCATCACATGAAGGTGTTTCAGCAAGCAGTACCATGTACCACAATGGTGTATGTGTGTGGCTTTGCGAGTTGTAGTGTCTCATTAGCCATGCGTGGGTTTGGTCCCCTTAGCATGAGCTTACTGATTCTGTGCCCTCTTATCTGTTGCAAGTTACTTTGATGTTTTGTGGTCAACCACATGTTCACTGTCTGCCAAGCAGAAGTTTTGCTTATCCCAAATACAGGTTCGGGTCCTGTGAATGGTAATTATGATCCCTCTTTGGCGAGTTCATCAGCCTTTTCATTTCCTTGGATACCTTTGTGCCCGGGTACCCACGTTAGTTTTACCTTGTTGTGGGTTGCCAGATCATTTAGTATTCCAAGGCAGTTCTAGACAAGCTTTGACTTGATTCTGTTTTTATCAAGAGCCTTTAAGGCTGCTTGGCTATCTGAAAGAATTGTGATGGTTTGTTTTTTGTACTTCCTTCTTAAATTATCTCGTACACACAATTCAATTGCATATATTTTAGCCTGAAATACAGTGGTATGTTTTCCCAGTGAGACGATGATGTCGCATTTGGGTTTAACTACATGTACGCCAGAGCCTGTTCTCTTGTTAGTTTTGGATCCATCCGTATAGCATACGAGCCGCTAAGCAAGTATTTACCTATCTCCTTATTTACCTCGTTCCAGTTGCAGTTGACCTAAAAGAGTCTGTTGAAGATTAGGAGGGCTGTCATGTGTTCCGATTCCATGTTTAATATTGAATCATTTACTTCATAAGGTATTATGGTATGTTTTATATGTCCCAGTGGGTTCCAGTTGTTGGAGATTTCCATTTTGTATGAACTCATTCTGGCCTTCCCCTTTATGACTAGATCAAGGGGTTTAGAATAAATTCCATAAAGGCTGTTGATGTATTTCTCAGTGCTCCTGTAATATAAAGGCATGCCAGCCTCTGAACTCCTGAGAGTGTATTGAGGGCTATTTTCTGATTTACTTTTAGCCAACCGCTCCATAAGTTAGCATGGGTCTTGTTATTGCCTAATATAGCCAGTGAACCATTTTGGTTTTAATCCTCATGTTTTTCCAAATGCCCGTCTCCCTACAACATTTTACATTTGTTTGCTATCTAGGATTAGACCCAGATATCTTACTTGGTTTCTTTTGTTTAGTCTTCTTCCAAACAGAGTCGGAATTTTTTAAGACCTTCAACCTTGTTTTCCGAGTAAAGGTTATGAGTTGTGCCTTGTCATGGTTTACCAATAGGTTTTCCCTAACGCACCACATTTCTGTCAGCCTCGGAGCTTTTTGCATGAATTCGAAGAATGTGGTTTGGTGTTTCCCTCAAATAAGGATGACTGTATCATCGGCATATCCTTAGGCGTACAGCCCTTGATTGTTCTGCAGTTCATTTGCCACTAGGTTTCACAATAGAGGAGAAAAGACTTCACCCTGTGGGCATCCCCTGGTGATATTCACATGCATGGTTTCACTGAACATTTGTGCCTGTACTTGCCATCCACGTAACATGCCTTCTATCCACCAGCACATCGTGTCTTCTATTTCATGGTTGCCATCGACAGCTACCATTGATTTAAAGGAAGTATTATCAAAAGCTCCTTCTTTGTTAAGAAATGCTCCTAGGACAATTTCTTGGCTACTGAGTCCCCTTTCTATCTTGGTTACGAGATGATGCAGAGCAGACTAACAAGATTTTTCTGATTGATAGGCATGTTGGTTTGCCGGACATGCCGAGCAATCAGTTTTTCCAATCCTTTCAATAGAAATGACGCCACAGTTATTGGTCTGTAGGCATTTGCTACAGCATGTGTTGGTTTAGGTATAAAAACAACTCTGCTTTGTTTCCAGATATTTGGTACATGTTTTTGCACCAAACTTGCCCTGTAAAGCCTACAAATATGCAAGGCCAGCGTTTTTATTGCCTGTTGCAGAAGCACGGGCAATACCCCATCTGGTCCCGGTGATTTGTATGGATTGAAGGTACGTATTGCCCATGGTACTTTCTCTGTTGTGACTACCCGTTTAGCAGTTTCCCATTCTTGCTGAAGACTCTTTTTTGAGAGTTCCAGTTTGTGTGGGTTTGGTTTGCTGCATTTGGGTTTGTTGTGCAATCAGGGAAATGAGACATAAAATCTAAAGAATTCATATTTGTGGGATAGTGTGAAGGTTCAAAAGAATACAAAATATTTTAACCCTGTACATTTTTAACCATCAACATTACATATTTTGCTAATCGACATATTTGAATGTGAGGATTATACCATTGCTCTGTATACAATTCATTATGATCACCCTGTAGATTAGATTAAATTAGGACTGTTTGGTCCTCGACCTTTTCAGATCTATTGTGGATATCCTTTATTCGTTGTTTAGAGTACCTTATTTTATTCGTTCTTTTTTAGTGCACTCCATAAACTCGGAAGTAGTTGTCCGGCGTAGCTAGTTGCCCTTGGTTTTTCTTCTCCAAGTGTAAGGAATCTCAGTCTTAATAGATCTTCGCAGTAGCACAAAATGTGTTCTTTAGTTTCCTCCTCTTCCTGACAGAATCAGCACATCTCTCTTGTCAGACCGATATTATAAATATGTTTGTCAAGCCTACAATGCCCTGTTAAGTCCAACTTCCATTTCTTTATACTCGAGGGTTTTTTGACAATAGCCTGTTGAGATCATTCAGGGCCAAATCGGTTGACTTTTCTGGCTGATATGCATATTTACGGTCGCTGAAAGGATTTCCTCTCAATATTTCGTCTGGTATATATCTATTAGTATTTCTAGCGTTTTAAGCATGAATGGCGATAGACTGATTGGGCGGTACGACTTCGATGTCATATCATACTTTAGTAAGGTTTATGACTTTCACCTTTTTTCATGCCTCTGGTATCTGTCGCCAGGCAATACATGCTTTAAATATGCAACACATGTGTATAATTAAAGTTTCCTGTCCCTTTTGCAGTAGAATGGGATATATTCCATCTACTCCTGGGATTTGTATTGGTGCAATTTGTTTGTAACCCTTTTAATTTTGTTTGACGTCGATAATTATGTAGCCAGACCTTCTTTGAGGGCTGTATACTACTATCGTGTCTACAACATGTACTCCTGTGAGCATTGTTAACGTTTCTTCAAAGGTTTTTATATAGGTTTCATCATCTTTCCTAAAAAATTGTACCTGGTTTGCAGTATCCTCTTTAGCTAGGACCTTGTGGATTCTAGAGCATGTGGATGTTATAGATAACTCCTCACAGAACTTCCTCCATGATTGTCTTTTAGCCTTCCTTATCTCCTTGTTGTACTGCGTGACTTAAGCCCAATCTTAGGTTAATTTTGCTTTATTAAATAGTCTTCGCACTTTACCTCTAAGGCATTCCAAGTGTTTGTTCCACCAGCCTGTTTTTGTTCTTTGCTATCTTGTTTTCTCCGGACAGTTTTTCTCGTAAGCGGTTATAATTACCTTACTTACTTGGTCTATTACTCGGTCAAGGCTTTGTTTACTTTCTATTTTTACCATACCCTCTTCGGGATACTCTCCAAGTGATGTTGAATAACTTTCCCAGTTTGTCCCTCTAGGGTTTCTGTATTTGGTTAAAATTCAAGATGGGGAAATTATATCAAATCTAATCTGCCTGTGGTGTGAGCACGGTGATTCATCTGACACATGCCACTTTAAAATGTTATCGCTTGCTTTACTCGAGTCATATCTAGGACTACTTTTCTTGTCGCCGTGATGAAAGTTGGTTTGTTACCTTTATTAACAATTACTAAACCTTCAGATAAGATGAATTGTAATAAAGACTCACCTCTTGTATTGATGTCAGTGCTTGCCCCAAATAGTATGGTGGGCATTAACATTGCATCCTATGATGAGTTAAAGATAAGCCCTTACCGCATACGAGAATATTTTGTCTACTATATGCGGTAGAGATAGCTTCTCGCCTGGGAAATATGCGGAACAGACTATCAATCTTTTTGTTCCTTTCTCTGTCGGCGTAGTTAGGAGAGCTGTAACAATATCAGTGGTACAAAGCACCGGTATTAGTATACAGTAGTATAGTATTAGTATCCTGTTGTTGTATAAGAGACATACACGTGGTCTTTTAGACCTTTCGTTATATAATATCTTGGTTGGGTTTTAGGCCCCCTACTCTCCCGCCATGTAACCAGAGTTCTTGCAAGAGGGCCTCTTTGCGAACCTCCTACATACTGTAGCGGTGGCCGCCTTGGCAGGAACATTGAAGAACCCTGATTGTTCTGCTCAGTTCTGTGAACTGGGCAGTTCGTCTGCCTTCTTTAAATCCTTTCCCTTCTTTATAGGTACAGTCTCCTCTTGGGCTTCTTGCTTCTTGAGGGGACTGACCCCACTGTAGGAAAACTCTATCTCTTCGTCCTGTACGAGGGTTTCCTCCTTAGTAAAAGACTCTTTGGTGTCCTCTTCCCAGCTTGTGTCTAGGTTATTCACCTTTTTGGCAAATTCTTGGGCATGACTCCCTAGGCCAGGGGGGACATGTCCAGCTTTTTTAGCTCCCCTCCATCGAGAAAGCCTGCGTTTTGGGCACATGGGGTTTTACCCTACACCATCCAAAGGTATGTACTTAGCCCATGTTTGGCTATTTTCAGCCTTG
This sequence comes from Psylliodes chrysocephalus, assembly GCA_927349885.1. NCBI lineage: Eukaryota > Metazoa > Arthropoda > Insecta > Coleoptera > Chrysomelidae > Psylliodes > Psylliodes chrysocephalus. The sequence goes on from OV651826.1 coordinate 3,422,317, forward strand.
TAAGGATTTTTCCCCTTTGGGCCTTTGTCCTTGTACAGATTAGTGGCCTAGGGACATCGACTCCTTCCAATACTTTCAGGGTTGCCCAGTCACAGGGTTGGATTGATGAACGGTGCGGTCCGCGCAATTCACCGCCAGGTAGCCTGTTTTGTGGATGCACTTTGCGAACCCTACCTGTGTTTTCTTTGTGGGGATTTTATCTTCGGACTCGCAGATCGACTCTTGGACTTTGTCTAGTCTCTGTTGACTTATTTTATTCTCCGGTTACCCTACTGCTACCACTGCAACCTTCACTGAGGTAAGGGCTTCTTTGAACGAAAATTCGTCCGTCCTAGCCTTTTTCCTCAGTAGTTTGACCTGTTGGCGGTGACGCCTCAATTGAGCGTGGAGTCTCTGGAGCTTTTATGTTTGTTTTCAGCTTCTTGCGCCCTGGTTTTTTTGACATTCTAGCCTCTGGAGTGTTTGTGGCCTTGCTTGGGCTTTTTGAAAATGTTCTCCAGTTACCTGCTCTTTTGTGGCTGTGTGATTAAGGCCAGTTTTCAAAAGCTCCTTTAGCCTTTTTCTGGAATGTCCACCTAAACGGGCAGAGTTTACCTCGTCCTAAGGCATTTGGTCTACCTCTTCCAGGGAGGAGCTGATGACTTTACTCCTGTTTGCTAGATTTTCAGCCTTCGCAAGAGGTGTTGCTTTCTTCGTTTCCCTTTTCGAGGTTGACGTTGTTGCCTTGTTCTGTTCGTCATTGTTTTAAGAATCCATTTTCGGTCCCACAAGTGGTTGGGGAGAAATAGTCGGCTACGGCAGTAAGTTAGTAAGGTCTTAATACTCTATGAGATGTCCCGGTGTCCCAGAAGCTCAGTTTGCAATACGTTAACCCCATGATACAATAATGTAAAGTATGATATCTAGTCGTCCTTAAAGTCGTATACTTCGCGCAGTGACGCTATTGAGTGCCTTACGTTCATTGAAATGCATATGATAGAGGCAAGTAAACATTATGTTTTACCTATTTTCTCTATTTAACAGGAAAATTTGTGTTTGGGGTGCAATAAAAAACTAATTACATATTGGTATTTGTTAAATAAAATAAAAAAGCTCATTTTAAACATAACTTTTATTATAATTGAGACAAAATACTTGTAATGGAAACAATATTTTTTAAAAAATATGGTAATTTTTACCTACGTTACTACAGCCGATTTTGTCGAAATTTATAATATAGTAGATTTTGGGACGCTTATCATTAATCTGCAGTCAAATCGATTGGGAGAAAGTTTAAATATTTTTATGATTTCCGCTTCTTTTAATTAAGCACTTTATACGTTCATACACATTATAAACATAGTATAAATACATAAATACATTAGTGCATTCGCCAGTTTTTTTATTAAATAAAGAACGGTCGTTCAGAAATATTTAGTTTTTTTTACTTCATAAACTGATCATTGTATAAAAAATTGTTTCTAATATGTATAAACATATAGAGTGCCTAAAATGTGTTGGTTTCAATCAGTGGCGGCATGTGGTAATTGCAAATGGGTGTTCACTTTTTCCAATAATTTTATAATTTGTAAGTTCGGATCAAATCTTTGTATAAGGGTCAATATCGCTGTTTATTATTTAAGTTTGTATTAAGTTTAGTTATTATTATCAACATCATACTGTTTTCAAGCTCTACAACTATTAATAAATGAATATTTTAGTTAGTGTAATATTTGTTTTGTTTTTAATACGTGGAAAACCATCTATAAACATTATTAGTTAGTAAACTGACTTTTCTTCATAATTTGAGATTATTTTTAAATATATGTCAGGTTATGTAGAAAGCTTGACATTGATTTTTGTGTAAAAAATTTTATATGAAACTTTACCTACCATTTTTTAGTTTTTATTGTTAAAGTTTAATCATTTTCACAATTTGTCACACATGTCAAATAAAAAATATATTTTTTAAATACCTTTTATTGGCAAATAAAATAAGAACTAAAATGTTTTAAATGTTTATTTTATAAGATCAGTCCCATCACAATACATAATATTACACAAACACAAACTAGAATAAAGATATATAATGCCTGGCATTCTAAATGATACTCTTCGCAGTTTAACAGAGCCCCTTAACCCCCATTTTTAAACAAATTGTTTTCACAATCAATAGGCCTCAACTCCTTGATTTTTACTAAAAATTTCATGTTGATATCGCTTTTCATTTTTGATTTTTTTTTTTAATTTCAACTCCCCTTAAATCCCCCATATTTAATCAGATTTTTTTTATAATTAAATGGCTTCTTCTCCTTTTAGAGATTGATGTTTGCTAAAAATTTCAAGTTTATATCATTTTTCGTTTTTTAGTTAGGATTTTTTTTCATATTTTAATCCTCCTTAACTCCCCAATATATTCATATTTTTTTCAGTATCAGTAGGCTTTATCTTCTTATAAAGCTTCATTTTTACTAAAAAATTTATGTTGATATCGCTTTTCGTTTTTAATTTAGGATTTTTTTTAATTTCAATCTATCTTAACCCCCTATTTTTAATCAGATTTGTTAAAAATCAATAGGCGTTGTCCCCTTATAAAGCTTGATTTTTGCTTAAAATTTTCAAGTTGATGTCATTTCTCGTTTTTGGCTTATCGTGCAGACAGAAAACGTGACATCGGACAGACAGACAAAGTAAACCTATAATACTCTTCACAGAATACTGTATGAAGAGTAGAAAAAAAAATGTATGAGGCAAAATAAACAATTTAAAAAGATCAACAATAATATTCAACTTCTTTTATCAAAGGATACTAAAAGTTTGAAATAGCAGCACATAATTGAACACAGAACACAAATCTGTGAACTAAACTAGTGAGATACATATCGTAAAATGTTATCACACTTAATTCTCCATATGAGACCCTTTCAAAGTGTATTTCACAGCACATTCCAAAATATTTTTGCTCTCACTAATATCCTACCCTCATGTTTTAATAAATAATAGAATATTAGTAATTTTGATTAAATAGGTAAATCGGCTTTATCTGTATTTTCAAATTATTGTTTAATTGTAGATGGTATATTAATGTTTTGATATGTACTTATAGGATTGATTAGCCAGAGCATATAGATATGTGGGATGTGACTTGTTAAGTGTCTAATCAAAATCACAATTTATGTTTGATACTTATTTCGAGTCTTTTTTCGAGACATTCTTTATTACCAACTGTAAACTAATTTACCAATAGCCTTATTTTATTTAATACCTGTAGTGATTTAAATTACCATAACCTCTAATATTTTTGAAAATACTAAATTATACAAACAAGGCAATAAAAAAATGTCATTAAAATAAAAGATTTCTGGTATGTATGCAACAAACGATTTTGGTTAGAGGGTAACACGATTGATAATTACAGGCAAACATAACTTTATATAGGTAAACTATTTAAATGTACATACCATTTCTTAGGTAAAATTTCTCATCGAGTATATTAAATTAACTAGTTTATCTCTTTATCTTTGTCAAATTTTTATTGTACATTTCCATTTCCATAATGATATCAAGTAGTTACCTCATCAGAATAATAACATTTTTCCTTTTGGCGGGTTTTGTGGGAAAAAAATTTATAAATTTTTTGCTTACTTCTTACTTAGTATTTACAATTGGGTACAAAATAGATCATTTTGAATTAGTCTTTGGATGGTCTTAGGCACTGAAACAAAATATAAAACAAATTACAGTCGTAAAACTTTATTATAGGTAAACAACATAACCTTAAAAAGTTTTTATTTACTTTGCCTTTTTCGGGAACAATCGTTAAATTGACATACATCCTCCCAATTTATTAAAGTTGCAGTTCTCAATTAAACACATTTTTTTAAATGATCACAAATAATAAAATAATCTTAATTTTAATAAAATCGTTTCATAATGACAGAAAACGAAATGACAGTTTGTTTTATTTGGTACAGTGTTGCCAGAATATGTTTTTGTTACGTACCAGAATTGTCTAAAGAATGTACCAGATTCCTTAAATGTATCAGATTTTTCGAATTCTATTTTCAGTGACATCTAATTCATTAAAGGGGAAAAAAGAGGGTCTTTATTGATAACGAACCCAAACAAGGAACACAATATACATATTTTACACGTGAACACGCAGAATGTACTACATCTAGTACAATTGTGAATTGTACTAGACTGGCAATACTGGTTTGGCAACCTTGTTTGTGAGCATCGCGACAATTAATGTGTTCTTTGACAGTTTGAAGAATCTGTTGGCGTGTTTTCTTCTCTTTTTAGCTATATGCATTCACCATATCGTCTCACTCGTGTTAGGCTCACTCATCATAATGCGCCACAGACACAATATACTTAGGTATACTATGCCACAGAGATGCGATCAGCCAGAGGACAATGATGTACCAAAAAATATAGATTAACACGTATAAAAATAAAAATATTAAAATTAATTTTATATTTTTATGTTATTTATGTAATTGTAAAATAATGTGATTTTATGAAATTTAACTGCGTGTTCACTGCATAAATGGAGAAACCGTCCCTGGTTTCAATTAAAATAAACAAAACCATAAAAATACTATCCATGTCTTTCATGTACAATGAAAACGCGCTGGGGCGAATTAACACAAACTGATCATTTATAAAACCGAAATCGAATCACATATGCGACAGACTAAACAAAGCTGGCCGATCTGGAAAAAATGCAGCTCAAACACTACGTGTCTTGGCGTTACTTTTTAGAGAACCGCGTGGAGGTGAGACGATGAGCGCACGCGGCCAAAGCGGTGCACTTACTGTCCCGAAATAACCCAGTGAAGAGATGGATATAACCTGGCGAGATTTTATTCTCAGTTATGAAATGAGAGTAAGATACGTTAGAGCGCTATGGATACTACTTAATAATTAAAATTAATGAGATAATCCATAAAATTTATTTTACGTAAATTTAAGAATGTCTATAATAATTTCTTTAAAATGTAGATGAGATACTAGCATTTCTTGGCAGTTTTGCAGTACCAGCCGCCACTGAATCATAGTGCCAACACATTCGAAACAATATTGGTTTGCACAGTTGACAGATGAAAGGTGATGTTAGTAGATAAACTATACCATTTCCCCACCGGAAGTGAGAGATAAGGAAGATAAGAGAGATAAGGATCCCACGTGTCAAGGTCAAGTTCAAGGTCAAGATCAAGTTCAAGGTCAAGGTCAAGGTCAAGGCTACTGATAAGAGAGATAAGGATCTATTTTTAGAACCGCCCACGTGCCAAGGTCAAGGTCGAGGTCAAGGTTAGGGCCAAGGTAATGGTCAATGTCATCAAGGTCAAGGTCACGCACGACTCGGATGCCCCACCCATACAGACGACAAGGTCACGCACAACCCACATGCCCGTATACACGCGGACAAGTTCAGCCACCGACCTCGCACGACCCACTCACGCGTTCAAGGTCATGTACCGACCACACACAACCCACATGACCCAATCACACAAGGGGGCCCCGTTTCGCGAACTTTCCACGCACGCTGCTTTTAAAAAATATAATTTTTGAAATCCATTTTTAAAAATCTAAAGTAAAACCTCTTTACGCCACACATATTCATTATTGTTTTAAGAGAACTATTTTAAGAATTCTATTATAAGAAATCTGTTTTAAGGAATCTATTTTTAGAAATCTATTTTAAGACATCTATTTTAAGAAATCTATTTAAAAAAATCTATTTTAAGAAATCTATTTTTAGAAATCTATTTTAAGAAATCTATTTTAAGAAATCTATTTTAAGAAATCTATTTTAAGAAATCTATTTTAAGAAATCTATTTTAAGAAATCTATTTTAAGAAATCTATTTTAAGAAATCTATTTTAAGAAATCTATTTTAAGAAATCTATTTTAAGAAATCTATTTTTAGAAATCTATTTTAAGAAATCTATTTTAAGAAATCTATTTTAAGAAATCTATTTTAAGAAATCTATTTTAAGAAATCTATTTTAAGAAATCTATTTTAAGAAATCTATTTTAAGAAATCTATTTTAAAAAATCTATTTTTCCATTTTTTAAAAGTCTAAAGAAAAACATCTTTACGCCTCACGAATCCCACGTGCCAAGGTCAAGGTCAAAGTCAAGGTCAAGGTGTATCTAAATATTGATATGAATATCATGTTTTTTGTGTGGGCGATTTAAACATATAAATAGTGAACAGATTGCTGTAGTATATTCAGTAAAAAAATTCAAAACTCCCTTAGATTTGATTTGTTTAGATTAGATTTTCAAGGAGACATTATTCGACTCCGTTATTAGAGTATGCCGTCTAGCTTGGTATCGTTTATTTTACTTATGATCAAACAGGTTGTAAGAATGTAAGACAAGAAGGTTAAATCCTTTAATATTGAATGTGTTTTAGATGTAAGAAGGGTCTAGAATCTAAATGATGTTTAAAATTCTCACATATTTTTTTTTAAATAATCTGGATTAATAATTTCCGGTATACTGAAAGTAGTCAAAAGGGCATTACACATATCTCCGCTATTATTGATCAGATTCAAACGGAGGAGTGTTAGGGAATTAAATCTCTATTATTGCTGAAGAGAAAAATCATGCGATGTCGTAAGGACTCAAGCATTTATCTTGATTATTATTGGTCGGACTTAAACAAGGAAAATGACATTGGTTTAGATTAATGTTGAAGAGAAAAATCCTTGTTATAATTATTAATGGATGTTAGATGTAAGAGATTTTCATTAATTAACAGGTTGTAAGGATATAAGATAAGAAGGGTCAAAGGTTAAAACTATTTTACATAATTATTAGAAAGTTTATAGTTTGGAGGGTTGGCAGGGTTGCAACTTATTATAAGTATTAAAATGTTGGGAATTTCGAGGCATGAAGATTTGCAGATATTATTATCGGTATTGCAGATTTCATACTTATCGATTATTGTGAAGTTAATTATTGTCTACATCAGCACTTAAAAATTTAAAAAAAAAATCAAATTATATTATAGGCTTATAATTAGGGAAGGGGGTTACCCCTCAATAGCACTTAGGTCTCATCGGCACCATTGAACATCCTCCTCATCTCATCATACAACCTACATAATATCTTAACCCTGAATGGGAAATATTTTAAATTTTAGAGTTTTGGATGTTAGATGTAAGAAGGGTCAAAGGTTTAAACTATTTTTAATAACTATTAAAAAGTCTAGAGTTTGGAGGGTTGAAACTTAGGTGTTTAAGTCTAAGGATATTATAAGTATTTAAATGTTTTAAAACTCTAAAGTTAATGTTATTATTAACGGTAATGTAGATTTCATACTTATCGATTGGTGAAGTTAATTACTGTCTGCAGCAGCACTTAAAAATTTCAAAAAATCAAATTATAAGCTTGTAATAGGGTTGCCCCTCATCGGTAGTTAGGCCTCATCAATACTATTGTGCATCCTCCTAATCTCATCAATTAACCTACATATCTTACCCCTGAATGTGAAATATTGTAAGTTTCAGTGTTTTGGATGTAAGAAGGGTCAAAGGTTAAAACTATTTTTAATATTTATTAAAAAAGTCTAAAGTTTGGATGGTTAGCAGGGTTGCAACTTAAGTTAGAGTCAATATTAGTTTTCTATTGTATTCATAGATCATTTTGAACATTACCAAGAACGCCCAATTCAAATGATTAAGAATTTATTGCACAGTACAACTTTAGTAGTTTTATTTATTAAAGTGTTTAGGTCTAACCACCCCTGTTTGTGCTACATGTCTGTATATTAACGTCTCAATTGTTTCACCTAACCTTTATTATATGCAATCAAGTCAGTCTGGAACAACACCAGTAGAAACAGACATACGCTTCTTAAGTTAGAAAAAAAAATAATGTCTAGCTCCACTTTAAAAATAGTAACAAGTAATTTAACCTAACATTTTAAATATTTAGATTTTATCTTAGAATTCATTTCTTAGCACCACATTAGATATAATAATAAATACTTTAACATAACATTTTAAAAGTTTCAATTTTGTACATTCACATTTTTACGAACCATTTTAATAACAGTGCTATCCATTTAAATGTATAAATGTCACCTCATCATTGTCCAGTGCCACTTTATAAATAAAAAAAAAATCTAACTTATATGATTTTTGAAAATAAATTACTAGCAGACGATACATGTCGGTCGCATTTTACAAAGTACTTACCTTCAATCATAAATAAACTATCACTTTTAAAACTCATCATAACTATCCAAAAAAAATAAAAGAATACTGGAATTTATCTATCACCTATAATGAAACATCACACATTTTCCGAATAATAGCTTTAAAGCAACCCCGAAAAATTTTCTCCATATCTCTACAATATGGCATTCAAACACAGAATGCTCTATAATTAGATTATTTTCTTAAAAATTGAAGGTCAAAAATTGTGAAGCATAAAAAATCGATAATGATCCAAAATGTTATTAATAAAAGGTTAATGTAAAAACAATTGTTCAAAGGAAGTTATTTTATTATCAAAATATATTATCAAATTTGAAATTAGTAGGTCACCGTAAAAAAAAAATCAACAAAAATACATCTATTTAAAAAAATAATAGATACACAAATGTACTTCTTTTTCTTTAAAAGTTGAGAGAATGTCATATTTCTACAGTTTCTAGTATATGAATAACCAACCCTATAAAATCATTAAAGTTTATGAAAATATTACTGCTTTTTTTTAAAATTGTATATTAAATTGACATACTATAGAACTAAATCTGAAAGAAATTTTAGCTTGAGAATTATAAGTTTAAAACTCAAAGGTTTTATTTCATATCTATTTTAACTGATTACCACGAATACAGTACCTAAGTGCAAAATTTAAATTAGTTTTATAAATGTATAATATAATATGTAGTTTTTATTTATTTATACAAAATCAACAAGAATATTGATTTATGAAATTAACATATAAAATATTCCCCAGTACTATTATTCATACAAAATTATTTTATCCACTGGCTCTATTTTTTTTCTTACAATCCTGCATTTTCTTAGATGAAGTTGACTATCTTTCAAAGATTTCTCCAGTCTAACCATTACGTCCTATGATGCTTCAAATTTCAAAAAATCAAATTATAAGCTTGTAATTAGGGAAGAGGGTTACCCCTCAGGAGCACTTAGGACTCATCGGCACCATTGCGCATCCTCCTCATCTCATCAACCAACCTAAATATCTTACCCCTGAATGGGAAATATTTTAAATTTTAGAGTTTTGGATGTTAGATGTAAGAAAGGTCAAAGATTAAAACAATTTTTAATAATTGTTAAGAAGGCTCGAGTTTGGATGGCTAACAGGGTTGCAACTTAAATATGAGTCAATATTAGTTTTCTACTGGATTAGTAGATCATTTTGAACATTACCAAGAACGTCCAACTTTAATGATTGATAATTTTTTGCCCAGTACAACTTTAGTAGTAATGTTTAGGTCTAACCACCCCTGTTTGTGCTACATGTCTATATACTAACGTTACAAATGCTTCACATAACCTTTATTATTATAAGCAATCATAAGTAATAAAATTATATTCAAATAGAATTTAAAATATACTTATGTAAAAGGCAATACATGTTTATAAAAAATATTTAGGACTTTGTTACTATTGGTTAAGTAAAATTGTTTATTAAAGAACAAAAATACTTTTAACAACAAGCACCAACGTGAAGGTTGTAACAATAGCTTGTCAGGAAGGGACGGGGTAAAAAGGATGGGTTTTTGGTAAAATACAGGATATTTTTTTTGTATATACGTTAGTATCTAATCTTAAAATCTTAGATTATTTAAACTTTTTATTGTTTTATTTAAACAAAAATCAAACGGCACTAAATTTGCTAAAATATAGCCTATTATGTATATATCGTAGTTGTTGTTATTTGATAAGAGTAAAAGTTAATAATCGTTGTGATCTTAAACTTGAAAACTAAAAATAGAAATATTGGATTATTGTAATTTTGCCTCTTTTATATTGTTTTTATATTTGCCTCTTTTAGGTTAAGCTACACATGGGTCTTTTTTTGTATATGGGTCTTTTGATATTTTTGTTTTTTTTTTTAAATCCTAATTTTCGTATATGGGTCTTTTTTGTTTTTTTTTGTTTTATTTTTTATGTTTTTTTGTTTTTATATTTGTATTTTTTATTATTTAGTCAACTATTGCCTCTTTAAAATCTGTCTTCACTTTACATAACTACTTACTTTTTGACCTTAAAGATAGGAATCAAAGGAAGAAAATAACTTTAAAAAGAATTAAATTAATTATTGATCAATTGATTCAAATTTTTGTTTTTTATAACGGTACGGTACAGAATCGTAATTATCAATACGTTTCCTTTTGGTAAAATTAGTACGAAAGAACTTCTTTAGTAACAACAGTATGATCAGTATTTCTTAAGATATTTTTAGTTGAAACATATTCGTTAGGAGCTTCATTAAGTACCATGTCTCTTAATTTTTCAAAAGTTTACTAGCTCACTCGTATTATAATTTAAGGTGATTCCTTTTACTTTTATTAGATCCAGCGTTTTATTAGTATTGTATTTTTTTAAATTTTGTTTCTTTTCACTGTAAAAAATGACCACGCTATCAACATACAATTTAAATATTAAAATTTTCTACATTTTTCATAAAATTTATTTTATTTACAAAATAGTCGATCATATTTTTCTAAATCTTCCTGAGACAAATAAACCATTAAGTAATTAAAGGAGCTTCATTGAAAATGTCCTCTATAGATGTTTGACATGTGCTACTACAAAATTTATTGGTGCTTCACACATTTATTTATTTATTTCATATTAAGATAACTAAACGCAAGAAGCATAAAAGAGACGTTTATTAAAAATACATCGTCTCATATCAAAATGGGATAAAAAATAATGGAAAATTATAATATAACTTAACTAGTCTATTATTTCTATTAATTCAGTATAAATTGTATCTGCAGAACCAGCAGGACTTGATTCTGTCCATTCACATACGGATAATATTGATTTAAGAAACAAACAAAACATTAAGTAGTCGAAGGACCTTTATTGAAAATGTCCTCTATGAATATTTGACATACACTCCAACTTGATTGTTCTTCGCACATTTTATTTTATTTCATATTAAGATAACTAAATGTTCATTTCTTTGTGAATCGTACATAGATGTCACTTTTTATTACAAAGTACAGCATTTATAAAGCTCATTTCAAATAAATATTAGAATTAAAATAAAAATTTTACTATAATTATCCTTCTGAATAATGGCATGTTAAATAGGAGTTCTAATAAAAAGGTGTTTTATTTATTTGACCTTAAAATTGACATTGAATTTTGCACTTTTTTTATCACACACATAATTCAATGATGCTGTCGTATATACGGTTGCTAAAAATATTTTTCTATTATTATCTTTAACACTTTACTGACCTTTAAGATTGACCTTATATTTTTGTTCTTTTTAACATTGTATGTATAATCTTTCAGACGATATATTATTTTTAAATATCTGATAATTTTGCTAATAAACAGACCAAAAATTAATATTTTTTATTGGTTTTTCAAAATGCAGAAGGGAAATATCAAAATAATATCTAACATCGAACTAAAAAAATCTACTAGTTTTAAAAGGAAACAACAATACTAAAAGAAGTTGGTTTACAAAAAGTGCAAGAGAAAGTTGATAATAATGTAAGTTTATTTATTTGAATTTATTTTCTGATAGTATGTTATAGCCATTACTAAACTAACTATTAGGATGTCGATATTTTAGATTTAACAGATGAGTTAGAAGAAATAACGGAATTTTTGGATTTTTCCGAAATTATGAATCAAAACACTCCTCAATTTTCAGAGGAAATAAATCTGGATCAACAACTAATAGAGAAGACAAAAGATTATCATCTACCAGTATGTGAAGAACAAAGATCTCGAGAAATTAAAAATATATTAGTAAGTTACAAGAAATTTCTATTAAAATGTTTATTTAAATTATTTAAATTTTGCAGAGACATCATTTACAAAAATCAGAAGCGCTCAGTAAACATCATCAAGTCTTGTCTACCCCTCTGCAAAACCAAATTTTAGACACAACTATCTAAATCTATAAAAATAAAACAATCAACTAAGTCAGAAGTTCCCAAACCAATTTCAGATGAAGTAATAGAAAAATTTATGTTTCACTTGAATTCTAAGGATAATTTTTACTATGAAAAAGTTCAAGCAATATGTTTACTAACTGAAAAATTGGAGTATATTACGAAAGAATAAGAAAAAAAAGAAAAGAACAAGAAACAAAAGGAAACGGAATTGGAAAAGCTGAAAAAAAGCACCGAAGAGACGATGATTGAAAAAAATAAAACACTTAGTGATATAAATGAAATATATATAAAATATGGGTTGTAATAAAACTTAATAAATAAATATAAATAAATAATAGTTTTGTTTTTTCTATTAAACCTTTTATAAAGTTAAAAATTAGTCGATTTGACATATAAAGACAAAAAAAATTACTCTTTTATGTTTAAATCTATCCTTTTTTAAGTCTGAAAATAACCAGTACTAAATTAATAAATTTAAATTATTTATGCTATAAATATCACTGGTTTTAGAGTTAAAACATTCAGCTACAAAATATAATTTTTAAAAATAGCCATTTATAAAAATAAATCCTGCTATAAATATCTACTTTGAAGTTTAAATATACATCTACAAATATCCTATTAAAAAATAAAACATAAAATAGACATATATAATATAGATATTTATAAAAATACACTTCTAAATAAACTATAATAAAAAAATTATTTTTAAAATAATTCTAAAAATAAAATATAAAAATAGATATTTTTAAAAATAGTACTTCTAAAATAGATTGGTTTAAAATAAGGTCTTTTTATTTATTTATTTAAAGATAAATTAAATAAATATAAATTACTAATAGTTTTGTTTTACTTAATCTTTATGAAGCTAAAAATTAGTCTAAAATAGATTAGAAGTTAGAATTAAGACCAAGACTGATCTGAAACGAGAAAACAGATATTTTTAAAGTTTAAAAGATCTTTTATTAATCTAAAAATAATTGACATAAAAAATAATAATTTTTAAAGTAATCCAGATATAAATATCTGATTTGAAGCTTAAATATACATCCATATATATCATATTTTAAAAATGAATTAAAAATATACATTTATAAAAAAAACATTTATAAAAATAGCCATTATAAAAATAGTTTTCTTAAAATAGTTTTTTTAAAATAGATTTCTAGAAAATGTATCTACTATTTTAAGGGAAATCATGCATAAAAATTATAGAGAATATCATTATATGAACAAATTTCTTAAAACATTGAATTTTGCACTTTCTGTCAAATTTTTCTAAAACGGATCGTTTTTAGGAAAATTATGTAAGAAACAAAAATTATAGAGGATAATATTGCAAACAACTTTTATTTAAAGAAGTTACTTCTCGAAATGTAAGCAGCAGACATATTTCCTAAATTAGAAAAATTACGATCTATAAAATATTTAAATCAAGGTTCTTGTCCTCGACCTTGTCCTTGTTAATGTCCTTGTTATTGTTCTCGACCCTGCTCTTATCCTTGTTTTTGTCCTTGTTTTTGTTCTTGTGCATGTCCTTGTTCTTGTCCTCGACCTTGTCCTTATCCTTGTTTTTTTTCTTGTCTTCGACTCTGTCATCCTTGTTTTTGTCCTCGTCCTTGCTTTTGTCCTTGCCCATGTCCTTGACCTTGACCTTCTCCTTTTATCGTTATCCTCTGCACCTTCAGTTACTTTATTTACAACATCTTTAATTCTTCCTTTTACCCATTCAATTGAGTCTTTATCTTTAGGAGCGGTACGTAATTTAAATTCGATAGTTCTACCCGTTAGTTTAAATTTATGTATTTTTATAATACTATCTTTTACAACTAAGAATTTCTCCATTTCAGAATGAAAAACAGAAACCAAAACTAAAAGTCAAAATTTTATATTTTGTAGCTGAATGTTTTAACTCTAAAACCAGTGATATTTATAGCATAAATAATTTAAATTTATTAATTTAGTACTGGTTATTTTCAGACTTAAAAAAGGATAGATTTAAACATAAAAGAGTAACTTTTTTTGTCTTTATATGTCAAATCGACTAATTTTTAACTTTATAAAAGGTTTAATAGAAAAACCAAAACTATTATTTATTTATATTTATTTATTAAGTTTTATTACAACCCATGTTTTATATATATTTCATTTATATCACTAAGTGTTTTATTTTTTTCAATCATCGTCTCTTCGGTGCTTTTTTTCAGCTTTTCCAATTCCGTTTCCTTTTGTTTCTTGTTCTTTTCTTTTTTTTTCTTATTCTTTCGTAATATACTCCAATTTTTCAGTTAGAAAACATATTGCTTGAACTTTTTCATAGTAAAAATTATCCTTAGAATTCAAGTGAAACATAAATTTTTCTATTACTTCATCTGAAATTGGTTTGGGAACTTCTGACTTAGTTGATTGTTTTATTTTTATAGATTTAGATAGTTGTGTCTAAAATTTGGTTTTGCAGAGGGGTAGACAAGACTTGATGATGTTTACTGAGCGCTTCTGATTTTTGTAAATGATGTCTCTGCAAAATTTAAATAATTTAAATAAACATTTTAATAGAAATTTCTTGTAACTTACTAATATATTTTTAATTTCTCGAGATCTTTGTTCTTCACATACTGGTAGATGATAATCTTTTGTCTTCTCTATTAGTTGTTGATCCAGATTTATTTCCTCTGAAAATTGAGGAGTGTTTTGATTCATAATTTCGGAAAAATCCAAAAATTCCGTTATTTCTTCTAACTCATCTGTTAAATCTAAAATATCGACATCCTAATAGTTAGTTTAGTAATGGCTATAACATACTATCAGAAAATAAATTCAAATAAATAAACTTACATTATTATCAACTTTCTCTTGCACTTTTTGTAAACCAACTTCTTTTAGTATTGTTGTTTCCTTTTAAAACTAGTAGATTTTTTTAGTTCGATGTTAGATATTATTTTGATATTTCCCTTCTGCATTTTGAAAAACCAATAAAAAATATTAATTTTTGGTCTGTTTATTAGCAAAATTATCAGATATTTAAAAATAATATATCGTCTGAAAGATTATACATACAATGTTAAAAAGAACAAAAATATAAGGTCAATCTTAAAGGTCAGTAAAGTGTTAAAGATAATAATAGAAAAATATTTTTAGCAACCGTATATACGACAGCATCATTGAATTATGTGTGTGATAAAAAAAGTGCAAAATTCAATGTCAATTTTAAGGTCAAATAAATAAAACACCTTTTTATTAGAACTCCTATTTAACATGCCATTATTCAGAAGGATAATTATAGTAAAATTTTTATTTTAATTCTAATATTTATTTGAAATGAGCTTTATAAATGCTGTACTTTGTAATAAAAAGTGACATCTATGTACGATTCACAAAGAAATGAACATTTAGTTATCTTAATATGAAATAAAATAAAATGTGCGAAGAACAATCAAGTTGGAGTGTATGTCAAATATCCATAGAGGACATTTTCAATAAAGGTCCTTCGACTACTTAATGTTTTGTTTGTTTCTTAAATCAATATTATCCGTATGTGAATGGACAGAATCAAGTCCTGCTGGTTCTGCAGATACAATTTATACTGAATTAATAGAAATAATGGACTAGTTAAGTTATATTATAATTTTCCATTATTTTTTATCCCATTTTTATATGAGACGATGTATTTTTAATAAACGTCTCTTTTATGCTTCTTGCGTTTAGTTATCTTAATATGAAATAAATAAATAAATGTGTGAAGCACCAATAAATTTTGTAGTAGCACATGTCAAACATCTATAGAGGACATTTTCAATGAAGCTCCTTTAATTACTTAATGGTTTATTTGTCTCAGGAAGATTTAGAAAAATATGATCGACTATTTTGTAACTAAATTAAATTTTATGAAAAATGTAGAAAATTTTAATATTTAAATTGTATGTTGATAGCGTGGTCATTTTTTACAGTGAAAAGAAACAAAATTTAAAAAAATACAATACTAATAAAACGCTGGATCTAATAAAAGTAAAAGGAATCACCTTAAATTATAATAAGAGTGAGCTAGTAAACTTTTGAAAAATTAAGAGACATGGTACTTAATGAAGCTCCTAACGAATATGTTTCAACTAAAAATATCTTAAGAAATACTGATCATACTGTTGTTACTAAAGAAGTTCTTTCGTACTAATTTTACCAAAAGGAAACGTATTGATAATTACGATTCTGTACCGTACCGTTATAAAAAACAAAAATTTGAATCAATTGATCAATAATTAATTTAATTCTTTTTAAAGTTATTTTCTTCCTTTGATTCCTATCTTTAAGGTCAAAAAGTAAGTAGTTATGTAAAGTGAAGACAGATTTTAAAGAGGCAATAGTTGACTAAATAATAAAAAATACAAATATAAAAACAAAAAAACATAAAAAATAAAACAAAAAAAAACAAAAAAGACCCATATACGAAAATTAGGATTTAAAAAAAAAAACAAAAATATCAAAAGACCCATATACAAAAAAAGACCCATGTGTAGCTTAACCTAAAAGAGGCAAATATAAAAACAATATAAAAGAGGCAAAATTACAATAATCCAATATTTCTATTTTTAGTTTTCAAGTTTAAGATCACAACGATTATTAACTTTTACTCTTATCAAATAACAACAACTACGATATATACATAATAGGCTATATTTTAGCAAATTTAGTGCCGTTTGATTTTTGTTTAAATAAAACAATAAAAAGTTTAAATAATCTAAGATTTTAAGATTAGATACTAACGTATATACAAAAAAAATATCCTGTATTTTACCAAAAACCCATCCTTTTTACCCCGTCCCTTCCTGACAAGCTATTGTTACAACCTTCACGTTGGTGCTTGTTGTTAAAAGTATTTTTGTTCTTTAATAAACAATTTTACTTAACCAATAGTAACAAAGTCCTAAATATTTTTTATAAACATGTATTGCCTTTTACATAAGTATATTTTAAATTCTATTTGAATATAATTTTATTACTTATGATTGCTTATAATAATAAAGGTTATGTGAAGCATTTGTAACGTTAGTATATAG
This sequence comes from Psylliodes chrysocephalus, assembly GCA_927349885.1. Classification (NCBI taxonomy): domain Eukaryota; kingdom Metazoa; phylum Arthropoda; class Insecta; order Coleoptera; family Chrysomelidae; genus Psylliodes; species Psylliodes chrysocephalus. The sequence continues at coordinate 3,439,489 of OV651826.1, forward strand.
ACATGTAGCACAAACAGGGGTGGTTAGACCTAAACATTACTACTAAAGTTGTACTGGGCAAAAAATTATCAATCATTAAAGTTGGACGTTCTTGGTAATGTTCAAAATGATCTACTAATCCAGTAGAAAACTAATATTGACTCATATTTAAGTTGCAACCCTGTTAGCCATCCAAACTCGAGCCTTCTTAACAATTATTAAAAATTGTTTTAATCTTTGACCTTTCTTACATCTAACATCCAAAACTCTAAAATTTAAAATATTTCCCATTCAGGGGTAAGATATTTAGGTTGGTTGATGAGATGAGGAGGATGCGCAATGGTGCCGATGAGTCCTAAGTGCTCCTGAGGGGTAACCCTCTTCCCTAATTACAAGCTTATAATTTGATTTTTTGAAATTTGAAGCATCATAGGACGTAATGGTTAGACTGGAGAAATCTTTGAAAGATAGTCAACTTCATCTAAGAAAATGCAGGATTGTAAGAAAAAAAATAGAGCCAGTGGATAAAATAATTTTGTATGAATAATAGTACTGGGGAATATTTTATATGTTAATTTCATAAATCAATATTCTTGTTGATTTTGTATAAATAAATAAAAACTACATATTATATTATACATTTATAAAACTAATTTAAATTTTGCACTTAGGTACTGTATTCGTGGTAATCAGTTAAAATAGATATGAAATAAAACCTTTGAGTTTTAAACTTATAATTCTCAAGCTAAAATTTCTTTCAGATTTAGTTCTATAGTATGTCAATTTAATATACAATTTTAAAAAAAAGCAGTAATATTTTCATAAAACTTTAATGATTTTATAGGGTTGGTTATTCATATACTAGAAACTGTAGAAATATGACATTCTCTCAACTTTTAAAGAAAAAGAAGTACATTTGTGTATCTATTATTTTTTTAAATAGATGTATTTTTGTTGATTTTTTTTTTTACGGTGACCTACTAATTTCAAATTTGATAATATATTTTGATAATAAAATAACTTCCTTTGAACAATTGTTTTTACATTAACCTTTTATTAATAACATTTTGGATCATTATCGATTTTTTATGCTTCACAATTTTTGACCTTCAATTTTTAAGAAAATAATCTAATTATAGAGCATTCTGTGTTTGAATGCCATATTGTAGAGATATGGAGAAAATTTTTCGGGGTTGCTTTAAAGCTATTATTCGGAAAATGTGTGATGTTTCATTATAGGTGATAGATAAATTCCAGTATTCTTTTATTTTTTTTGGATAGTTATGATGAGTTTTAAAAGTGATAGTTTATTTATGATTGAAGGTAAGTACTTTGTAAAATGCGACCGACATGTATCGTCTGCTAGTAATTTATTTTCAAAAATCATATAAGTTAGATTTTTTTTTTATTTATAAAGTGGCACTGGACAATGATGAGGTGACATTTATACATTTAAATGGATAGCACTGTTATTAAAATGGTTCGTAAAAATGTGAATGTACAAAATTGAAACTTTTAAAATGTTATGTTAAAGTATTTATTATTATATCTAATGTGGTGCTAAGAAATGAATTCTAAGATAAAATCTAAATATTTAAAATGTTAGGTTAAATTACTTGTTACTATTTTTAAAGTGGAGCTAGACATTATTTTTTTTTCTAACTTAAGAAGCGTATGTCTGTTTCTACTGGTGTTGTTCCAGACTGACTTGATTGCATATAATAAAGGTTAGGTGAAACAATTGAGACGTTAATATACAGACATGTAGCACAAACAGGGGTGGTTAGACCTAAACACTTTAATAAATAAAACTACTAAAGTTGTACTGTGCAATAAATTCTTAATCATTTGAATTGGGCGTTCTTGGTAATGTTCAAAATGATCTATGAATACAATAGAAAACTAATATTGACTCTAACTTAAGTTGCAACCCTGCTAACCATCCAAACTTTAGACTTTTTTAATAAATATTAAAAATAGTTTTAACCTTTGACCCTTCTTACATCCAAAACACTGAAACTTACAATATTTCACATTCAGGGGTAAGATATGTAGGTTAATTGATGAGATTAGGAGGATGCACAATAGTATTGATGAGGCCTAACTACCGATGAGGGGCAACCCTATTACAAGCTTATAATTTGATTTTTTGAAATTTTTAAGTGCTGCTGCAGACAGTAATTAACTTCACCAATCGATAAGTATGAAATCTACATTACCGTTAATAATAACATTAACTTTAGAGTTTTAAAACATTTAAATACTTATAATATCCTTAGACTTAAACACCTAAGTTTCAACCCTCCAAACTCTAGACTTTTTAATAGTTATTAAAAATAGTTTAAACCTTTGACCCTTCTTACATCTAACATCCAAAACTCTAAAATTTAAAATATTTCCCATTCAGGGTTAAGATATTATGTAGGTTGTATGATGAGATGAGGAGGATGTTCAATGGTGCCGATGAGACCTAAGTGCTATTGAGGGGTAACCCCCTTCCCTAATTATAAGCCTATAATATAATTTGATTTTTTTTTTTAAATTTTTAAGTGCTGATGTAGACAATAATTAACTTCACAATAATCGATAAGTATGAAATCTGCAATACCGATAATAATATCTGCAAATCTTCATGCCTCGAAATTCCCAACATTTTAATACTTATAATAAGTTGCAACCCTGCCAACCCTCCAAACTATAAACTTTCTAATAATTATGTAAAATAGTTTTAACCTTTGACCCTTCTTATCTTATATCCTTACAACCTGTTAATTAATGAAAATCTCTTACATCTAACATCCATTAATAATTATAACAAGGATTTTTCTCTTCAACATTAATCTAAACCAATGTCATTTTCCTTGTTTAAGTCCGACCAATAATAATCAAGATAAATGCTTGAGTCCTTACGACATCGCATGATTTTTCTCTTCAGCAATAATAGAGATTTAATTCCCTAACACTCCTCCGTTTGAATCTGATCAATAATAGCGGAGATATGTGTAATGCCCTTTTGACTACTTTCAGTATACCGGAAATTATTAATCCAGATTATTTAAAAAAAAATATGTGAGAATTTTAAACATCATTTAGATTCTAGACCCTTCTTACATCTAAAACACATTCAATATTAAAGGATTTAACCTTCTTGTCTTACATTCTTACAACCTGTTTGATCATAAGTAAAATAAACGATACCAAGCTAGACGGCATACTCTAATAACGGAGTCGAATAATGTCTCCTTGAAAATCTAATCTAAACAAATCAAATCTAAGGGAGTTTTGAATTTTTTTACTGAATATACTACAGCAATCTGTTCACTATTTATATGTTTAAATCGCCCACACAAAAAAACATGATATTCATATCAATATTTAGATACACCTTGACCTTGACTTTGACCTTGACCTTGGCACGTGGGATTCGTGAGGCGTAAAGATGTTTTTCTTTAGACTTTTAAAAAATGGAAAAATAGATTTTTTAAAATAGATTTCTTAAAATAGATTTCTTAAAATAGATTTCTTAAAATAGATTTCTTAAAATAGATTTCTTAAAATAGATTTCTTAAAATAGATTTCTTAAAATAGATTTCTTAAAATAGATTTCTAAAAATAGATTTCTTAAAATAGATTTCTTAAAATAGATTTCTTAAAATAGATTTCTTAAAATAGATTTCTTAAAATAGATTTCTTAAAATAGATTTCTTAAAATAGATTTCTTAAAATAGATTTCTTAAAATAGATTTCTTAAAATAGATTTCTTAAAATAGATTTCTTAAAATAGATTTCTAAAAATAGATTTCTTAAAATAGATTTTTTTTAAATAGATTTCTTAAAATAGATGTCTTAAAATAGATTTCTAAAAATAGATTCCTTAAAAACAGATTTCTTATAATAGAATTCTTAAAATAGTTCTCTTAAAACAATAATGAATATGTGTGGCGTAAAGAGGTTTTACTTTAGATTTTTAAAAATGGATTTCAAAAATTATATTTTTTAAAAGCAGCGTGCGTGGAAAGTTCGCGAAACGGGGCCCCCTTGTGTGATTGGGTCATGTGGGTTGTGTGTGGTCGGTACATGACCTTGAACGCGTGAGTGGGTCGTGCGAGGTCGGTGGCTGAACTTGTCCGCGTGTATACGGGCATGTGGGTTGTGCGTGACCTTGTCGTCTGTATGGGTGGGGCATCCGAGTCGTGCGTGACCTTGACCTTGATGACCTTGATGACATTGACCATTACCTTGGCCCTAACCTTGACCTCGACCTTGACCTTGGCACGTGGGCGGTTCTAAAAATAGATCCTTATCTCTCTTATCAGTAGCCTTGACCTTGACCTTGAACTTGATCTTGACCTTGAACTTGACCTTGACACGTGGGATCCTTATCTCTCTTATCTTCCTTATCTCTCACTTCCGGTGGGGAAATGGTATAGTTTATCTACTGATGTTGCTTCGAGATACGATCCTCGAAACATTAAATTAAGTTATTGACTAATTTGTACAAGAAAATTACTTATTGACATTGCCTGCGTACGGATAAGCAATGAAAGCTGTGTTTTTGAGCAGAGCCTCAAAGGAATGCCCATGGGAGGATAAATTCCATCAACTTTTCGAGAAAGTAATTTCAGAAATATTTGTTAAATCGATTCTAAGCTATCAGAATATATTTATCAGTGTTGACTTCATACTATCAAAGCATATTCAAGATTGGATCTGTTTGTGCCTAATTTATTTATTTATTAACTATAAGGAGTACGAACAGGACGAACCTAAAAAAAGTACTCACAATTTACAATATAAAAATAACAGTAAATGCATTAGTTTTAACACAAGTAAATTTAAAAATAAAAAGATATTAACATTGTGATATGATTTAAAGGTAAATATATTATTTAAAGATATTATAATATAAGGACAAATATATTTAAAAATATTATATAAAGATATTATTTGACAACAATTTCACCTTTTTTATTTATATCATTTGTTTAAATAATGGATCACACTATCTAGTAATTAGAGAAACAATTATTCAACTATGTGTTTATTAACTATGCATAGGTATGGGGGATCTACGTCAATTCATCGCCCGACAATTCATCGCGCGAAAATTCAGAGTCGACATTTCATCGTAAGACGATTCACCGCCACGACAATTTGTCGCCAGCCATTTTTTAGAATTCATTTTATGGTTTATTTTATTTTTTTTTAATATAATCAAAATTTTATTTTATATATTTTTTAGTATAGGTAATAAAAAACAAGTAGGTATATTGAAAAAAAATATATTATAAAAAATTGTAGTTGCTAGTTATTACATTTTAAATTGAATTAATATAATATAATAATATTAAATAAATTAGACTTGCATTCGAAAATTATGCGCAATTCCTCGAAGATATTCCATGGTATTACGAGCGTCGTAGGATTCTGTAAGTAGTTTTAAACGACGTGCAGAATCTTTGTAAATTTTTTTTTGAGTAATGTCATTACCTGCCACAATTTGCTTTATTTTCAATTTGTTAAGGCTTTTCTCCTTTTGTAAAGCCTTAATTAGCCTCCAAATGTTGGGATGTGCAATGGAAACAATTAAACTGAAACTGTTATGCCATCCTTCAACTGCATTATTGGTTCTAGCAATTCCCTCTCTGGCTGCATTGTAACAATTCCAAGAAGATATAGGAAATTTTGGTAACCGTCTTCTTCCTCTTCTGTCTAATCTACCAATCCACGTGTCTTCAAAATAGTTTATTAAATCTGCTAAGTCCTCGTTTTCTGCATAGAATTCACTTTCCAATAATAAATCAAAAACACTCTCTACATCGTCTTCAGGAACATAAGCAAGTGCAGCCAGAAGTCGCAAATTTGATGAAAACACTTCTTCATCCACATATCACCTCTGAAATCCGGTATTCTGGATTTGTCTCTATATACACTGAGAAAAATGAATAAAGCTTCTACGAATTTGAGTATTAGGGAATTAACTTCGTACCGCATTCATCGCTGCTTTTTCGAAATCCATTAAAAAAGGTGTAGGTCAAAGTTCAGGTTTCAAATTTTTTTAATGCTGCATATAAACGTCTATAGCTTTCTTCTCTTTTATTCGGCAGAATTGCATATACTGTTGGAATGGTATTTGAATATTTGACGCCATGGATTGTATATATTTGGGAAAACATATTAGGGGCTGTTGAAAAAGTTCCATCTCCGTACCAGTGTTCACACTCCAACATGTAGTCAAGATTTCTTGCTGTTGTAAACACTAATATTCGATCTTCTGATGGGCCGCTGTCGTACATTAAAAATAACTGACCACTGCTTGTCAGTGTATATTCCTGTGGAATAACTAATTGAAGCAGAGAATTTGGAATCGCAGGAATTCTTTCTGTCTTTTCCTTTTTTCGTTGAATAGTTCTTTTCATTGCACTCACTTGTAGTAATCTGGCTGCAGCCGATGATAATAAACCCTCGGAAACCTTTGCAATGATTTGTTGAGTAGTGGAACCACTTTGTTCAGCTAAAACTTTCATTTTTTTAACAGCTCTTCTTACTTCGGCATCAGCACTATCTGACACATGATTATGTTCGGTACTCTTCACAATTTCATCGCCTATGGTATGAATGCAACCGGTACATCTCCATTTATGATATAAAGAACACTTCCAAATACCTTTTTCTCTAGAATGTGTATGGCCATTGTATAAAAGTATTTTGTGACCTCTTTCGCTGTCAACAAATTGTAACGGCATTTTCAAATTTTACAATGATGTAAACTCGTACAAAGACAAAATAAGAATGATTACAGTTCGTTGGTATTTCTTATTTAAACCTTATAAACATATATTATAAACAGGGCATCTAAAATACTAACTTACACAAACAAGCTATTGAAGATAATGCTTTTTAGAATTAAATATTGATTGCACTATGAATTTCTCCTTGAAAGGATTAATAAAGGATAATTATAATTCTCTATTATTATTAACTAATTTGGTAACTTACCCGAATTGGCTAATGAAGATAATCCTTTTTAAATAGTAGGTAAAGGACTGTTGAGAACCTGCGACTGCCGCTTATACACTTTAAATTGGCTTATCAATAATACATTATTGATATTTATTATATTTTTCTTAGTAAAAACTACTTGATTAGCAGAAAAAATGTAAATCATATTTTTGTGTAATTTTGAGTAAGATATTTTGTAATTTTTTCGAAAAAATAATTGTTTGTTTTTCAGACATACTGTATAAATCATAGATACAATACGATATTTTTGTGGCGATGAATTGTCGTAGCGATAAACTGTCGTAGCGATGAAAAGTCGTGGCGATGAATTGTCGGCTCTGAAAGGTCGCGCGATAAATTGTCGCGCGACCAATTGACTGATACCGGTATGTTGATAACAAGTTTGCTTCACCTCTACAGTAGCGCGATAAGCACTTACGGTTAAACTACACCTGTCGGTGTCAGTCGATAAAGTAGGACACTCAGTAGTAAAGCGATTTAAAAAGTGGCTGGCTTTATAATTTAGATATTTGAAGTAACATTTTCCTCTTTGACAATTTTTACTTACAACTCTACCAAACAAACAACAAGTTAGTGAACTTTTGTTGTAAGTAGGTAAATGTTGAAAAATGAGAAATGTTACTTGTTTTAACTGAAAAATAAAATTAGGTGAAAAATAAAACACATTTTTAACAAGTTTAATTTATTTAGAATTACCATGTGTCTCATTATCTTCTAACTGCATATTATGAACAGAACATAAGCACTATATCACGCACTAAATTACTGAAGAATAAAAATATAATATGATAAACAGCACAGCACATGACAATAATTTTGTTATTAAAAAACTGGATATAGTTTTTATAAAAAATCAGAAGCAGTTAATTTATAAACACAGTTGTTTTAAATATCCCTATTACTGACTTATTAATGCAAGGAAAAATCATATTAATTCTATTTATAATAATAATGCGTTAATTTGTAATAAAATACGTTTTTTTTTTTCAATAAAATTCGTTATTTCTGAAAACACTTATAAGAAATTCTGACTAGCTCATAGAAATTTAAAACCAAACATTACTTACCTTTAATCAAATAAAAAAATGAGCAGCACATAAATTCGGCATTTTTAATAAACACTTTTGGGGAAATAGTTTTCAGGAAAGATAGGAGCATGAATAATTCTTTTTTTTTATTTAGAAAGCCAGTAAGAATTATAAACTCTAGCTTTATCAATAGAAGATTAATTCAAACTTATATACAGGGTGTTTCATTGGTAAAAGGACTCCCTTTAACCATGGATGCTTCCAAATAACCCCTACTTAATGGGTCTTTCGACCTTTATAGCCGAGATACAGGGTGTTTTATCAATTTGGCCTATTTCTTTCCAGACTCATAACTTATTAACCACTTTGTATATCTTTTTGACATTTGGCGTACTTATTGACCGTAATTTACCAAATCTAAAACGGTATAAAGAAGAAACGAAATCCAGGTCCGTCTTTACAAAAAATTAATAAATTCGTCCATCCTTAAAACAACATCTTGTATGTCTGAATTTGAAATTTTTGTTTTCATATTTGAAAAGAGCACAAAAAACTGAATTCAATAATGTACATTTTATTTTTGCGCAAACGATTTTACTACTGAAATTATAAGTCCAAATTGTTATTTTTGAGCATTTTGGAGGTACAAACTGGAAACGGACGGAGTTTTACTAATTTTATTACGGTATATTTAAAATTATTTAAAGAAGTATATTTCTAAAAGCTACAGATATGTCAATACTTATAATTGTATGCATCTACACTATTTCAAAAAATAATTTCAGGTCCGGTTTTAGAGCCAAAAATCAGAATTATTTTTTTGTTCGACCGCACCCTGTATAAATTATTCCATGTAAGTTTTAATAAATAGTATGTAGGATAATAATATGGAAAAAAACTAACATCCAGTAGAACAAATAATAACATTAACAACTAAAGGAAAAACACATAAATAATAACTAATTAATACATAATAAACAAATCAAAATAACAACTAATAATACAAAGAAATAGAAATATTGGAAATGAAGTAATAAACCTTATTGCTACGAAAAACTACAAGAGTTGTTCAAAATGACCTCCATTTTGTTCGATGCATTTTCTTGCTCGTTTTAAAATATGGTTGACGGCTTTTCTGAGTACATCGGGATTATTTTTTATTTCTTTGCACGCGTTTTCTATCTTCCCAACTAGTTCTTCCACACTATTTATAGGAGTGGAATATACTTTTGTTTTTAGATGTCCCCAAACGTGGTAATCCAGCGGATTAAAGTCAGGCGATCTTGAAGGCCAGTGACTGGGAGCACCTCTGCCTATCCACGTATTAGGAAAATTTTCATTCAAAAATTCTCACAATTAGCCGGTAATGCGGTGAAGCACCATCATGTTGAAAATATACACCGGCTATATCTACATCTGCATCGTCTAATAGAACAGGCAACATATTTTGAAGAAAATCTAAATAAACTTCGCCAGTCAGTCTGTGAGGGAAAATATGTGGTCCAATTAATTGAACACGCCGTCTCTTGTAAACTGGGCCTCATCCGTAAATATGCATCTACGTACAATTCGCCGATTTAAGAGAATCCACCTACTAAAATTAATTCTAGGTATTTCATCGCCTGCTTCTAACCTCTGTACTTCCTGAATATGATATGGGTGTAAACGATGTTTTTTTAGTCGTCGCCATACGCTGGTATGAGGTACATTAAATGCTCCTTGTGCTCAGTTATAATATTTTGTTCCACATTCAAATGCTGCCTTTCACGATGCTCGTTTAATTGAGCTGTTGGGAATCTACCATATCTTCTCATGTAATTAAAAATGCGAATAAAAGTTTTGAAATTTGGTGATCTTCGACCAGGAAATCTCAATTCATATTCCCTTCTCCTGTCACTAACCTTGAGATACTCATGTGACCTGGCCTAATGTCAAGATTTCCCAGTGTATTCCCTAATCTGTAAGCACCTAATCTTGCCTCCCCTTCTATCACATAGTGAAGAGGTGGGAGTCCTATTAGTGCTTCCATTGCAGCAGTGGGGGTTGTTTTCATTGCCCCCGTTATTCCGAGGCAGGCAAGTCTTTGTACCTTGCTAAGCCTCGTTATTGCTTTCCTTTGCTGTGTCTTTGGCCACCACACCAAAGCTGCGTATGTTATTATGGGTCTCACCACCATGTTATAAATCCAATATACCATGTCTGGTTTTAACCCCCATTTTTTTCCAAAGGATCGCCTTGCCATCATTAATGAGGTTTCCGCTCTCCTTGTGGTTCTTTCTAGATGCTGGTTCCAGGTAAGTCTCGAGTCAATCATAACCCCGAGATATTTTACCTCCCCCTTATGCTGGATGCTTGCACCTCTTAGGTTTAGAGGTCCTAGTCCCTCCAATTTCCTCCTGCGGGTGAATGCAATTATGTCAGATTTGTTTGAGCTAATGTTTAGTCCTTCCGCCTCTGTCCATTTTGTTACTATATATAGAGCCTCTTGCATTCGATCTCTTACTATAGTGTTCTATTTACTATTATAGTTACTATTTTCCCTGTGCCATGATCACTAGATCATCGGCATATCCCAGGGTTCTATGTCCCTTATCTTTGAGAGCCCTAAGCAGCCCGTCCACTACAAGGTTCCACAGGAGTGGAGACAGCACTGCACCCTGTGGATATCCTCTCGCTACCCGTGCCGCTGTTGTCTCTCCCATAAGGGTTGTGTGTATAGTTCTCTCCCTTAACATAGAGTCGATCCAGGACACGCATGTGTCCTCGATTCCTCTGTGTTTGAGAGATCTAATGATCGATTCAACGGAGGTATTGTCGAATGCACCCTCGATATCCAAGAATGCTCCCAGCATTACCTCCTTGTTTTCCAGTGTGTTCTCCACCCTTTTTATTAGTTGATGGAGAGCTGTTTCAGTTGATTTCCCTGCACTATAGGCGTATTGGTCTTGGTATACTGGCCTTTGAACCAATATCCCGTCTCTAATATGCCTATCTAGCAGTTTTTCCAAAGTCTTAAGTACGAAGGACATAAGACTTATTGGTCTTAGGGACTTTGCCGTTTTCTGTGCCATTTTCCCAGGTTTTGGTATAAAAGTTACCCTAATATTTCTCCAAGCTTTTGGTATGTGTCCAAAGGCCAGGCTACTTCTGAGTATGTTACAGAGTCTGCTGTATAAAATATCAGGACCTCTTTGTAACATTATTGGATAAATCCCGTCCATGCCCGGTGATTTATATGGTTCGAATCAGCTAATTGCCCATTTCAGTTTATCATAGTTCACCACTTGTTTGGCTATCCTCCAATCTTCCCTGTTGGCTCTATTATGAGCTTCCAGTCGGTTTAGATTCCGGTTAGCCGGTGTGTGTGCTATGGTTTGTGCACCAGGGAAGTGAACCCTGAAGAGTTCCCTTACTGTTTCCTTCTCTGTGATTGTGTACTCCCCAAGTTCATTCTTAAGGTGTTTATTGTGTGATGTGTGTCTTTTGAGAGAATTTTTTGGAGCCTGGCACATTCTTGAGTGCTTGCTATCTCCTCACAGTGCCTTCTCCAAGACTCTCTCTTGACTTTTCGTAAAGCTATGTTGTAACAGGTTCGTATGGTTCTATATAGTTCCCATTCGCCGGTAATTTTAGCCTTATTAAATTTTTGTCTCACCTGTTTCCTTAGTATAGCCAGGTCATCATTCCACCATGGAACTTTCCTGGTAAAGTTCCTTGCTATTAAGGGACAGGTATCGTTGAAAGCGCTAGTGACTGTGTCATTAAACTCATCCACAGCCATTTCTAGGTCGGTTGTTGTTCTTATCGTCTTTCTTATCTTCGGAAGATTACATTCCAGGGAAGAATTGTATGCCTCCCAGTCTGTTTTCCTGGGATTCCGATAACTTTCTTTTGCAATATTACCTTTAGTATTGAAGTTTATGTGTCTGTGATCTGATAAACTCTCTTCGTCAGACACATGCCAGTCTGTAACAAAGTTACTCAAGTATGTTGATGCTATTGTTACATCTAGTACCTCCTTTCTGTTTTTTGTTATAAAGGTCGGTTTATTGCCTACATTTGTTATGTCTTAATTATTTGCCATAATAAATTGTAGTAAAGACTCACCTCTTTCGTTGGTATCGGTGCTCCCCCAGATCCTGTGGTGTGCGGTTGCATCACAGCCAATGATCATCTGCATTCCGTTGCGCCTGCAGAATCTCACCAGCTCCTCCACTTCTCTGGTAGGTGTTGCTTCAGGATCGTCTGAAGGTAGATATGCCGATCCGAGTATTACCTCCTTCGGTCCATTTCCTGCATCGATCTTGATTCTGACTGCTGTCAAATCTCTGGAACAGAAATTAGTTAACGGCAGTATTTTTATGCCTTTTTTGGCAATTATGCAGATTCGAGGGGTGTCTGTGGATCTGTCATATATTAACTCTCCACCCAGCCCTCCTAAACCTCTTATTGTACCGTGTCTAATCCACGGTTCTTGTACCAGGGCCACTTCAAACCTCCCCATCGCCACTGTAAGTACCGCCGAAGCAGCTTTACAGTGCTGGAGGTTGATTTGGATTATCCTGATCCTCGCCAGGCCGCCTTAGGACCCTGAAGGTCACTCTTCCTAGCTTATACTGTTAGTTATCAAATGTGAACTTTTACTATTAAACGTTATTTGTAAATGTTAAAATGTGATTGTTAACAGTTAATAAACCTATGTTTTGTATTATATTTCATTATTTAATAAAGCAGTATTCTATATTTCTTACATTTTATTATTAAAAATATTAATTGTAAATGTTAAAATTTGTTTGTTAACAGTTAAGAACAGTATAGTTTAAGAAATCTTGTATATGTTTAATATTATACTTTAATTGTTTTATAAAATACTATTCGATTTCTAAGACATTTTTTTATTTTAGTTATCAAATGTTTTATGTTATTATTAAACATATTATTTGTAAATGTTAAAATTTGTTCTTATCTGTTAATTGATGATTTTGAATCTAGTAATTTATATTTGTTAGTATTTAGCCTAAATATATTAGGGATATGAAATCAAAGGTATACATACAGAAAATATATTTTGTTAAATTGAAAAGTTAACAATACATACTGATAAATTTCAACAAACATAAACAAATTAAAAAAAAATGTAGCGGCCGATAGGTGGTACAATGGTACCTCCGGCTAAATTTTATAAGGTGAGTGGCAGTTCCACCAGGAAGTGTTATATACAAGGATTTCGTGTTTCGTGACGCACGATCGAATCTCGGTCAAACCCAATACATTTTTTTCTTGGAAAAACTATGAAAATTAAAAAAAAGTACTTTTCAGGAGACTGTCATGAAAAATAATATCTTTAAAGTGTCACTTTTTTGGCCGCATTTATTTTAAGGCAGCTTTTTATAAGCATAGGTTAATTATACTTATCGTTAGTAATGTTATACAAATTTAATTAGTTAACGATGGATTTTTATTCGAATAATAAAAATTTGAAACAATTCTTGCATTTGAGCCTCTTTTTAAAAACAAGAATGTGAAAAAAATATTGGCTCAACTTGAGTCGCATAAAAAATGTTGTGTACACCTCGACCGTATAATTTTTTTTGACCTAACCAGAAGTTGCTTGATCTCGGCAGCAAACTTCAGATTCGGCTAGAAAATATCAACTTTATGGCCTTGTTACACAAATAACTATTCTATTGTTTGATTAAGAATAATTTTCTTACTGTAGTAGAATTTTATATAAATAAAAAGTTTATTCGGTCGTGTTTATTGTTTTTATAAAGTTTAAGTACCTACGGGCACTACATATATTTCGGAAATACTGTTCCATCTTCTGGTGCCAGTTATTAAATATTGACTACACATACCTAAATTTTCAAAATTAATTAGCAACGACTGTCACTATTCAAAAGTTACATATACATTTGGATTCAAAAAAAAATACCTAGTCTATTAATACCCTTTCATAATTTTATTAGAAATTATAATAAAATTGATCGAGTGAACAGACACTTTTTAATTAATCCAGTCATAAATATTTATACTCTTTAATAAATATTAACGTCACAAAAAGTAGATAAGTATCTTGCTGCGAGAAACTATAAACACCCTTTTAATTAGTGAAATTGATGAGATGATAATATGGTGAAATATTAATTTCTGAATTTTAAATTATTTATACGTGGCTTTCTAAATATTACTGTAAATTTTTGGAGGGTAATAAATCATAGATCAGGTTACTAAGAAGTAGAACTTTATTGTTGATAACTGGGCTAAACACATAAAGAGTAACTATTTTTTTCTTCTAGCATCAAAATTAAAAATAATACTAATATGGACAAAAAAATTTAAACTTTATCTTTGAAAAGTTACATCAGGTCTTGCCCAATTTAAGCCAAACAATAAAAAATAACAAAAATCACCATATTATTTAATGACTATCATAATTAGAATTAACATTAAACAACTTTAAATACTTGTAATACCTATTTATGCAACCAGTTACGAAATGCCTCATTTTATGTAACGAGTGAATATTTGCGAGACGAGCAGAGCGAGTTCCCGTAACATGAATGAGATACATAAAACGGCATTTCATGACTTTAATTATGTGATTTAAGATCATTCGTGGATTCGATATTGATATAACTAATTATTTAGTCCCAAAACAACTAAACCTAATCGCGGGATTAGACCTGTTACGTGAACAAATTAACAAGATAAGTGCCCAAAAGGGCCAAAGAAAATATAATTGCATGTTGAGAGCCACCAATTTGTTTTACAATGGAGCATGTTCAAAAATTGTTTTTAATGAATAATAGAGTTGAAAATAAAACTACATTTTTTTAATTTTTTTTTATCTATTCATTTGCCGGAGTTATGAATTTTTTTAAAATTTATGACGTCACCGGGAATAGACCAATAGGAGCTAGCGCACAACGTTGCCGGCTAGAAGGTTTACGAGAAGTGATGTACGTTCGTTTGTGTACTCCTTCTTACTTTTAGACTTCTAAAACATCGGTAAACAAATATCTTTTAAATATATAATATCAAATGTTTTTTGAACGTATTATTTCTGTTTAAACTTTTACCATATTTAAAGTTTCATTGTTTTAAAAGTCACTTAATAATTCAAAAAATGGCAAAATGGCAGCACTGTGTATGGCATCTGTCATCATAGTGTCTCGATCAAGAATTTATTTGGAATTTGAGTGTTTAATTTTGTACTTTTTATAAATATTATGACTACGAAAAAGTGTTTTGTTCCAGAATGTGATAATAATTCACATTCATCTTCAAAAATATTTATTAGTGTTCCTAGAAATTTGGAAAGAAGAAAATCAACCTTCTACTAGCGATGTTTCTCGTGAACTTTTTAATAAAAATACACCGGATTATCAAGATGTAGCAGCAATTTCTGCTAATTGTCCCCTTCAGGAAATTGAAAATGAGGCTACTATAAATTCTTAGGTGTATAACCTAAAAACCCTTCTGGAAGAAAATGCAGAATCTCCTGAAAGTTTTGAAGATACCGAATTTATTCATCATTTTGTGGAAGAACTAGTGATAAAGAAATAATAGAAAAATGTGGGTATTTAAACAAACTGGTTCCTGGATCCCATATAATGGCAGATAAGGGTTTCAGAATATTCAGCTACTTGAAAACATGGGATGCACTTTAGTAAAGCCACACCTAGTGTATCACAGAATGAAAAAAGTTCTCCAGAAGATGTACAATTAAGTAAAAGAATAGCATCTCTAAGAATACATGTGGAAAGAGTTATAAGAAGGATTAGTTAATTTAACATATTAAAACCACACCCGTGTGTGAATTTTAAGCAAGTACATTTACTTAGTAATATCTGCATAATTGCTTGTTAACTTACAAGAACCTATTTTGTAAGAGTAAATAATAATTTAATAAACTTTTTGTCTGTTTTTTAATTTAATTTACCTAATTATCACATTTCAGGGATTATAATGAGTTTTTAAACAGCCAATGTAATTTTTTATAAAATTTTAACTTTTCGAGCAAATCAAAGAGGAATGAGTACCTGTATATACATAGATTTTTTTGGGACTAAAACTACCAAAACAAAGGCACCTATTTACAGCAGTTTAAAATGAAACATTTTAACAAAAACGAATATGTCACAGTGATAAATATTAAAAAGAATCTCCTGAAAGTTTTGAAGATACCGAATTTATTCATCATTTTGTGGAAGAACTAGTGATAAAGAAATAATAGAAAAATGTGGGTATTCAAACAAACTGGTTCCTGGTTCCCATATAATGGCAGATAGAGGTTTCAGAATATTCAGCTACTTGAAAACATGGGATGCACTTTAGTAAAGCCATACCTAGTGTGTCACAGAATGAAAAAAGTTCTCGAGAAGATGTACAATTAAGTAAAAGAATAGCATCTCTAAGAATACATGTGGAAAGAGTTATAAAAAGGGTTAGTTAATTTAACATGTTAAAACCAAATTCCTGTGTGAATTTTAAGCAAGTACATTTACTTAGTAATATCTGCATAATTGCTTGTTAACTTACAAGAACCTATTTTGTAAGAGGAATGAGTACCTGTATATGTATAGATTTTTTTGGGACTAAAACTACCAAACCAAAGGCACCTATTTACAGCAGTTTAAAATGAAACATTTT
Organism: Psylliodes chrysocephalus; assembly: GCA_927349885.1. Taxonomy (NCBI): domain Eukaryota; kingdom Metazoa; phylum Arthropoda; class Insecta; order Coleoptera; family Chrysomelidae; genus Psylliodes; species Psylliodes chrysocephalus. The sequence continues at coordinate 3,456,174 of OV651826.1, forward strand.
AACAAAAATGCCTGTCACAGTGATAAATGTTAAAAACAACCAAGTTCAGTTGAATGTGGTAGCAAAGTCTATATATTCCAATAAATCGGGTAACTACATGTGGTATCACTGGTGATAAATTTAAAAATATCACAATTCTTGCTACCTTTTTAAAAAATCCAGAAAGTGTGCCTTCTTATCAATCGTTTATGAAAATGACAACAGTGATAAATGTGAAAAAAAAAATTTAATGTTGCTATTCGTTATTACGATAGTAAAACATGTTTGCAGTTCTGTTTATTTTTTATGAAAATCTAAGTAAAAACAACCAATGTCAAAGGGTTATAATTTTTTTTCTGTCAAACCAAATATATCACAAAAAATTGATCATAGGTCAAGCTAAAGTAATACCTTTATTGATAGTGGCTTTAAAAAAGGAGAAAGAATAATATTGACGTAAGTTATTATTATTAACATTGGTGATTTTTAATAAAAACTCTTCAATTATTGTTTACAAACAAAAATATAAAAATCTGTGAAAATTTTATTTATTAACCTTTTAATAAAAAATGAGAAAAATGAAGTAAAAAACAATTTATTTACAAATAAAAAATATATATACAAATCCTAAGAATCTAAAAGTACTGATTTATTTTCCTGTAGTGGATGAAGAGGTTTCTTTAACAATCTCGCCAAGTGTACATCAATATTTACGCATTTTGATAAATTAGAGAATTTCCAATAACACTGAGTAGATGTTACAGATGGTTCCTCACTTCTTCTATGAAGCCACATGTTCACAACCACCTGAAAAAAATAAAACGGTTAGATATGCAGTTACAAAATAACTATATAACCAGCTACAAAATGCCTTATTTTATGTAACAAGACGAGCAGAGCTTTACTAGCTCTGAACGAATCCAGTAAAGAACCTCGGATTTTCAAAACTTAAAAAAAACAATCTCACCACATTTTCACATTTTTGAAATATTATAGAGCTTTTCGAAAAAAAACTGCTATTTTTAAAAGTACAATTTTTTGTTTAAACAGCTATGTCTCATTTTAGGCTATTGAGTATTATAAAATAAAAAATTACGGGATGCTTAGTTAGCTTCAAACGAATCCAGCAGAGCACCCCAGTTTTTTTTTAAACCACACCACGTTTTTTGGCTCCTACAATATTATAAAATATTCGAAATTTGGCATTTTTAAAAAAATTCGCAATTCCTTGCTGACTTTAAAGTTTTTTTTCTGAAAACAAATATACTTACCACATTTTTAGGATTTTAAAACAGCCTAAACATGTGTCATAAGTAGTTGTTTTTATATATAAAAAAACAAATTAAAAAACAAGTGTCCTGCTGACTTTGTTCCAACAAAGCACCCTGTATTATTTAAAAATAGCAATTTTTTTAGTAAAGTTTTACAATATTTCAAGAGTCTAAAAATATTCTAAAAATGGGGTGTGGTTTTTAGAAAAAAGCTTTAAAAACCGAATTGCTCTGCTGGCTTCTTTCGAAGGTTAGCAAGCACCATGTATTTTTTAAAAATATAATATTTCAAGTGCATAAATATATGGTGTTGCTGTTTTTACAGAAAAAACTTTATAAAATAGAGGTGCTTTACTGACTTCGTTCGAAGCTATCAGAGCATTTTAAGTTTTGCAAAAAACGAGGAGCATAAAATTTTTGAAAAGGGTATAAAAATAGCCTAAAAATATGGCATATTTTTTAACTCAAAATTTCATAGGTGCTCTGCAGCATTTTTTGGTATCATAATTATTACTAGGTTCACTAACAAAATCTATTTCTAGATTATTTTAACACTTGCTGCAATTACAAAAAATGTCTTTTTGTCAAAATTAGAAAAAAAATATTTATGGGAATAAAGGGCCTTATACACTGTTTATTATATGTGATATAAAAACAAAAAAGCATAATAAATATTACAAACCTTGACATGCAGCATATCCTAAGCATTGTGCACTAAAAATTTCATTTTTGTTAATTTCAACAACCACATCAGAAGGTTTTTGCCGTACTTTATGTTTAGGTGTAATTTGTCTCCTCTCTTATGGAAAAAGAAATTATCCCCATATTCTTGCTTGGCAGATCTAAAAATAAAACCTGAGATAAATATGTTTTACTATAAGGTGTATTGCTCCATATAAACTGTAACTACCTACTATTGAAACAAAGTCTTACCTTTCTGACTTTTGTAAACTGAGTATTGTTAAAAAATACAGTAATCATATTTTCGTTTACAATGGGTAAAACACTTGATTCAACTTTTATAAATGCAGCTGATTCATATTAATAATAAAATTAAACCAAAACAAAAAACTAAGGTAAGGTGTTAGGTGGTGTCAATTTTAATGTCGCTTAGATGTGCGTTCACTTCGACATGCTGTGTGTCGGTTTGTTCGTTGGCTTGGTTTTGTATAACAAAAAAAACTTCGACACAAGATGATTGGTCTATTCCCGATGACGTATAATTTCAAATTTTAAATTTCAATTGGGCTTAATTTAAAAACTTTTGGCTTTTTTAACGAACTGACTATTTAGAATAACTTGTATAGCGACTAACTATTACAATATCATTTATAAAACAGCATATCTCACATGTGAACATGGCCCATTGTGGGAAAAATTGGAAACCGAATTTCAGGGCTATAATCACCTTATAATCATTTCCTGTGTTTAGCTGAAAATGTTAATTGAGAAACAAAAAAAATTAGATGAGAATTAAAAAGAAAGATTTATTACAATCAGAACGACATAATCATTGATACAATTTACACTAGGTTTGGTTGACTTTAAATTGATTTAAAAGTTTATAATTAACAAAGAAACTTTCGAAATTGTGGGAGGTTCATGGTTCAAATCTGTATTTCCCTTGTTCACGACGCTAATGTGGATCCTGTATTTTGCTTCTGTATCCCAAGAAAATGAGCATTTAGACTAAACAAGGCTTCGGTCTTCCGGTGAATTTAGCCAAGGGAATCTGAGCTTCCATGAGAAGTTATTCTGAGCCTAGCTACTTTGAGCCATTATATTTTTTAAACCATTACTTTCTTAAAGCCTTTATAATTCTTTAGGCTTCTATTTGAACATCTATTTAAGCATCTATTTGAGCCTCTTTTTGAGTATCTATTTGAGCATATATTTTAACATCTATTTGAGAATCTATTTGAGCATCTATTTGAACCACTATATTAAAACAAAACAGAAACCTCAGTACTCTAGTTAACTCTTGAAATTGCGTTGGAAATGTAAATTACATATTACATAAATTATACAATGATTCATAATTTTCATAACAAAATTAGATATTGATAACAACTTAAAAACTACCATATGTAATGTAACGATATTTTAATTTATTTAGAGTTTATTTATTTAAAAGACACTATTTATAATTTATTTATGACGTACTAATTAATTTATATAATACTTAGGCACTAACTCACAATTCTAATTTATTTATTACAATCTAACTTTTCAGTCCAATACTTTTTACTAAAACTAAACTATCCGCCGATAAGTAGAGCTATTTATACCAAATCCAACACTGCTACGAGAAGTCTCTAGATGCTCCCGAAAATTCCATCTGTTCTAGCCGTTTCTCGAGCTTTAGCGGCATTCCTAGAAGATTCCGTCGTTTCGAGCAAGCTGAAAATCGCTTGCTTTAGACAGAGACGGCTTAGGAATTTTCATGACAGTAATTTAGATATCCCGAGATCATAAACAAATTATATATAACTGTTTGCTCAGATAACATCCTAAGATAAAAAGCGTTAAATAAATCCAAATGGCAAAAATAAGGAAACCAATGATAATTTACAACAAACCCATTCCTATATCTTTGCAAATACTGGCACATGGACAATATATGAAAAATAGACGATAAAGTGGCCGTTCCACGCTACGTAAAGATTCACAATTTCTAATTCAAACAACGTGATAATAAAATAGTTAAATTACCTGAGAGCATCAGTTGCACTAACACATAATTTTACGTTATAAAAATAATATTACTTACGTTTCGTCACTACAGAAGCTAGAAGAATTAAACAAACCCCAAACATATAACAAAACCACTAATGGACAAAAAATATATTAGAATAGCCACTTGGAATGCCAATGGTATTCTCCAAAAACAAACTGATATCCAAGTTTTCTTAGACGTACAAAAAATAGATATATTCTGATTTCTGAGACCCACCTTACAACAGAGTTATACATTAAATTCAGAGGATATAACTTCTATCACACTATCCATCCATCAAATGCAGCAAGATGAGAAAGTGCGTTAATTAATAAAAATAACATTTCCCACTATGAGGAACAAGGCATCCAAGAACCATAAAATCAGGTAACCATTAGCACCATTAACATTAAGGGGGCAAAATTACAATAGCTGCAATCTATTGCCCACCAAGATACAACCAGAAAAAAGAAAATTATCTCAATGTACTCAAAAAACTAGGTAACAAATTTATAATCGGTGGAGATTACAACTTCAAAAACACCAACTGGGGTTCTAGATTAACCACAGTCAAAGAAAAAGAATTGCACCGAGCTGCATCAGAACTTGATTGTACATACCAATCTTCTGAAAAACCCACCTATTGGCCCACCGCCATGTCACCTTGCGCCATATCATTGTTACCGATAATATCTAAGTTATTTGAAAAACTACTGCTAAAACGACTAAAACCAATAATTGAAAATAAAAATCTGATCCCTTCACACCAATTTGGTTCTAGAAACAAACACTCGACAATAGATTAAGTACACAGGATAGCCGATATCATCGAAAAAGCTTACGAAGAAAAATATATATGCTCAGCTATATTTCTTGACGTAGCCCAAGCATTTGACAAGGTTTGGCACGCTGGCCTAATACAGAAACTTGAAAAAATGCTCCCTAGACAATATGTCGACATTCTACAATCATATCTAACGGGAAGAATGTTTAGAGTAAAGCAAGACGAGGCATACTCCGAAATGAAAGAAATTAAAGCAGGTGTCCCACAAGGTAGTGTGCTAGGACCGGGTCTGTACTTATTATACACCAGCGATATCCCTCAACAACAATCTGTTAAAATAGCAACATTTGCGGATGACACTGCAATATTGGCAGTTGGCGGAACTAATACAGAGACCTAAGAAAAACTTCAGGAAACCTGCAACAGAATCAATCGATGGACAAAAAAGTGGAAAATAAAAATAAATCAAACTAAATCAGTACATGTTGATTTTACTCTTCGACCAAATGAACAAAAACAAATAAGAATAAAGAATGACGTTATTCCGCATCACGATTCGGCCAAATACCTAGGGATGAACCTAGATGAAAGACTTAAATGGAAAGAGCACATAAAAAAAGCAATAATAACTTGAACTTAAATTCAAAATATGTATTGGCTCCTAGGAAGAAAATCCAAATTGTCAGTGCACAACTGCTAATTTATAAACAAATCCTAAAACCAATCTGGGCTGCAATTATTGGACAACTCTATACTTAACAGAAGACTCAAAAGAAAGAAGCCATTTGAGCTAGTGCAGTGAACGTTAATGTTAGTGCTTCTGAAAACAGTGTAATAAATCGTCACGCCAACTTGTGATGCTTTCCTATAGAAACAATTAAGACAGCCCAATGAGGACTTCTTAGATAAGTAATTAGTTATAAGATTTTTAGATTAAAATTGTAGGTTAGTCAGTAATGACTAGTAACAATACCCTAACAAAAAAATAATAATTTTAACACTACGTTATAAAAATAATATTACTTACGTTTCGTCACTACATTTGATATGTTATCCTTAAAACAGTCATTGTTAATCAGCAGGGTATCTTCTCTTTTATCCCAATTTATTCCTAAAGCTGGAATAACATTTTTGATATCGTCTTCATCTTGATCAACCCTCGTATGCTCCCAACATCTTAAATCAAACATTCCTTCAGACATCATATCTGATGATTCTTTTATAAATTGGTACAAATCTTCAATACTATCAACACTTGTCACGCAGTTGTCAACATAGAAACTTTTGGCAAGTTTTGAAATTATCCACGGAGTAAACGAAGTCTCATTCATCTCTTTTTTCAAATGGTAGTCAATCACGGCACATAACAGAAATGGACTGCAAATTGCTCCGAAGACGACTCTAGCATGTCTGTAAACTTGAATTTCGTTATTCTCACCATACCAAAAAAATCGCAAAAAAGTCTCTATCATAGTGCGATAAACTTGTCTGCAGAAAAGCTCTTATATCTGACACAACTCCATATCTTTGTAATCTAAATCTTATCATAATTAAAGGTATCAACTCTATTAAATTTAATCCTTTATCTAAACATTGGTTTAGTGAAGGTTGATTTTTCTGGTGGACTGAGGCATCAAAAACGGGACGAATCTTTTTAGTCTTACTACTTAATTTAACTACATGTCTGTGAGGTAGGTAGTGTCCTTTGGTTACTGTTAAGTCGTTGAGTGGTACTTCCTCCATAACATGTTCTTGTTGCCATTCTCTAAAGACTTGGCTGTAATCATCAAAATATCCTTCACGCTTCAATTTTTCGTTAACAGTTTCTAATCTTTTTCTAGCTATATCTATATCGGTAGCGGAGGATGTCCTTGCAACTATGGCATATTTACTTCATACCTTCCTTCTGAATTTATAGAAACAGTTTTAAGAAAATATTTTTTAACTGCTACTTCTACTTGCTCTCTTGTTTTCTTTTCAGCTGGATCTTTTATACCCAACGTTTCTAAGCTCCACAAATCAGAAATATCTTTATACGCCGAAAACAATGAAGTAATTATCATGTTATTTGATAAGGAACCACTAAAAACTTTTCCCATTAATGGCATCCTAGTAAAGTCTCTACAGCCACTAAACCACAGTCCAGTTAATACCTTTTGCCAGTTATTAATTTGCCAGCAATATTAGCTCCTATTAATATTGTAGCATTTAGATTTTCATAGGGTAAATACTATGATAATTTTCAATATAAATATTATTAAAAGGAAGTAATCTTACTAAACTTACCTTATAGAAACAGTTCATTCTTGGGTATGTTTGGCTTTTACAATTTTGTTTGAATTAAGTAAATAACTTTGGGATTTAATTAACTAAATAAGTTTGTTTGTCAAAATTCAAATTATATATTTATTTTCATAGGTTAACATTTTCTGCCTATGTCACTGAACTAAAATTAGTTCTGTGTCAAAGAGTGGCAGTGTTCTTTTTTTAAATTTTGGTCTCTGACATTTGGGGTGTCCATATAATATTACAAGTATGAATTGGCTGAAGACTTCGAGATTCGATACCATTTTCATGGTGCAACCGTGCAATTTCTAGTGATGGTTTCTGATTCTAAACATCTGATTGGTCAGAAATTTTAGTCACAGAATGTTTGAGAAGTTGCCTTTCTGTCTTGATAAGTCAATAAGTCAAATTGTCAATTATAAATATGTCATTTCCGCTAATGTTTTTTTCGAGTAATAAGAGGTAATAAAAGGCCTGGAGAGGAAATTGTTGGGGCCATTTTTGCTTTGCCAGTGTTCAAGTTGAATATAAGTTTCCTTTTTTGCATTTTGGTTTGCCAGTGTCATTTTGAGTCTATACCCCGTTTTAGGGGGATCATTCACCTGTGCACGAATAAGGAGCTTTGTATTACAAGGGCATTTTTCCACTGAAAAAAAAAAAAAAAACCTCCACTTAGGTGAGTTTTTCTGATATTTTTTTTTTTGAATTGCGACGCTTCCATGTGGCCAGGTTAAAACGCAGATTATTTTATTAGGGTTCTGTCTGGTTTCTACGATTTGGAGTAGGGTCCCTGACCTGTTGAAGGCAGCTGTAAGTCTGCATGAAAAGCGGAGTTGAGTCCGGTTACTTCCAAACCTCCAACCCTTTTTTTAAAAGGTGAGTTTTTTTTTTTTTATTACAAAAAATGTTTTTTTAAATGATCGTGATTGAGACCTTCGTTTTCTTTCACGATAGGGTCCTAGGATAGGGCTAAAGAGCCCAAAGATAGGACATGTCCTCCCCAACCTCGATGGTGATTTTTTTTGTTGGAAAATGATGAAGCCTGGGACATTTTCCGCTCCAGGGACTTTGACGCTGAGCCTCTATGTTTGTCCTGCTGTCACTGTGGAGTCCGGTCTGACCTTCCCAAGTCTGTCTATTTGGAATAAGTCACCCCTATAGTAGATAAGTAGTAATGTCCAGGTCCAGAAGTCCTGTTAATTTTCGTTTAATCCTTTAGTTTGGTTTGGGAACCGAAGATTTGGTAAATAATCAAAATTTAACTATATTTATGTAACTTTAGACAACCCTGTCTTTTTATTTAGCACATATTATGTAGGTACAAATATATATGTAACTGGAACCTACTGTGTAAACCGAAAGTAACGTTACCTGAGGCATATAGAGTATATTTCCTTTTAACGTGGTTCAAACGGTAAATGTTTTTTTGTTTTGACCATGTATACTCAATTTAGCTAATCTTAACTTCTTTGTGCCTTTTAGCGGGTTTTAGTATATAATTTATATATTTGATAAGTAATTTGGTTCTTATAGTAAAAATCAACACTGTATTCCAATCATATTATTTTTAATTTTTTTTTCTGGTATAAACCTGGACATTTAATGTAAATAATAATTACACCTATTTTATCATCATCTTTAAATTTGATATTTCGGATAGGGATATCTATTAATCTTTTTTATAATAAACATTTTTAAAAAAAAAGGTAATGAGTTTTATTTATGAGGTACTGGAATGCCAATTTTTCTACAATTTTATTTAGGTTTCTTCAAATTTTCCTGAGACTAACAGCCTTCTTAAAAACTTGGAGTGGCGCCCACTACAAAAATAATTATAAATAATTATTCTTGTTATTTTTTTTTAATTCACCAAGCCAGTCACCCATAGTGCCACCAGACGAACAGCTGCCGGAGCTAAACACTATATCTTTCCTTCAGGAAAATATAGGGTACAATATATTTACAGGTTCAGAATTTCTGTCACTAATTTCAATGCCTAAATTTTCGAATTCTTTTATCCAAGGTCCTTCGCTCACATGATTGATACTATTACATATAACTTCTTGATCTAGAACTTCAAAATTACATGAATAACTATTCATTTACACTGTTTAGCCAAATCCTATATCTTATATGTTTAATGTTCTCTGAATATATACCACCAAATAAAGTGTGCATTATAACGTCTTTACCTAGAGAAACTCATTGCATTGTAGACGCTAAAGATTTTCTAATATAGCTTCTTTGGGACCCCGTGTCTATTATAGCTCGTGCATATTGATAACAATTATTAGGACCCATAATTTTTACTTTTAGAGTCAGCAGGAATACTTCACAATGCGTTCTATTTGATAGAGTTTCACTTGGTAGAAGATCAATTTGCTTTTTATTTTCATGTACTTTATTTTCTTTCTTATTATTATTATTAGGACACATGAGATTCACGTGGCGTTTATTGCAGATATTACAGTGGATTCTTACGTGACAATTTCTACCAGAGATAACAGAGATATAAGAAGTCATTCATAAAATATAATATTCATGATGCCAAGAACAGTTCGCACTCAAAACATTCTATTTCTAGACGCGGGGCGAGGCGACGAAAGGTGAGAAGTAAAAGAAGGGATACAGTGAAGAATTTTACATAGTTTTATCAATGAATAACTGCCCGAGCTTTTACTACTTAACGTAACTTTTCTTGCCGGTGTAAGCCCTGTTGCCACTTCCATTCTAACATCACTAGGTTTTGGAATTTGTTGAAAATTATTACATCTAATTTAATGAAATTACATCTAATTTGGTTGAAAATGCCTATTTTTTTTTTCTAATGCTCAATTAAGTCTTTGTAGGAAGTATTTTTTTATAATTATTTGAAAAAAATCATTTACATTAGCCCTTATGATCGAAAAAAAATTTAAATGTCTCAGTTTCAACCGTCTACAAATTTGTATAAAAAAATCTTTTAGAAATATACCTCTCATTTGACGAAAAACGAAGGCCTAAATGAAAAAAAACTATTCTTTTTAAAAGTTTCGCCTATGTATTGACAAGGTAAAAGTACTTTCCTCATATTTGTTGCTTTTAAATTAACAAAGATAACAATATGACACATTGCCCTATGGAACATAACAAGCAGTTTTATAATAAAAAAAATGAAAAATCCTACCATATCAATAATGTGATACATCAGCCCGCACGTAGAGAGAAACAGAGCTATGCTACGTTTGAAGGTGAAGAGAAAGATACACTGAGAGTCGATAAATTTGACGGTGAGAATTAATTACAGCATAAACCTATGACATCTCTCATCGTTTATTGTTATATCTTTGTTAATTCAAAAGCAAAAAATATAGTGTTTATTTTGTTACCTTCTCAACACATAAGCAAAAATGTTATAAAGAATGTTTTTTTTTCATTTAGGCCTTCGTTTTTTGTTAAATGAGTGGTATATTTAAAAAAGACGACTTTTTAACTAAATTTTTGAAGGGCTAAAACCAAGATATTTACGTTTATATTTTTATTCGGCCGTAAGTGCTAATGCAAATGATTTTTTTTAAATAAGTATAAACAATTACTCCCTACAAAGATTTTATTGTGCATTTGACCAAAAAATTAGTATTTTTTTCTCTATACGGTGGTATCAATATCTGGATTTTTGATGATAGTGCCCTTCTGCACAATCTAATTTTGTATTAACTCCGGAAAAAGGGTTACCTTATCATGACCTTTCATCTGTGAAAAATTCAGCTATGTGACAAAAGAGTGGGAGGTGAATCGTTTTCTTGAGCGAATATTTTAATACATACACTTTACTAACAATGACAACAGCGGATATTATACCCACAATATATTGTGATTATACCCTACTGTGTCCCTTAGAATATGTCTTATTCACGGCCGCACGATATTTGTTAATAGTTACATCTCCTGGTTATCTCTGATTTCTACATACATGTCCAAATTTTAGACATATGAAACAGAACCTTTTATCTTTTAAAATTCTCGTTTTTTCTTCATATGAAAACTTTTTGGCATTCGTACAGTCTGCATTTGAATGAAAACCGTTGCAAAAAACACATTTGGGTGAATTATTTATATCAAATTTAGTCCACTCGAACAGTACTGCATTGCAGGACGAGCGAAACCCAAAAGGAAAATTCACAACAGCTCGACCGTTAGCGAAATAGTGATAACAATGCCTAATGCGCATGTGCAAAGCACTTGACCGTACTACGAATTTATAATTAAAGGATGTTTCTACGTTTGAATTTTTATTGAAATTCACCTAACATAATTTAAATAGATTTACGAGTGTTAATCTTTTTAACTGTATTATTCAAACAAGTTATAGATCTTAATTAAGTTTTATTAATTAACGTGATTTAATAAATCACGTAACAACGTGTAACATACAATATTAATGATTAAAAGGCCCTACTATACATAACCCACCAATCAGAAATAGAGAAGGAAAAAGTTGGTGCAAAAGTTTTTAATAGTGACGAGCGAAGAGCTTGGTATAAATAAAAAAGAATATATTGGTTTCTAGGATAAAATTCCAAATTATCCGCATACAACAAACTACTTCTTTACAGGCAGATATTGAAACCAGTATGGACGTATGGTATCCAGCTTTGGGGCTGTGCCAGAAAAAGTAACATCCAAGTTTTTCAATGTTTCCAGAATAAAGTAGTAGGAAACATCGTCGATACACCCTGATACTCCCGCAATACTGATCTTCATAGGGACCTTAGAGTAGAGACTGTTGAAAATACAATACAAAAATATGCCAGTAGTCATCAACAACGACTACTCCAACATGGGAACGTTGAGGTTATCCAGCTCTTCAACAATGCCAATCTAATAAGAAGGCTTAAGAGAACAAAGACTTTTATGTTAGTTCAGTGAAGTTAGATAAAAGCAGAGTATAATGCAGTTTAGTGTTATACGTTAACAGTAGTGTAACTAAATAATTAGACTTTAAGGTACACTAGTGAGTAGAATCTTTGTTTATAAAGTTTTTTATCCCTAGATAAGTTGGGTTAGAATAAAATTGCTAATTGATCTTAATGATAAGATTGTAATAATCATAACTGCTTCTTTACTTGGGGCTTTTAATGAAACAAAACAAAAATATGTCAAAATTAGAAAAAAAAAATCACACTTTTTATGAAAAAACAGATTTGGTATCGTTTAATTTAATGCGCGACCTTTTGGTCCAGTTATTTATTTAATTTATTGATGTTTGTAGTTTATTTGTAGCCTCTTCATGCCTATCGCTAGGATGGCAGTGCCATCAGCAAATGTAGCTATTTTGTCTTGTTTTAGTTGGAGTATATCACAAGTGTATGACAGGTACAAAATGGGCCTTAGGGCGCTTCCCTGTAGTACTCCTGCTTTGATTTTATTCAATTGAGAGTATGCTTCATCTTGTTTTACTCTAAACAATCTATCTGAAATTTATGAATCCAATAGCTTTGAGTATAGCTGTGGAAGTAATACATTTAGTTTATGTTTTAAGCAATCATCAAAACTCAATGAAGATTGTAAAGGGTTTTCTCGCCACAGAGAAAACGGTTCCTTACGAATGGCGCTGGTTACGGGCGGTTCTCGAGCGCCAGATTTTTGGTGATGGTTTACTCCACGAAGTTTCGAAACGGTGTCAAAAGTACTTGGGTAGCTACAGATGGAGATGAAAAATTCCAGGGGTCAAAGGTCACTTAGACAGGTAATAGGCCACAAGTAACGGGCTTTAATCGTTGCTTGGGCTGGTACAGAACTTATCACTAGCTGAAATATAAGGGGGAAATAAAGTAGGGAATTAATAACCAGTAATACGGCAGGTTAACATTGACACATATATTGTGAATAACTATTTACAACAAAAAAAAAGAAATTAAATATTTCAACGCCCACCCCAGTTGTGGTGATAGTCAATATAACCCTGAATAAATAAAAAAAAAGAAACAAAACGGACGGTATTCATTTGCGACTAGTCACAATCAGACATTAAAATTAAATTAAAATAAAATGTATGTTTTGGTCGCAGAGAAAAAAAATTATTACCTTGGCTATTTACTCGGTAATTAACTGTTTAACCGCGGTATCGGGAATTAAACTAAAATAATGTAGGTATTTTGCTATTTAGGTGAGGAAAAATTAGTTAAACGGTCGAAGAGAGTGCGAGGAGACAGTGACGCGAAAGAATTACTTGTGGTAAATACACGGAAAGAAAATAAAAATACATTTATACCCGGGGTAGCCTATTATCCCAGAATGAGCTGATCGTCATCACGAGCCCGACAGGGTAATGAAGCTATTTTTGATTTCTACAACTTATAAAGGGGAAAAGAAAACTGCGGATAGCACCTAGTCCAAGAATGAACTGATCGTCATCACGAGCCCGTTCAGACAGAGACAGGATACTATTTAAAATTATTTAAAATTTGCTGTTTACAGAATAACTAAAAAAAATTATAACGCGGATAGCACCTACTCCAAGCCCGTTCAGACAAGGACAGGATGCTATTTAAGATTATTCAAATATACGGTAAACGAATAAACAAACTATTAAAAGAAGGAAAACGTCTCCTCGAAGACTCCGTTTACAAATATTCCCAACTTAATTACAACAAAAGTATTTATCAATAAAATCAAATTTAATTCCCGATTTAACCTATCAAAAGAAAAAAAAAATTCTTAATACAGACTAACGATCAAAAGTCTAAAATCCCCGGTTTTACAATATTACAGAATTAAATTTATTATTTCATTCAAATTCTATCCCTTTTTAAAGAAACTGTATGATATTTGTCAAGAAATAAATTCAAATGTTTATTAATGAAATCAAATTATATCTTTTTATCTAAACACTATCTATAATGTTTGTGGGTATCTATAAAAAAAACGGTAATATTTTTACCAAGAAACAAATTCTAATATTTATTATTTAAATCAAATTAAATCTTTTAACTAAACACTATCTATAAAAAAAACGGTAATATTTTTACTAAGAAACAAATTCTAATATTTATTATTTAAATCAAATTAAATCTTTTTACTCAATACTATCTATAAAAACAAAAGAAACGGTATCATTTGCCAAGAAACAAATTCTATTATTTATTAATGAAATCAAATTAAATCTTTTAACTAAACACTATCTGAAAATGTTCCTATTCCTACAAGCTAATTCGGTTTTTAAAATGAAATACGGACTCAATATCAAACGTAAAAAGCGGAACAAGGTTTTTTACCTAACGGATTTGTAAATATACGAAAAAGGAAAATATATCAGCGTGATTTGATTTCTAGTGCGGCTTATTAGCCTCGACTGCTGGCAACCAAAAATTATATCAAACTGATAATTTTAATAGCATCTCGGGTCTCGTTCAACCACTGTCGATTCCCTTTCCCATTAGAGATCCCACCTAGGCTCAGACCCACCGCGCAGCGAGATCTCGAGCAGCGTTCGCGCAACGGTAGATTAGCAGTTCAATCACGTTTAAATATTTATTAATAATGAAAAATGAAAATAAATTGATTGAGGAAAATTGACTTCATTACATCCCCGTTTAATATTTATTAAAAATGAAAATAAATTGACTTCATTACAAGATGGCTGAACAGACTTCTTTATTTTGTAATGCTGTTTCAATCAAATTTGAGATTCTATAAATCTAATCTATAGTTAAAAGATTTTCTCTAAAGCCAAACTGATATTTTAGAGTTAGTTACCTTTCATCAACGACGGGTTTTAGCCTTTTTATAAGGAGAGGCAATAGAGAGATGGAGCTTTTCCTGGTTTTGGGATCATAATGACCTCAGCTACTTTTTCCACGACCTAGGGACATACCTTAGTTTACATTAAACAGGTGTGTAAGTTTTAAGAACACTTTCTTCGGAAGTTGTTTTAAAACTTCTCCTGAAATGTAATTAAATCAAAGCCTTTCTTATGATCAATATTTGTTTTCATATCCTTTGCAATTTGTGCTGATGATTGAGTAGTATCTATCTGGAAGATCCTAGTTTGGTCATTTTTTTTTCCTTATTTGGTTGGAAGACATTTGTAGGTAATCTGCGAACCTGTTAACTTTTTGTGTTATTTTTTAGCTTAGCTGCCATCTGCATTCATAATTGGAATATTCTGAACAGTGGGGCCCTTTTCAATCGCTTAGAGACTTTCCACAGTTAATGATTAGTGGCTTTATCGTTTGTCCACTCACTAATAGATTTATTTTTGATTAATTTTATTTCTCTTTTTAACTACGGAGTGGCATTGTTAAAATTGGTTTTATCCGATGGGACTCTGGTCTGATGCCATTTCCTTCTTTTTTTTGCAATATTATGTTAGCTAGTCTTGTTGGATAATCGCTTCGCGATTTACTTGATGACCGGGAGCAGTCGACAATAGTTTTTATTCGTATACCTGCATTCTTTTTTGGGTATTCTGATTTCATCGCGGCTCAGAAATTATGTTAATATTTTGAGGGTTTAGTCTAAATGTTAGTTGAATTGAACGGGAATAAATATTGTTTTGTAAATCGGTCGATTTATTTTATTTGCCATTAATTAGATCCCTTATTTCAATAGGATATTTATTTCATGTTGTTCGCTGAGCAATAGGTGGGGTATTATCCCATGCTGCTAGCTGTATATTGGACAGAAGTAAGTCTACTTCTTCGTCTAGCTGTTCTATTGGTCTTAGCGGAACTGAAAGAGATTTTCCTCTCAAGGTCCAGTCTATAGGTTTGTCAGTCTGTTCTCCTGCTAATCTAAGAATGATTACTTTTTGGATAATGGTGTCACTAAGAGTGGGAAAAATGGGAAGTATGATCTGAATTAATATCTCATGCCTCATCAACTTTTAAGTAGTTCGCTGAGATATTTCGTACAACAAAGAAGTCAATTTACTCGGGTATTTTGTTTCTGTCTGTGAGCCAATAAGTTGGATTGCCAGTTGAATATGACTCACATTTTAGCTGTGTCATCACTCCTTTTAGGTTTTTAACCCTTAGTTGTTGTTAGTCTAAAACCCCAATGAATGTGTTTTTCATTGAAGTCCTTTTGTATAATGAATATAGATCCTTGACTATTTAGGAAGTCTAGGTATTCTTTCCTTTTAATGGTATGCCTTGGAGTTTACGTCACCACGCTTCTTGCCTTTTAAAATTTTGCCGTGATGTTCTGTTTACATCGCCATTGACTACTATTAGTCTTTCAAAAACTAAAGTTTTTAATTTAGAATAATCTTTTGAAAAGCAAAAATTTCAAAACAGCTTGTTCTAACGTCGACAATAATCTGATTCATTCATTTTAATTGCCTTAAAATTGTTTATAAATGTATTCCATACCACATCACAATAAAAAACCATTTAGATTCCAACATTTTAGAGTGGAATAAATAGCCAAACATATTTAACGGATAAACTGGGAGACAGTGACTAATCAAAATGATATTTAACAGTAAACGTGCGACTGGTTCTTGCTGGCACGATAAACAAACCCTTTTTTGGAGGGATATTACTACGACGGCATTTGTTGACCTTCCCGAAAACCATAATTGTAGTCTGTCACCCGTACCCGTATTTGATTTAGTTAATCAAGACATTCACATTTAGGCTGGCTCTAGTTGAAAGAGGTTTTTTAGACGAAAAAATTAAATACTAGATATTAATTTATAGTGCTTAAATGGCACATCCTAAGAATTTACTAAATAAAAGTTTTTGCTTTTGGTATCTCTGTCTTTATTTGTTACGTTATATACGTTATGTACGTGATATTGTGGATTTCAAATAACTCAACAATGATCAGGTGTAAATTGATATTTACAATTGGAGAGACCTGGAATTTTAAAATTCATAATATGTGCTCATTATGAAACCTACACTGCCTCAAAACTGACAACATTGTTCAGTTTGCGATAAAGTCAAGAACACACGTTTTTGGTTCGTTCCGTTGATTTTAAAGTTAATTCAGTTGTTTTACGTCAAAAAATTCATTAGAGAGTTTTAGCAAATGTACGTAAGATTTCCGCTAACGTTACGTTAAACTTAGATTGTGACCTTTTTCATAAACATTGAACAGAGTAGATTACAGTCTATCCCTAAGGTAACGTTAGCGGATGGTTAGCGGCTGTTTGCTAAAACTCCCTATTAACTATATTCGTGTAAATTGCAGGCATATCTACTTAAGGTTTATATGGACCCCCGGAAAAAGTATCTACACGTTCAAAATTTTTGAAAAAATGTGTGAATGTATATACAACCTTAAGTATTATTTTACCAAAATTTGATCCTGTTTGTATCATTTGTTCTCAAGAAAAATCGGAAAATTTACTTTTTTACAAGTATAAAACAAAGAAACTAGACTATCAAGAGAGATCATTATTTCATAAAATAAATTAGTTTTGGTTAAGAAATTTACATAAATTTTTTGAAAATTTTTGAACTTGCAGAAATGATGTAATTGAAGAATATATTTATTTTATTAACAAAAATTAGATTTAAACTATAAAAATGAATGTAATATTAAAGAATATACCTTCAATAATTATATTTAAAGACATTGACCTCAAAACATTAATAAGTTTTTTATAAATTTAGTGAAAAATTCAATTAAACAATAACACTATTTTGAATTTCCTCTTATCTCTGAGAGGTGCTGCCATCTCAATTAGTACTTTCTAAAATTGCTCACAGAGAGCACTAAATTTTCTACTCAAACAGAAATTTCGGATGTCCGCGTACACCAACGCTACCGTGTTGCCAGATCGAGTTGTATTACTAAGTTCGCTGGATTAAATAAATATTTTTCTATTAATAATTCGGTCGATGCAAACGTACCTATTCATTTTACAGAATATTTGAATTATTTAAATGGAAGGTGCATTCTGAATGATGCATGTGTTTTATCAATTAAAAAAGTTGAACAGATGTTTACCAAATATCAGTATCATGTTAATTGCATGTTGATTAGTTTTTGGTAGAAATTGGATCGTAGGACGATATTTAAGAAGGTTGGCAAGTAAAAAAAACGGATTTTGAGATTAAAACAACAGGTATTTAGTAATGACATTTTTTCTGTTAAAAAATATAAATTCGTAAAAATCTGATTGGCTCAAAAACCATATTACCTTAGTAGGTATTTCATATTTGTTTTTACTAAAAAAAAACTATTTCTATTATAAATAAATTTATTAAATATACCTTTTAAAAATTCTTATTGATCCTACAAAAAATAAATCATTGCTAAACATTACTTAGTAAAAATAGTTATAGTTTTGCTAAGGAACAATTTTTTTCCATCAGCAGTAGTAGAACAAAAGTATTTAACATGTTTTTGTGCATTTGATATTGCAAATTCTCGAGCTGAGTAAAAACACTTTACTTAAAAATTTTTAGCATCATCTACCAATCCATCCGGTGAAGTTCCTAAGAAACGATAACATTTTTCTTAAAAGATTAATAAACCACATTCAACAACTGTATTCTTTGTAATAGAAGCATATGTTTCAATTGCAACAGATTCGTTAAGTTTAACATCTATATCTGTAACGTGTGGAGGGTGGGTTAACCCACGGCACTTAGGCCTTACTAAACCCATTTTGCATCTTCCTAAATAGATCGGCACTTCCTAGCTCGTGAGCCAGCCTACAGATATAATGTAGTTGACAATATTGCCAAAAGGTGCCTTTCTTATATCGGCTGGTGTTAGCCAATTATCAACGAATACAAATCATTTAATAAATGTGAGCATCGATCACTTGTAGACGATATACTCGATGATATCATCTTTTTGTTTGCACCCTTTGCAGAGTGCGGATTCTGCCAGCCCCATGACATGAATATGCTTCCCTACTTGGCAGTGACCCGTCAGAATGCCTGTGATCAGGCATCTAGTGATAGTCAAGTATTTGTTTGCTCTAGTGTTGTCTGGATAACATGAAAGCTCCCTGCAGCTTCTTGTTTTATTCAATATTTCCTTGAACTTCACAAGGGAATATTCTTTAATTAGGTCTGTCACTACCGATTTTGTCAGGCCAATAGTAGGGCCAGGTCCAAAAAGTATTTGGTTGGCTGCCTGCTTGGCTAGTGAATCAGCAAGACAATTACCTTTCAATGTGAAGTGACCTTTGATCCATCTTAAGTTAAACACATTATTAATGGATACTTCGGCCAAAGCTTCATGACATTCTAGTACCAACCCTGAGTAAATTCGTGGTCTGTCCAGGGGAAGTACAGCATGTCTGCTATCTGTATAGATGGCATGTTCCTTCCAGCGATATTGTTTCTTGTGATTTCTTTTGCTGCTATGAGAATTTCCATGAGCTCAATTTGAACTACAGTGGCATTACTGCTCACAGCCCATTTTATGTTTAGGTTTAAAGATGTGAAGTATATTCCACATCCTAAGCCTTGTTTTGTTTTAGAACCGTTGTTGTAGGTATTAATCGTACCTGCCTCTTCCGACTCTTCGATTTGTTTTGTTATAACTTTAATATTGTCACGCTTCGTATAAATTCACATTTTTCCAAATTTTAATTATTTATTTAAATAACACCCTGTACGTAAAAGTTTGTTTAATTATTTCGCGAATTGGTTTTAAGTTGCAATCATGTACAAAATTGATTATTTAATAATTATTAAATATTAGTTTAATAACAATAAACTATGCAGAAGTTATAAAGGTAACCTCAAAGAGACACATAGGGCATTTTCCACAATAGAGGATCCTCTTCATCGGGTTCATAAGAGAGCCTCCTTGTAGGATATTGTCAGTAACGGTTCCTGATCACTAAGACTTCGACCAAAGGCTCTGGATCTCCATCGTAGAAAATTAAAAGTCCTTTTTTATTTTAAATCGCGGTTTTAACAAATTGTTGTTACATGTATCGCAGATATTGCAGTTGGTAAGCTAAATTGTTTTAAAGATAATGTTGGTCCATATTTGTGTATGTTCAGCTGTGAAGTATTTTGTAGAATTGTTTTGTTGCACAGAAATTGTTAGCCCTTAAGGTAATGGAAGAGGCACAATTAATATTCCCAGGTAAAGCAGTCTAGTCCAAACAGTCAATCATTGTGGTTTTAGTTTGTCTACTGTTGCCTAGAACAACTTGTTATTCGGCTTATATCTTAAAACTCATAAATTGCCGAATATATCATATTTCCTAATAGAAATACTATTTGTTTTAAGAAAACATTGTGGTTTTTCAGCCCTTTTACAGAGACGTGTTAGATCCTAATGTCGAGAGTAGGACCCTGATTCAGTTAAGGGCTGCGAAGCCAAGTTCAAGGCAATATGATTAAGGCTCTAGTGATATAATTATTGAATGATCACCCCTAAATTCATTAATTGTGACATATTTTATTAAGAAACATGCAAAACGTGAGAATATCAAATGAAGAAATACCCAATTTTAACAAATTTTCTTGCAAAGTGTTATGTCCCTTGCTAATAGATGTAGTAGCCAGAAGATTTAACTTTTAAGTTTATTTATTTGTGGTTATTGATTTCACTAATCCACAATTGGAACATTTAAAGAATAATTTTGAATTTAATCCTATACTGAATTCTCTGACAAATGCTAAATAACCAGTTTTTTGTTATTCAACATTTATGACTTTTCAATGATCTTATATCACCAATGAAATGACGATTCGTCTATCAGAGATGAAAAATGGATATAACGTCATTGTATTGGCACTTTGCCCTACACAGGAATTTTCAATGAAAATTATCCACTCTAAATAATTTTAAAGGTTAGGCTTTCATGAAAAAATACAAGAACAAGTCGAAAATCATATAAAGGGACAATTCTGCTCGTGGTATACTCGTTGTAACTTTTACGGTCTCCTCCCCGGTTATGACCACTCTTCTTGTTTTTTTTTTAATGATACACCCTATATATTAGTAAGACAATAACTCAAAATCAATCCCATATAAATTAATTTTATTAAGTTAAATGTTTTGGCCTTAGGACATCATCAGGTCTAAAAATTAAGTGATAAGCGCTAACAAAACACTACTAGGACGTTCCCATAAAAAGGTTAAAAAAATACACGTGCATGATTAAAACCGAGCCCCAACAAGGGTAAGGTAGTTGTAAGAAATATCATATGTGGGACATGTTGATAAATGTGAGAATATGTCGATGAGTAGTGTTAGCCTATAAGTTTCTTTATGCAAATCTTTTTCAACTTGTACAATTTCTATCATATTTCCCACATATGATATCTCTTACAACCGGTTGTCATTTAACTTCCTAAAATTAAATTACGTGGGATTGATTTTGAGTCATTTTTTTACCTTTAAGGTACATATTAGTTAGTTACTCTGTATACTATCACATTTTTCTACTCTTTTATACTATTCGATTTCAAAAATGTATACCTGAGGTGTACATTGAATCGTCTGGAAGTTGCATTTCTTGAGCTTTTGTTTACGTTCTTTCTTTCTTTCCCTTTCTGTCTATTTTTTTCTTTCTCTTCTCACCTTTAAAATTATGGATAGTTTTCATTGAAATTTAATTATTAAATAGTACCCAACCATAGCGCGCGAACGTATCCTCCAGTCGGTTTTTTTTTTATTTCAATTTTTTGACTGCGCGAACTGAGTCCATTCGCCAAACCACATAGATTATATTCTAATTTTATACCATATTTTAAGAATAATGCGCTCACCCTAAATAATTTTATTTCAGTAAAGTTCATAGTTGAGAATGATTGAGCGGACCAGTGGAAGACTTAACAAAAGCTCGCCAGGTCAGATCCATCTCTTAGCTGGATCGCTTGGGCCGTCCGCGCTCAACACCTCACCTCCCGCGGCTTACAACATAAACAAAACAAGAAGTTTGGCAACGTTCTTCGCATCGAATTATAAAGATCTCCCGCGTAATCTATTATTGTGCTAGCAGTCTCTTTTGGCGGCGATATAAACTAACGAAATATTATTCTATCACAGATAGAACCCTGTAACTTTAATAAATTGTATACTAAATTTGATTCGACAGGTAGAGCCATCTCTAAAGTCAGAAACGAGTGAGGAGGTGGGTCCATATAAACCTTAACAAAAACTTGTTTCTGATAAGAAGGGATAGGACTCGGTTCTTTTACAATTCTTATAGTCCGCGAGCCGAGATGGTCATCTGTAATATTTGTACGACAGGTCTCACAAACAAAACGCCGAGTTTAAGATGTGCTGGTGTTTGCTCAAGCTACTTCCATGGCAAATGCGTTGGGTTGAGTAAGCAAGCGGTTACAAATTTTCAAGTGCCTGGTGCGGTTTGGTATTGTCCCACTTGCAGACCTGGATCGAATCCTAGGCGCATATCAAATATTACAGGAGTAATCCTCAGCGATGACGAGACTGAAGAAGATGTAGAACCAGCAGCGTCTCGCACTTTAAAAATTGTTGAACAAATTCAATCTCAAATGAAGGATCTTAATAAAAATTACTCTGATATGATGGAATCTGTTAACTTTTGCTCCGATAAAATATCTGCATTCGAAGAAGTTATTAAAAAAGTTAATGGGAGACTAGATATTATCGAGAAACTTTCAAAAGAAAATAACCTCCTGAAAAAAGAAGTACAAAACCTGAACAATCTGAATTAACAATCTGGAAATTCAAGGGATACCACAAAAACAGGGAGAAAACATAGTAACTGTTATCCAAAAAATAGGCCATTTTATTGAATGTTCCATCTCCCCAAATGATATTGAAGCTGCTTTTAGAGCTAAATCAAATTCGCCTGACATTCCCAAGCCTATAATCGTTAAACTTACAAATAAAAAGAAACGAGACGATATCCAGGCAGCTTCTAAAATTAAGCGCCGCGCTTCTAATTCATCGGCCCCGGGACTAAAAATCGAAAATATATCGAACCAGCTATTCATCAACGAGCATTTAACTCCATCGATTAAAACTTTACTAAAATCTGCGAAGGATATGGCAAAGTCAAAGCATTACAAATTTGTTTGGGTCCGTGACGGTTCAATATTTGTGAGAAAAGATGATAAAACTAGAGTTTCAAGAATCTCATCTGGCGAAGACATTATGAAAATGTCATAATTCGTTTTTACCCAATTCTTTTTATATATATTTTTTTAATCTCCATGGTTCTTTCTTTTTTGTACCAGAATGTTCGAGGTTTAAAAACAAAACTAAATCATATTTATAAAAATTCTTTGAACTGCGATCAGTGCGATAGTGTTGTGCGAGCCGATTGGTCATCTGATGCAGAAGATCTATGGGTAACTATATATCCGCGAAACAATAATTCGCAAAAATTTAATTTGTGTTGCGCTTATATCCCTCCTAAAGATGATATATGTCTCAATATTTTTTGTTCTAAATTAGATGAAATCGTTAATAACAATCCTGATGATATCTTTATTGTCTGTGGGGATTTTAATTTGCCGAACATTAAGTGGTCTTTAGACCCTATAAACAAAAACTTCATTCCGCTTAACTTCACAGATAATAACTTATTTGTTGACACAATTTCTTGTTGCGGTTTATCTCAATTTAGCGCATTCCGTAATTCTTCCAATAATACCATCGATCTTATTTTAAGTAATAATTTTCAAATTAATAATATTCAAATTTGTACCTCTCCCCTAGTAAATGAAGATATCAATCATAACACGTTGGAATTTGAGTTTAAATTACAGAATAAAACAATATTTAATAAAGTGAATGCAAACCAGTCCAAATTTAACTTCTCTAAAGCTGATTTTAGTAAAATTAAGACATCTTAATTTAGTTCAATGGAATGAAGAACTATACAATTTAAACACTGAAAGTAGTGTTGAAGTATTTTACTCTATAATTAAAAGAATCATATCTAAACATGTTCCAATTTTTTCAAAAAATAAACTCAAATTCCCTCATTGGTATAGTGTCAATACGGTTAAGGTTATTAGGGAAAAAGGAAGGGACACTCTAAGTGGAAAAATTATAAAAATAAATTAGATTACCTCACTTTTAAGCTGTTGCGGGGCAGATCTAAATACTTAATCGATCTTGATTACAATAATTATATAAACCAAATTGGAGCCTTATATTATCTGATCCAAAACAAATTTGGCAATTCGTTAAGACCAAAAGGGGTGTGTCGAGTGTTAGTACTACTTTAGAAAATAACAATGAAATTATCACGAACGGTCAACAAATCTGCAATGCTTTCTCTAATTATTTTAAATCAGTTTTTAACCCCACTAACGCTAATCCAGCTTTTACAAATCCCAGTCACTCTGAATTTAATAATATATCAAATTATTTTATACCAATCACTACTATTGTTAATAAAATAAAATTACTTACTAATAAAGCACCTGGAAATGATAATATACCTACTGTTTTTTTAAAAAGCTGTGTAGAAGAAATATCTCAATCACTTTTCATCTTGTTTAACAAATCTTTAAATGGGGGATATTTCCCACAAATATGGAAATCTGCGTTGATCGTTCCTATTTTTAAATCTGGAAATAAGTACTTGGTGGAAAACTATCGACCCATTTCAAAATTATGTGTTATTGCTAAATTGTTCGAATCTATATTATGTGACTATTTATACGTCGATTTCAAAAACATAATCAACACTGAACAACATGGTTTTATGAAAAAACGATCCATTGATAGTAATTTATTCATTTACTAGCAGTAATTGTTGAATAATATGAACACAGGCTATCAAGTAGATGCTATTTATACCAACTTTAGTCAGGCATTTGATAAAATTGATCACAATATTTTAATCAGAAAACTTGCAGGAGTTGGTATTCATGGTAGCCTGCTGAAATGGTTCTCATCTTATATCAGTAACAGAACTCAATCTGTTATTATAGGGCTGTACAGTTCCGCTTTCATGGAAATCTCATCAGGTGTTCCACAGGGTTCCCATTTGGGACCCATATTGTTTAACATCTATATTAATGATATTAAAAACTGTTTCACCTTCTCAAATTTTTTAATGTATGCCGATGACCTGAAAGTGTTCCATAGTGTAACAAATCCTTCAGACTGCCTACTAATATAAAATGACCTTAATAACCTATTTTTATATTGTATCGACAATTGTCTCTATCTTAACTTTAATAAATGTTATGCTATCACTTTCTCTAGGAACAAAAACGTTTTTTTGCAAAATTATTGCTTAAATAACAACCCACTCTATAGAGTATCTCTTATCAAAGATCTCGGCTTATTTTATGACTCTAAATTATTATTTGAACATCATGTTAACTATATTACCGTAAAAGCGCGCAAAATTCTCGGCTTCATTATCAGAACTTGTAAAGATTTTAAAAAACCAGATACCTTCCGTGTCCTGTACATGGCTTATATCAACAGTATATTAAGTTTTGGGTCCATTATTTGGAACCCTCAATATAACGTGTATATTCACAAAATTGAATCTGTACAGGATAAATTCGTAAAATATTTAGGTCACAAATTTTACCCACCACATTGTAATAATTTAGCATATGTAAAACGCAACTTAAAGCTTATAACATTAGAAGATAGAAGGCAGATGTTCGACATCAAATTTCTTTATAAAAATTTTAATAATTTAATTGACTCTATTGAAATTGTAAAATTTATGCACATTAGTATCCCCTCTCACAACACCAGGAGTAAATTGTTACTTTATATTGATCACAATAATACTAATTACCATCTTAACTCTCCTGTTCTCCGTTGCTGTAAATCTTTCAATACAATCGCAAATTTAGTTGACATCGATATATTTTTTTCTTCCCTAATAACCTTTTTTTAAAACACTCAATAATTTTTACTTAAACAATTTATAATAATAATAATAATAATAATAATAATTTTTTTTAACTGTTTAAAATTTGTACATTGTTAAATAATATATCTTACTGTATTTTATCTGTAAACGTTTAACTTTATATCTTACTAGCTATAAGTGAATACTGTTTTTGGGTTCGTCCTGTTTTGTATTCCAACTAAATAAATAAATAAATAAATAAACAAGGAATAAGTTGTTAGAAGGTTCAAAATGATTGAGATACATCTCACTAAATAAACCCATTGTATTTTGTCACATCCGTTAATGTATTTTGAACTGTTACAAATCTTTCTCAGGGATCCGTGTCTATATTCCTTCATACCTTGTACTTTGTTGACTTTTAAAACCCATACTTATAGACTAGCTCTCCAGAGACGGGCCTAAGGAATCTGGAAATCTGTTACATCTTTTATATTTAAATATTTAGCTGTTAAAAAATACCCTATATGGTAAAAATGTATTTGTTTATGTATATATTTATTTATAAAAACATAAAAAAATCCAAAACCCACACTCTTTTTTTAAATTCAAATCAAAAATCGTTTGACTCAAATCTGTTTTTTTTTAATTCAGTATTCTATTATTCAAAGATTATGTCGCGAATCCTTATTGCAACATAAATTCATAACTTTGGTATGAACAGTACCAAATATTCTTTGTTCTTTTCTTTAACGCACAGTGATTTAGGAAAAATATAATTTTGGCTAAAATCCAAGAAAATAATATTCATTCGAGACTTTCTTTGCCCAATGCATGTTCTGTATTTTATCAATCTACATTTATGAAATGTTATTAAAACCAACTAGATATTTTGTTGTGACCTGAATTTTGTCAAATGTATTCTATGACTGCGGATTTTACATCCATTCGCCTATCTTTATCGTTTTTAGTTTTTATTTTGATTTTACAATGTTTTATTTTCATCTAATTCCTACTAACTAAAATAAATTCAAATGTATTCTTAGAGTATAAAAAGATAATACACAGACATATAGTTTAATAAAGCACATTTTACATTTGTTAGAGTGGCACAAATCAATCCAACCTATAGGTAAGTAATTAACATATTTATCTACGACTTAATTACAATCTCATTAAGAATGGGACACAGAACAACTGAAGATTGTCTGAATAAAAATAAGAGGAAACGAAATAGGCTTGGATAAAATATTATTCGTTTCCGAAATACAGATCTGTAAATCGCCAGAATGTTTTTATTTCGTATGCATAAGTTTACTAGATTCGGCAAATATTTTTGGTGAGATACACCTAACAGCAAAAATATCAGTTATTTTATTTAATTTTATTTATTTCATTTTATTCGGAACACAGACAGGACTAGCCCAAAAAAGTATCCACCAGATTATACAATAATATACTACAAAGTTATACAATAATCATATCATTTACAATGATACCTACTGAAAAATAAAGACTAAAAACTCTCAACAACAGAGATTACATATTAAATTATACAATAATATAGTACAAAGTTATACAATAATCATATCATTTACAATAATACCTACTCAAAAATAAAAACTAAAAACTATCAACAAGAGAGATTACATATTCTGATTTAGAAAATATTTTAACAATGCTTTCTTTACGAACATAATGTTAAAGTATTGAACAAAATGTTAATTAGTACCGATTAAGGTAGTCAGTACTTAGTTACTAATGAAATAAAAAAAGAACGAAAATCAAGTACTCAACGTGTCAGATAATTTTGTAAAAGTCAGTAAATATAAATACCTCTTCATACTCAACATTTATTATTTTCCACTGGGATTTCTACAGGTTAGCGCCCAGAATAAGTTAGTATCGAAAAGGTTGGAAATATTTAAAAAAATTGTCTTGAATTTTGGAGTCTGGAATAGAGATGACGTCAAACTCGTTCGTTAATGTTGTTAAGCCGTTTTATGGAATAGGATATTCAACATGGGAATATCGTGTCAAACTAGTGTTAGAACAAAGCGAGGTATTAGACGTTCTTCTGGTTGGACCTCCAACTGTAGCAGCTGAATTAGAAAAATTTATTAAACGCGATCTAAAAGCTAGAACTGTCCTTGTCCAGTGTTTAGCAGATAATATTTTGGAAACCGTAAAAGATAAAGGAACTGCTAAGGAAATAATGGATACGTTGAAAAATACCTACACGAAATCTGGAATTGCTAATCAAGTACATTTACAGTGTCAATTACGGAATATGAAATTTTCTGAACATCAGTCTTTGACTTCGTATCTTACTGAATTTGATCAAACTATTTCGGATCTGAGAAATAGTGGTGGATCCGTAAAAGAAGCCGAAGTCATCAGTCAACTGTTGTCTTCAATGCCAACGTCCTACCAGTCTGTTACAACAGCGATCGATATTATTTTTTCCCAAGAGGAATTGAAAGTGACTATTGATTTTGTGAAAAATAAGCTGTTAATGGAGGAGTCAAGGCAGAAAAGAAATACATCATCAGAAGAAAGTAACACAACACAGGCATTTGCAACCCGTAAGAATTCTTTTATGAAGAAAAATCAAGGTTTCAATAAAGACTACACCAAATTTAAATTTAAATGTTATCGTTGCGGTGAAAAAGGTCACAAACACAGTGTCCAGTGTCCTAAAAATGTGTCTGACAAACATTGTTGTCCTAAATGCAATGTATGTGAGGAAAATGAAGATGAAACTGATGTTGTTTTCCTAACCTCTCTAAATATAAATAATTGCGAAAGTGAGTCAAGCAAAATAACTTTCGTTGTAGATAGTGGTGCCACGAATCACCTAATCAGCTCGAAATTTGGAATTTTTTTAATAAATGTCAAAGAAGTCTGAATAAACGTTGTAAAATTGGGTGAAGCTGTGATTGCCAGAAGAGAAGGAGACTTAAGACTAAAAGGTGCTGACGGAAAGATTATATTAATGTCAAATGTATTGGAATGTGACAATTTATCGCACAATCTTATGTCAGTTAAAAATTTGGAAAATCGTGGAATTCAAGTCATATTTGGAAATGGAAAAGTTAAAATGTTTAAAAAATCAACTTGTATTACAGAAGGTTATGTATCTGGAAATCTGTATGTTCTAAATTTTGTTCTTGAATCTCCAATAGAAGCCAATGAAACTGGAATAACAAGTTGTTTGTGGCATAGGCGTATGGGTCATTCTTCGAAATTTCCAATTGCAGAATTATGTGAAGTCTGCCTAAAGTCAAAGCAGTGTCGCAGTATTTTTAAGCCGATATCAAATGAGCGTAAAGCAAAAAGGGTACTAGAAGTGGTCTCGTCTGATTTATGTGGACCGATATCTCCATCTACTTTTAATAATGAACGATATTTGTCAACGTTCATAGATCATTATTCACATTTTACCATCTGCTATCTTTTGAAAAATAAAAGTGAAGTCTTTACTAAGTTTAAAGAATATGTTGCTCTGGTAAAAGCCAAATTTGAAAAAGAAATAGAAAGATTAAGATGTGATAATGGTGGCGAATATATATTATCAAATTTTAGAAATTTCTGTTTAGAAAAAGGAATCAGAATTCAGTATTCAGTACCGAGAAATCCAGAGCAGAATGGAGTTGCTGAAAGGCTTAATAGAACAATAATGAATACAGCAAGATGTTTAATTCATGAATCTGATATAGGAAAGAACTTTTGGGGCGAAGCTGTCAGAACAGCTGTATATTTAATTAATAGGACTCCGACGTCGACACTTGCGAACAACAAAACTCCTAGTGAACTTTGGTATTTAGAAAAACCAAATTTAGATAAAATAAGAGTATTTGGTTGCAAAGCTTACGCCTACATACCTAAAGAAGAGAGAAACAGTAAATTAGACTCGAGAAGTAAATTGATGTACATGATGGGCTATGCAGACAATGGTTACCGCCTATGGGACAATGAGAGGAAGAAAATTGTAATTGCAAGAAGTGTGATTTTTGATGAAACAAAAAAACCAATTACAATTGAAGTGCAGGAAGAACAGACACAAAAAGAAAAAGAAACCTGTATCAAAGACGAAGATGAAAACTTTCAAAGAGAAACTGAACTTCGAAGAAGTTCAAGAATAAGAAATCCTCCAGAAAGGTTTGGTTTTGATGAATACCAGCTAAATGTAATGACTGCTTTATCAGTTGAAAACACATCATCTAATGTAATTCCCACTACCTACCAGGAAGCTGTAAGTTTAGGAAATGGATGGGAAGAAGCTATAAAAGAGGAACTTCTTTCTCTTGAAAGAAACGAAACTTGGGAAATAGTACCTATTCCTTTTAATGAAAAAATTATAGATTCCAAATGGGTTTTTAGAGAAAAAGATGACAATGGTAAGATTTTAAAAAAGGCTCGTCTTGTAGCCCGGGGGTTTCTTCAAGGCGAACTTGACGAAGAGGTGTATGCACCTGTTGCTAGAATGGTTAGTATTCGTGTACTACTTTCAATCGCAGTTGAAGAGGGGATGTATATAAACCAACTGGATTTTAAGACCGCCTTCTTAAATGGAATCCTGAAAAACCCGGTATACATGAAAATTCCAGAAGGATTAAAAAGTACCACTAGCAATAAAGTATGCAAGCTAAAAAAGGCGCTGTATGGATTGCGCCAGTCACCGAAACGATGGAATGATCATCTGGATGAATTTTTACTAAATTCAGGTTTTAAAAGATCTTATGCTGATCCATGTTTATATTTTAATGATTTTATTTTTTTAATTGTATACGTTGACGACTTGATTCTTTTATCTAAAGATGCTAGTAGATTGGGTGAACTAAAACAACTTCTTAGTTTAAATTTTAAAATGAGAGATTTGTCTAACCCTACAAAATTAAGATTGTTGGGATTAAATATTGTTAAAACAAATGATGGCCTGTTTATAAATCAAAAAGAAATACTCCAATGGAGTCAAAATTAAATTTACTAAACGATACCAATTTGGAACCTTTAAAAACTAATTTACCTTACAAGGAGTTGATAGGTTACCTTATGTATTTGATGTTAGGGAACTAACACAGAGAACGCTGATTGATTACCAGCGCTTATAAGCGCTGGCAATTTACAATGATTTTAAATGTCCTCGCACACAGACAAAGCAGGTCCTCGCTGATCGGCT
This sequence comes from Psylliodes chrysocephalus, assembly GCA_927349885.1. Taxonomy (NCBI): domain Eukaryota; kingdom Metazoa; phylum Arthropoda; class Insecta; order Coleoptera; family Chrysomelidae; genus Psylliodes; species Psylliodes chrysocephalus. The sequence goes on from OV651826.1 coordinate 3,487,128, forward strand.
CGCTTTGTCATTTACATTTAAACTAGTTGAGAGAGAATAGAAGGGAAGACCAGCACTGACAAAACCAGCATTCTCTGTGTTTGTACCCTTAGGAAGTAGACCAGATATTTGTTTCGCGGTAACATACTTTAGTCAATTTCAAAATTGTTATAAAGAAGAACATTGGAATCATTTAAAAGCTATTTTGAAGTATTTAAAAAGCACAGTAAATATGGGTTTGAACTTTGTCAAATCAAAAAAAAAATGTTTTATCAGCTTTCGTGGATGCCAATTTTGCACATTATATTAATGACAGAAAAAGTTTAAGTGGTTTTGTTATAAAATTAGGTCAAAATATTATTTTTTGGAAAACTAAAAAACAAGCAACTGTGTCATTATCAAGTGCCGAAGCAGAGTATATTGCTCTTGTCCATTGACAACTGAATGTATTTTTATTGCACAAATACTGACAGAAATTTTAAATACAAAAATATATCCTATTTATTTGTTTGAAGATAATCAATCTGCTATTAAAATGGCTAGTACTTATGAAACGAAACGAACAAAACACATTGACGTACGCAATCACTTTATTAGGGATCTTGTTAGTAGAGAAGAAATAATTTTAAATTACGTACCTACAGCAGAACAAATTGCTGACAGTCTCTTCCAGCCACAAAATTTAAATATTCTCGTGACAGGTTAAATTTAATATTTGAATAATTGTTTAAATTTAAAATATAAGTTATTTATTACTTTACAGAATTAAAGAGGGGTGTTAAAGTATTGAACAAAATGTTAATTAGTACCGATTAAGGTAGTCAGTACTTAGTTACTAATGAAATAAGAAAAAGAACGAAAATCAAGTACTCAACGTGTCAGATAATTTTGTAAAAGTCAGTAAATATAAATACCTCTTCATACTCAACATTTATTATTTTCCACTGGGATTTCTACACATAATACTATGAAAGAAAATAACTACGTTAACTATATTTGACAACTGATTACAAGTTTTTGATATTCTACGGAGGGGAGCATTTAAATAGTAGTTGGTTGCTGCTTTGTTAAGAACAAATTTATTAATATTTCTAGTATTATAATTGGGACAATTAAATTGAAGGAGATTAATTATATCAATGCAGTCTATTTGACGATTAAGTATTCTGTGCATATACGTTATATCAGAAATGTGTATTGGTGATTCTAGATTGATTAAATTTAAATTCGATAAAATTTTGTTTTCCCTTATTTGAGGATAATATTTCTTATAGCAATAATAAATAAATTTATTCTGAACAGATTGTAACTTATCTATATTTACTAAGTAAAAAGGATTTCAAATTATTGATCCATACATGAGAACACTATTATCGTAAACCATATATAAGGCTCTGATTGTATGAGTATTTTTAAATTCATAACTTGTCCTTAAAATAAAGCAATCGGTTGTAAGAACGTTTGTTAAATCTCTCAATAACTAATTATCCCAAGGCAATTTTAAATTATTCAAAGAATCCGAAAATTGTTTTAAATTGATTAATTATTAATTCCTATCTAAAGTTTAACGTTCAATCACTCCAACAATGTTAGTCAAATCATTTCACTCTATCAGCCGTATGCAACAACGTTCATTAGAATTTATAGGCCTGATAAACTTCGACAGAGTTTGAGAATCTGGTCTATTTGAACGACATGAACTTCAAATTACTCATAGTTTAATAATTATGAGACCATTAGCTATTGATAGTTCTTGCAACTGGGTGTAAACGTTATCCAATGTTTTCTGTGTAGGAATCTCCAAGATAAAGACTGTGATGATGGATTTGTAATTATTTTAGTTTATTATGAGATAAATATAGCTGTTATACAGTTTTATAATCGAAGTTATATATTACCCATAATTGACTTGTGTAAACCATAATTTTATTAAAGAGGAGAAAGTGTAAGTTTAATAATTTTACCATTGACGCCATAAAAACGTCAGTATAAATGTCAATATGTTGTTTTTTAAAAGTTTTTTTATAGTTTAATGAAATTTTTGTATATTCTAAGTAAACAGCGTAAAAATTATAAAAATTGTGCTATTGGCTCATAAAACCTATTATTTAAATAGTCATAGCCTCGTTTTTGAATAGCTGAGGCTGGTCCAACACGATCAGACGACTATCGCATGGTGTTGTCACGAGTTGGATCACCTCAGGAAGATGGCTAGGAAATTCTTTAATAAGGCAAGAACCACTAAACTCAAAAAGGACTAGGATACTTACAAATCTCACCTCAGAGAATACAAAAAAATCGTTAGACAAAAACGGAGAGACGCATGGATATTCTACTGCAAGGATTTCCCGTAGGCGGCGAGGCTCCAAAAAGCTCTCCCAAAAGATCCACAATGCAGTATTGGTGATCATATCAAAGAAGATAACATGAAAACTGCCAACCTCGAAGATAGCATCAAACTTCTGCTGTCAACACACTTCCCTGACTCTGTCATCACAAACGTGGCCGAGTAAACAGAGGATGAACACAACCCATCTGTCTTTGATGATCTGTCATGATGACAAAATTAGATAAATAATAAATAAATAAATAAATCTTTAATTCCAAGAGACCTTGTACAGGTATGGGAAAAGTCAAAACATGGTGTACAATTTAATGAAGTAGAATAGAAAATACAAAGTACTAAAATTCTGAAATAGATACTAATATAAAAAAAAATCTAAAACAAACTTATTTATAAACCAAAATATAATTATAATATTTATGAATGAGATGATTTATCTACGAATCAAGGAACTCAGAAACAGTATAAAATGCTTTCCTTGAAAATAAGGCGGTTATTTTACGTTTAAAGTATTTAGTACTATTTATTTCTTTAAGAGTCCGATCCAGTTTATTATACAACTTAATTCCTAAAAATAAGGACTTCTTTCATATAACGTCAAATTGTGAGACGGGATTACTAAAGAATCGCTATTTCTGGTACCATAATCGTGAATATCTGCATTTGTCATAAACATATTTAAATTAGTTTTTACGTATATTAGCAGTTCAACCATATATATACAGGGCAGCGTTAATATTTTTAATTGTTTAAAAATATTTCTACAAGAAGCATATCTAGAAATGCCAGCGATATTTCTGAGACACCGTTTTTGAAGTCTAAAAAGTCTAATTAAATGGGGCGATGATCCCCAAAATATAATACCGTATTTAATTCAAGAGTATACCAAACCATAATAGTAAGAAATTAGAATTTTTTCATTGCATAATTGTTTAAGACGTATCAATGCATAACAAGAGGAACACACTTTTTTACACGTTTCATCTATATGTTGCGAAGCGTCAATATGAATTCCCAAAAATTTTGTGTTCTGGCTCTGTTGTATGGATTTGCCATTTATTTTTAGTAAATGACATTCATCAGTTATCGGTCGAGGTGTAAAATGAACAAATGTTGTTTTCTCCGTATTCATACATAACTTATTTGATGTAAACCATTTTTTAAATTTGTTAATCATATATTGTAGTTTAACTAGACAATTATCTAATGTATCATCAGTACATAGGTAATTATTATCATCCGCATATATTGTAAGATCATCGCCAAAGTTATGAATTTCCGGAAGATCGTTAACATATATTAGGAAAAGCAAAGGGCCCAAAATGGACCCTTGTGAAACCCCTATTGATGTGTCTAAAATGTCTGATAATATGCCATTATATAACGCGTTATATACTCTATTTATAAATTGTACTAAAGCTGTTTGTGAACTTTTCGTTTTCCTAAAACCATGTTGGTTATTTACAAGTGTTTTGTTAGAATCTAAATATTGCATAATTCTAGAATAAATACCTTTTTCTAATGCTTTTGAAATTGAACTAAGAATTGCAACTGGGCGATAGTTCTGGACATTAGTGTTTTCTCCCTTTTTAAATATCGGTACAATTCTTGCCGTCTTAAATACTTCAGGGAATAATCCATTAACTAATGACAAATTAAATAAAAAAGTAAGAGGATATACTAAATAGTTTACTGCCGAGACCAATATTTTACTACTAATATGATCCAAACCTAATGAACCAGACTTTTTGAGACTTAAAATAATATTAAACACTTCTGTGTTTGATACAGGATGAACGAATATAGTATCATAGATCTTTTTTTGTTTAAACTCATAGTCCTTTTGATCGACATTATTTTTAATCGTTAATTGATGTGTAATATTAACAAAAAAATCATTAAAAGTGTTCGCAATTATTTTTTGGTTTGTCACTACTTCATTATCTACGACTACTGAATGTATATCATTAGAGTTATTTGTCTTATTATTTGTGTTTTTATTTATTAGGTTCCATATGCACTTACTTTTATTAACTGAATTATTATATATTCTATCATTTTGCATTTTTTTCGCGCTTTTACAACTTTTCTGTATATTTTTTTATGATTCCTATAGTAATGAACATCTGCTTCGTTATTTGTTAAACACATTAAATGGAAAAGGTTTTTCAACCTTTGAGAAGACCGCAAAATTCCTGATGTCAGCCATGGTTTTATTTTGTATTGATTTGGTTTTATGTTTTTAAATGGGAATGATATATCTATATAATATTTGAAGGTATTAACAAAGGACTCAAAACCACGATTAACGTCGTCATACTCGTATATATCCTTCCATGATTCATTATTTAAATGATTATAAAATACCTGATAATTTGTGTCATTGAATACTCTACAATTAATGTTATTACTTTCTATAATAGTTGGAAAAATAATTTCATATCTCAACACTTGATAAGAGTGATCCGATAAGCCATTAAAACTAATATCAGCAAATATATTCCCAATAAAATTACTACATATATATAATCAACTGCTGTTTTTGATGTAGGCGTGATCCTCGTTGCACTATTTATATGGTTGAACATACCAAAAGACTCAAAAACATCTGATAATTGTTTACGTTCTAAGGAATTTACTAGGTAGTTGATATTTAGATCGCCACAGAATAAAAACTTGTGACATTTTTTGCTATTATCATGGGCGGCGCAAATTTCTGCAAGTAATAAATCTAAATTAGAAATTATTTTATTAGAAGTTAAAGGATTACTGTAAATGCAATAAATATCTATTATCTCCTTGTCTAACGACAATTTAATTCCACAAACTTCAAATTGTTCCTCAACAGAAAATTGTTTTATTTTAGTTATTTCTTTAATATTTTTTGACAATTCATTCTTGCAAAAAATCGCAACTCCCCCACATTTTTTAACATTTCTTAAATATACAGAGACAAGCTTGAAACCTTCAATGTTGATTATTCCATCCTGTCCTTCCTTTAGCCAATGTTCAGACATACAAAAAATATCTACATTATGTTTAAACATCTTAATTTCCAGAACATCGATTTTGTTTGATATACTTCTCACATTTTGATGATAAACAGTTAATGTCTTAGTTTTTCTTATATTTGTATTCTGTAATTGTTACTGATATTTTATTTTTTGTTTTTCCATATTTACCTTATGGTGATAAACGTTACAGCTTTTGACATCGAAAACAGAGTGATCAACATTGAAATTACAGCCTAATTTATCATTAGCTTCCACACAGTTAATACATTTAAAAGAAACGGATGTACAATTTTCCATGCCACGATCATTTGCACCGCACTTAAGACATAATTTGGCTTCACACTCAATGGCTTTATGACCATAACTGCCACAATTGAAACACCTATATACCCGCACATGGTCAAATACCCTACATGATGGAGCCCATCCAATACTAACACATCCTTCACTAAGAAATTTTGCATGAGAGATGGGCAATACTTCAGTGGGGTCTGGGAGAACTCACACCGCACCTGGTAGGTACATTTAGATCCTCGTTAGCTCTGAGGCATATCCACAAAAAGTGGAGAAAGATAAAAGTGGTATTCATACCCAAACCTGGAAGGATGGATAATTACACTGTCCAAAAAACATACCGACTAACTAGTCTTCTTTCGTTTTACATGAAGACATTGGAAAGGGTATGCGAAAAGTGCATAGGGGATGCAATGATTGAAACAACGCCACTACACTCAAATCAATATGCATACACCCCAGGCAGATCTACTGATTCAGCTCTTAACCTTGTTGCCGGCCGGATAGAAAGATCCCTGGACAATAACAAGTTTGCCTTGGGTGTTTTCATAGACACAGAAGGTGCTTTTGATAAAACCACCTTCTTCAAGATAATACACCGAACAGGAAACATAATTGTAGAAGTTGTGAATATAAGAGGCTTGGTTGCGAGGGGATGTCCACAGATAGGGGGTTTTATCATCTCTACTGTGAAACATGGTCCTCGACACCCTCAATAGCCGCCTCAATAATGACAGTCACTACACAATAACGTATGCAGATGACCTGGTCATTATGCAAACAGAGAATTTTGAGAACAGTGTTGCAGGACCATTCACTCTCTATCAATCCCAAGAAGACAGAAATATTCCTTTTACAAGAAAAAGGTTGAAAATGGAATTAACGCCTTCAGAACTCTTAAACACAAAACTAAACTTTGCAACAGAGGTGAACTACCTAGGTCTCACCTTTGACAGTAAATTAACATGAAATTCACACTTACAAAACATCGCTTATGAACAATGCCGACGAACCGTGGATTAAAGGTCACTGCACATCGAAAGGTAATAGTCTTGCTGATTCACTGGCAAGAAAGCAGCCAACTAGATACTTTTTGAACCTAGTCTTCTATTGGCTTGACCAAATCGATAGTAACAGACCTAATTAAAGAACAGTACCTTGTGAAATTCAAAAAAAGATGAAACAAGAAACTCCAGAGTTGCCAGGGAGCTTTTAAGTTATCCTGACATAATCTGCGCTTGGCCACAGGCATTCTGACTGGTCATTGTCAAGTACAGAAGCATTTTCATATCATGGGGTTGTCAGAATCTGCACTCTGCAGGGAATGCGAACAAGAAAATGAGACCATCAAGCATATCCTCTACGATTGCCCGACGTTCTCATTTATTAGAAGATTTGTGTTCGGCGAGTATCGGCTAACACCGGCCGATGTAAGATAAGCACCTCTTGACGACGTTGTCAAGTACATTAAATTTGTAGGCTGGCTCACGAGCTAGGAGTTGCCTATCATCTTAGGAGGATACACAATAGGTCTAATGAGGCCTAAGGGCCATTAGGGGTAACCCACCCTCCACACGTTAGAGAAAATAGCAAATTATGGTTATACTCATACTTAACCGTCGGCTCTTTTCGTAAATGTTCTTTTATAATAATAATAATTTTCTAAGTAGATGAACAAAGCCAGTTAGGCGACGCAGTACCAATTTTCGCCGTTAGATTACGCTGTATATTATCGTCATTTGTCATGTCACCTGTCAACTTTGCATGTTTGTTATGTCACCTGTTCTAGGTGGTAACGTAACCCGCACCGATCCAAGGGCCTTGTGTCCAATAATTTAAAAAACAAGTGTTAAAAAGATTGTTTCTCTAAAAATACATTAGTAGGCAAATTGCATATTGCATATTAGAATAGTTAGTATTCCGTTTTTTATTATTTATAAATATTTGAAATCCTAATCGCAATGTGTAAGGTATAAAATGACTTATGAAACTTAGAAGAACATTGTGAGTAACAGTATTTATAAAACAACATAAATGTCATTAAATATTAACAATATGCAATACTTTTACTCAAAATTATACAGAGTGAACCATAACTAATGGACCAGAAATATGAGTATTTTATTTTTTCATTCAAATTCCCTTCTACCACCTCAGTTCGGCATCAGAGTCCCAGGGTTTAAGCATCGTGGTACTGCAGAATTACTGACACTATTAGTTTTAAAATGAAGAAAATATCAGTTGAGTTTTAAATAGTGCAGAATAGACAAGGTAGCAAATAAAAAAATTACAATAATAATAATAAATTGTAAAGAGACAATCGGTTAAATATACAATTATTAATAATAATTATTATTATACTAATAATAAACGTCTTTACTTGCACTAAATATAGATTACAAAAATGAAGTGCACAATTGGGCGAGTTTAGTCTATGGCTAGCTACTCTTGAAGAATTAAAAGGAGCACAAATTGAACTACCTTAAACCATCCATTAGATTAAACTTCTTTATTTTTTTTAAATAACTCAGGATGCTGTAAAGTTTATAACTCGTATAAATTCTACGTGAAGATGCGAATCCTTTATATTCTTATATCGAACTTTTAACCTAGTTTAAAAACTTTTGTTCCAAATACGATACTGTTACAACTCGTCACAAAATAGCCAAAACTTGTTTATTTATTCTAAAAATATTGTGGAATTTGGTTAGTATGAGTGGTGTAAATAAAATAATGTATGCACTGTATCCTAGATGGGTGCTGCCTTCATAGCTATTTCAGTTTAATGGAAAATGTTTCTCTGGACTGATATTACATTTTATCAATGATTGATTTTGGTTGTTGAAACATACGCGAAAAACTAAAATGCTGCGTTTTTGACAAACCTTCGTATCTTAGGTATTTGATGACATACTCTATTTTGGTTTAGACGTTCTGTGGGCACTTTTTTTAAGGTCTTTGTGATAAAAAATAATATTGAGATATTGACTGTAACCATTTTATTTAGATAGCCTAGTAGAACAATCTCATTGCAAATTATGAACAGAGTACCAATAGATAGCAGCATAGCACCATCGTGTCCAAGTCATGTCTTTCATAATTTTGTCATCTAATAACGAACGTAATTTCTCCATTAACTAATAGATGGACCCATAGTCGATTAAGTATAAACCAAATATTTGTTTTAAAAATGAGATATTTTTGATATACGTTTATTTACGATTTATATCATTTTAGAGAATATAAAAATATTACTTTAAAATTGGCAATCTACCCAAAAATAAAGAAAACTTTATGAATATAGAATTCATATCAATGATCGAGGAAGCGCTATCGCACGAGCAATTTTAATGAAGTTCTGTACAGTTCTGACAGATGTCGCGACTGAATTGCCTCCAAGGAAACGTCTATAATGTGGTTCTATTAAGATATCTAAATTCGAGAGACGCTAAAATGGTGGTTCCCACCTTATCGAGACTGAGGCCCACGAGAGTAAACTGGTAGCGTAAGAAAAACGAGAATTGATTTAACTTGAAACGAAAAACCGAAAGCCGATAGTAATATTAGGATGTTGAATTTTTTGGTTCGTGAAGCATTGGCATTACTTAGGTTAAACCATGTGACAATTTTCACAAGCCTTGATTTAAAACCATTCTATATCGCCTTTTGATTAGGGTTTACAAACTTGTTCGAGCAATTTAACCAATAATAATTGGCCCCTTTGCCTTTTAAGCCTGCTCATGTAAAGTATTTGGGCTTCTTACTTCGCCTAGTTATATAATATTAATAAAGGACAGAAGGATGAGGATTGCAACTATGTTAAAAGAAATAAATTGGCTTTCAGTTCAGAATTATGTACAGTACATGACTGATATTACTAGTACCATCGCATTAAATCTATTAAGAAAAATTCAATATAATTCGTAATATCACAACTATAATACAAGAAGCCAATCTGACTTTCATGTACGGCAAGCCATCACTAAAAGTTCCCAAAATACAATTTTTATTAAAGGTTTCCAAAATTTATTATTATTTACAATTTACTGGTTGAATCTATTTTGCGATATGGTATAATGTGGACTATATGATATTGCCCTTCAACCCCTTAATGTAATCCAAAATCATATAATTAAAATTATCTACAAAAAACCAGCATTATATCCTACCATGTCTTGCTGTACCTTTATTTATGGAAAGCCTGAATTGAAATACACCACAAATTATTTACAATAAATATTAAAAGAAGCATACATTTTTAAATAATTTGACATTTAAGAGCCATTCACACATCACAGTTGACATCTTGATAATTGATAGACACACCCAAGCATTATTCTGATTTTCTAAATGAAATGGCCGGTTAATTATTTTATGGGGTTGCGACAGAGAGCCAGTAAATTTGATGAAGGTGTTTTTGTAACTAGGGGCGAAATAGTAAGTTAGAACCACCATAAAAAAAGTCATTTTTAAAAAACTGCTTGTATATTTTCATAAATTGACAGGTTTGGCGACTAATTTCGAATAAAAATAGCGTCCAAAATGGCTATGGTTGCAAGTATAAAGGTCGCAACCCGCCATAGAAATCTCACCTTTACAATCAACAGCTGTTGTTTGACAGGTCGTTGGAGAATGCAATGTATGGAATGTTAAGAATGTTAGAAATGTTAGACGTTAGAAATGCTTGGAATTTGTAAAATTAGTTACATAAGAAATGCATAGGCGGATTTTAAGAAAATTGATATTAAAATAGTTAGGATGAACCGAAAAGTCTGAAAATCAATAGGGTTCTAAGTAAGAGCAATTATTCAAGAAAATCAAAACGGCAAATCAATCAAAACTTTCGTTCTAGAGTTATCGTGCCGGCATACATATATACAGAATGAGACATGGGAGTTAGAACATTTTTTCGGCTGCACGAATGCAATTCTGTGGCCCCATAGGAAGGGCCTCAGTAATACTTACAATGCTATAACTTTGTTTTTTATTATAACTGCCATATTGGATTTGTGTTGCATTAAATAGCATGTTTAATCCCCTTTTCAAACATTTATCACAACGTGGTATTTTCTTTCAAATGATTGCTGAAATAAACAAATTTTGCTGCTGTACTTCATTTGGTCTAGTAGGCGAGCCAACAATTTGCTTAACTTAGAACTGTCAAATTATATTTAGTTGGTATTCGCGATTCAAGCTAAGTGATATGCCCTCTGGAGGAAATTTGTAAAAGGTATGTATAAGTGTTGTTCAGTGTTGCCAAGAGTAGAAGAATTTCTCTATGTCGTCGGATTTTTAGCTTTTGAGTAGCAAAATTTGTGTCTAGCAATTTGTAAGCATACTCTATATTTATTTAAGGATTTTTATAAATCGATTTATTATATTGATTTCAGTTCATTTATCAAATTTGTTTATCATTTGGCAACATTGGCATTCATGTTCACTATTTATATTTTAATTTGTATCAATTATAATTCGAATTTTTCCTTACGTGTGAGCTTTAAATTTGTTTATTTCTTATAATGTATGATTGTATTATATTATATTAAAAATGAAATTTGTGAAAACGCCCCTAGCAAATTGCAATCCATATGGTGTTGATGTCAAAATCAAAACTGGAGTGTTCATTATTTTCCAAGCGTTAGTCATAAAATTTCGTTTCTAACGATAAATTCATATTATGGAGATTTTGCAATTTTTTTTCTAGAATCAAACTGCAACCTGCATCGTGATAGTTTTATTACCGTTTACATGTATACAAAGTACTACACCATTCACTTCATAATATAAGAATAATGATAGTAAGATTTTTAATTAAATTTATCAATAATAAACGATAGGTACCTGGAATTTCCTTTAAACCACATAATAAAAAATGTCCTGTCTTTAATAAATAAATATTTCTAGATGTTTGTGTAGCAACCAGATAGGTGAAGATTTCCATAAAATTAGTCATAAATCATGATAACTATTATATTTATGACGAAAGCACTATAACTAAACTTAAATTAACACTAAATGAAACTCAAAAACACTAATATAATAAGAATATTATTTAAAAAAAATTACAAATATAAAATCACAAATACAAAATCCCGCCCAAAACAAACACAATGTAAATAAACAAATATCCTACTTATAGGTGACAAATGACAGACGTGCGAAAACTATTTTAAATCGCAAATAATTTGAAAGGTCTTCTCTGTTGTTTCCATTGCATTTTGAATTCGTTAATTCCTTCTTTTTGGTTTTTTTTTTTCTCTCCTGGGCTCGTCTGACTATGTGTCTCCGAATAACACTGAAGCCTATTGGCTTATTGTGTTTTACCCCATGTTAGTTCATAGCACCCACTCTATCACCTTTGTACCTTGTACAAGTTTGTACAGATTGGGTGAGTGGGTTCTATACGTTGTTGGAACAACCTGGGGTTGTCCAAAAAGAGCCTGTCTTTTGCGATCTAAAGCTTCGCATTCGCACAGTATGTGATTGGCCGTTTCTGGTTTCTTGTGACATAGTCGGCACATGAGTTCCCCATTGTACATGCCAATTTTGTTCAAGTGTCCCTTTACTGGGGCGTGCCTAGTCATGAACCCTGTTATCACTTTCAACTGGTTCCTATTCATTAAGAGTAGTTCTCCAGTTTTTTTGGGACTGTACTTTTTGGTACTCCTGGGTTTGTGTCTGGTTCCGGTGTTTCTTCTGACCCTCTTTTTGCAAGTTCGTCAGCCTTTTCGTTGCCTTCAATCCCTTTGTGACCTGGCACCCAAAATAGTTTTACTCTCTTTCGGTCTGCCAGTGTTCTTAGTTCTTCGATGCATTCCCATACCAGCCTCGACGTAACTTTCTGACTCGATATGGCCTTAAGTGCCGCTTGGCTGTCTGACATTATTTGAATATGCTGATTTTCGACAGCTCTTTCATTGTTCGTTTTTGCACATTGCAAAATTGCGTATACCTCGGCCTGAAATACCTATATCATAACTATGGTTAGTATCAGGGTTTTTGGAGAATACTCCTGCCCCAGTGCCTTCCGCAGTCTTAGACCCGTCTGTATACCAGGTTTGTTCCTGTCGTTGGGCATTGGGCTCCCTTATGGTGATCTCCGCTCTTTCCTGTATTAAAACCTCAAAGGGAGTATTAAAAGAGTACCTCTTGGTTAAGTGGTCTTATCTCATGTCTAGCACGTCTCCTGTCACTAACCTTGAGATACTCATGTGACCTGGCCTAATGTCAAGATTTCCCAGTGTATTCCCTAATCTGTAAGCACCTAATCTTGCCTCCCCTTGTATCACATAGTGAAGAGGTGGGAGTCCTATTAATGCTTCTATTGCAGCAGTGGGGATTGTTTTCATTGCCCCCGTTATTCCGAGGCAGGCAAGTCTTTGTACCTTGCTAAGCCTCGTTATTGCTTTCCTTTGCTATGTATTTGGCCACCACACCAAAGCTGCGTATATTAATATGGGTCTTACCACCATGTTATAAATCCAATATACCATGTCTGGTTTTAACCCCCATTTTTTTCCAAAGGATCGCCTTGCCATCATTTATGAGGATTCCGCTCTCCTTGTGGTTCTTTCTAGATGCTGGTTCCAGGTAAGTCTCGAGTCAATCATAACCCCGAGATATTTTACCTCCCCCTTAAGCTGGATGCTTGCACCTCTTAGGTTTAGAGGCCCTAGTCCCTCAAATTTCCTCCTGCGGGTGAATGCAATTATGTCAGATTTGTTTGAGCTAATGTTTAGTCCTTCCGCCTCTGTCCATTTTGTTACTATATTTAGAGCCTCTTGCATTCGATCTCTTACTATAGTGTTGTATTTTCCCTGTGCCATGATCACTAGATCATCGGCATATCCCAGGGTTCTATGTCCCTTATCTTTGAGAGCCCTAAGCAGCCCGTCCACTACAAGGTTCCACAGGAGTGGAGACAGCACTCCACCCTGTGGACATTCTTTTTGGTTAAATTTGTTTTTAATTAATTTGTTATTTGATTTACATGTTATTAATATTTTCAAATACCCGACATGTTAGAAACCTACTTCGTAATCCACAGAAACTCTACAGCGGCTGCGGAAATTTATGAAACTAAATTTCCTGAGAGGAATCAATCAGACGCACGATATTTTAAGGATGTGGTAGTAAACTTGCTCAATTATGGAAATTTTGCAAAACCGGGAAATCGTAAGTATGCTGTTTAAAACTAGGAGAGAATTGAAACTGTGTTATAATACACTAATAATAAACCCACAGCATCGATTAGAAAAATCGAATCGAATACCATCCATACAAACCTAGTGTAGTACAAGTTTTATCAGCAAATGATTTTCTTCGGAAAAAGAAATTGTTTCCTTATTAATAACTCCGTAGATATAAGATTATAGTACATTTGCTTTATAATATATCTTATTACTTACTGTTATTATTACCTTACCCACACCGTGACCTATTTCTCTCTAGACGAAAAACGAGTGTTTTTGTATTAGTATTGAACTATACAGTTTAGACTTATTAGCAAGTATACGCCAACATAGCCACACACTTGTGTAACAACCAGGTTGTTCTAAAGAACCACCGCTTGTCACTACTTTAACAACCAACTAATCTAAAGACCCATTTGTAACCACTGATAAGTCTTTAACTACTATTGTCAATATACTATTAGGGGATGAAGGCAGCACTGTCACCAGCCGAAGGGTCCTGGAGTCCAGAAGGAACATCCATTCACCAGTAGCAAAAATTAAAAAAAAAACAAAATTACCCCCTTAATAGCATAGTCGAGCGGCTTTTCCAACTAGTTATAGACTCTTTCTATTTCTTAGGAGATAGAAACGCTAAGGCTTCACAAATGCTCGTAATATATCATAACTGGTTCTGAAAAGGGGAGGAGAGAATAATAATAAGTAATAAAACAGTAACATAATAATAATAATAATCTCAAGAATAAATAATGTCTATATTTATGGAATAAATATTAAAATAAATGAATACTAATAAATGTAAGGTTACATAAATTTGGGTACACAAAAATGTTTTAATTGGCATTTATATGGAAATCAATTATCTTAAAATAAAACCCAAACAATATGTTAAAATAAGTTAAAAATATTTACCTATAGTACACAAATCACTGCACAAAACTTTATTTTAGTTGTTTCGGGACTTAGGGCCCCGTAACGAAAGTCTCGCCTTTCGGCAAGAGTTTTAGACCGCTATCCTATACTCCAGTCTAGTCACTCTATTTAAACTCAAAATTTAAGTGACAGATTTACTTTTTAGAATATCAACGTAGATACTACATTGGATAATTCTATGGCTCAATGTAAGCCGTTGAGTACAGTAATAATAACCTAATTGTTTGTTTTATATCAATACGTGCGTCTTCTTTTGAATATTAAGTTAATACACTAAAAATACTTTCTAGAATTTTTGTGAAATTCGTTATATTTTCAAATAATAATGCCAATTATTACACTAATCGAATGAAATCGAGACGCAACGAGCGGTGCTTTAAAGAAATCGGAATCATTAAGAGAAGTGAGCCTAATTATTCAATTTTATGGATAGCAAATAGCAACCTTTTCGTAACCTTTATTTCAAATATATATTTTTTTATTCTTTTGAGAATCTAGATCGTAGCACTTGTAAAATAAAGCAAAATTTGTTTTATAATTGATCCACAAGGTAGTAAAAACCTTGATAATTAGTTTATTGTAAATTAGGATTTTATAATAAAATGAAATTATATTTTAATGCAACGAGTAAAACATCGAAACACAGTTACCTACAGTTCAATTATTCCCTTACATGTATTATCTACAAGCAAAAATACATGTAGAAAACTTATAAAATTGAATTTGTTTCAGTAGTAAGTAGGTATTATATAGCAGTATTGATCGAGACAATTCCGAATATGTCCCAAAATTATTTGAAACCTTATTTTCCTGGAAGAATCGATAAAAATAAAATGTTAAACTGTCCAAATGCGCCATCTGTACGTTAGTTTTAAAATTTTCACTAACCTTAGCAGAAGAAAACATCAGTTTATTGATTTTAAACCTCCGCCATTGTATATATGAAGATATTATAGTAGGATAACCTTATGGAAATATCATTGGAGGACGATGGATATAGAATGTAGATGGCGAAACTGTACTTATATCCGAGTCAGAACTTTAGGTCATGTCTGTGCTTGAGTATGAATTATAATTTAAAATCGTCTTTTTCATTTCTACTTGTCTTCGGTAATGTATTTTTATAGTTATTAATTATTACAAAAGCAATATAATAAAATAAACCAGTTTTTGTTTGGAAAAGATTGAATGAGTTGAGATTGAGTGGAATTTTACTATAATAGGGAACATTTTTTTCTATATTGTGGTTGTATGTTGGATTTTGGATTGATCGCTGATGGTTAACTTGAGTTTTACGCTGTTAATTTTATTCACTTTTATATAATGATATCAAATTAAGAATAGGACATGAACAACTGAAGATTATTGTTCAAAATGAGACGAATAGACGAACATAAAAAATGTTTGGATAAAATCTTCTGAAATACAGGATGTTAAGTTGAAAATTAAAAAATTAATAATGTGTAAATATATAGGTAGTTATAATTTTATTATTCAATATAATTTTACCAAAATCGGCACTGACAAAATTTAACTAACAGATTTTTTTGCTGTTAGGTAAACTTATAACATAATACCAAACACGTTTAGTGAAATTATACTAAGTAATAAAAACATGTAAGCCACTAATTTTCAGTTTTCAACTTTTAACACCATTTGAAAACGAATCGATTTATGGTAGCGGAATCAATAGCACATTTAGTAGTATTATTTTCGAAAAGCAAAATTAAAAATTTTTCATTTATTTTTTTTTGTACATGGAAATACGTTGCTGCATGCCCTACAGTGATGAAGCGCTTAACGAAGGCGTCTTAAAATATAAATTATAGAAGTTGCGAATGTTACATATTTGATTAGATAATTAACATTGACGTAAACCTTCATTGCTCAGGATGTTAAGTGCTCAACTTTGGATTTCATGAAGTTCAGTTACCGATTACTACTATTTTTTTATGAACTGTTATCAAAATACTACAAAATTTAACAGAAAGATTGCATTAATTATATTTTTCATATTTTTTCCAAAATAAAAAAGAATGTTTTTATCTGTAATTGAATCCGGGTTGGGAAATCCAAACTTGAACGCTTAACGACTTAAGTCTTGAAGTCTTATATCAAGTTAGTTATCTAATAAAATATGTGACGTGGCTTTTTAAAATACCATCATTGTGCGCTCCACTGCTGGTGTGTCCATCTTCTACAAAAGAAAAAGAAGGAAACATTTGTAAAGTTGCCTTGCACATAGGTGTACCAAAAAAGGGCAACTGGCTCTCGTAAGCCTTTTTTGTTTAATTGTCTCATTATGTGAACACTAAGCGTCAGCATGAGAAATATATATTAAAGTTAGTTTTAAGAACTTTTAACATTCAAATAAAAACAATTTATAAATCTATTATTAAAATCCATTTTGGAACAAAACAAAAAATTGTTGAATTTTGAAGATAATATTCTAATATTCTACATTTAAAGATATTGATCGTGGTGTCCCTCAGGGGTCAATTCTAGGCCCACTAATTTTCTTGTTATATATAAATGATCTTTCACCATAGATAAAAGCAGAAGTATACTGTTATGTATGCTGATGATACCACATTGGCAGCTGATGCTAAATCTCCTGCAGAGCTTCTCTTAAAACTAAATAATTTAGCATATCAATTTACTGTATGGTGCAAAAGAAATTCCTTAATATTAAATTCTAGCAAAACTGTTGTTATGCAATTTTTTTCTAGAAATAGGATAACTGATAATATAAGTGTAAAAGTTTTATCGGAGGACATTTCTTTCTCTCATATAACTAAGTTCCTAGGAGTTATAATTGACAGCAATATGAATTGGCATTCAAATGTCAATTTTATCTGTAAAAAATTAAACAGCGCTTACTATGCAATCCTATAGCTAAAAAATACGTGTGGCACTCGGGGACTGCCGCGGTAAAGCTATTGCATATCATTTTTTATCAGTTATAACTATTTATTTATTTTATTTATGCAGTATTTTTTATAAAGAATAAAATAAAGTAGTTCTGTCTAAAACTAAAATAAATTTACTGTCTCGAAGTCCCCATCGATTATTTCCAAACTTTTCCTTAACGTCTTAGTTGTAAGTTTCATATTACATTTTTTTTAATTTGCTATTTCTGTGGAATCATTAATTTTCACTTGCGTCATTGTTCTTCTGAAAAAGCGAAATGTGACTCACGTTTTGCTTGATTGGCTTTAGTTTTTGAGATAGTCAATCAGTCGAAATAAAAAAAATGCAAATAATAATAATAATAAGACATTAATTTATTTATTTAATCAGTTAGCTAAAAGGCTGTATTCTATAAACAATGAAAAATAGTGATTGTTGTTTTGAACTACCTAAAACATTTTCACTCGAACGGCGTGCGTGATTCAATTTAAAAATACTTTCCAGAAACCACGTGTTCTGGTTTTGATTTTGTTTATTACTAAACGTTTATTACAAAAACGTTAATCCACAATCTATATCAGGTACTATCACAAGAAAATCACTATGTTACAATTAATTAATTGTAACAATTTATTATTTCAAGTTTTACCCTTAAGAAGGGAGAGAGAAAATCAATATTAGGATAAATGTTCCAGCCCCTTTCTTGTTACACACCTTAAGTACGCTCTTTCGTTTTAATCATTTCAGTAGTAAGATTGCTCTCTCTCTCCCCATTTAAATTTATTAATAAGTACTCTAGTTTTTTGTTAAGTAATTACTTATATATGAATTTTTATTGCAGCCATTTGCCGTATGCCATCTGCTAATAAAAATATTTTTAATTGTCTCTCATTCTGTTGGCATTTATTTTAATTTTTATTAACTAGACCATTTTTCCGGAAATTAGAATTTTGGATTCGGCAACAGTGTAAATGGTAAATCATGAAATAAATAGAGTATGGATGAGGCATTGTATAAAGAACTAGTTCTTTATACATTGCTTCAACGATACTTTCATAAGGTCGTGGTCAGGGGCTGGTAACTCAAATGGAAAAACATGAGGACGGTAATTTAGTACCACTCCAATTAACGGGATAGCGCTCGTATCGAAATGTCATGTTAGTTGTTAGTTGTCAGCTTGTCAACAAAACTTCAAACTTGGAAAAATTAAAATGGCTGTTGAATTTGAAGGTGTATTGGATTTTGATTCATCTAGATTTATTTTTCAACACCTTCCAATTTTAAGCATGTTTTCATGAGATGGATTTCAGCAACGAACAATAAAGCACTCCCAGATATTGGTAGTGATGCAATTATTTATACCACGTATTAAATATGAGGTCGTCATATTAAGGATAACCAAACAATTTGTAATAAGTGTCTTAAGAAAAATGCATTTTGTACTGGCATCAATGGTAAGTACTATTTACAAACTTGTTTTTGATTCAGTGTTAAAATAATTGGTTTGTTATTTAAATTTTTTTTTGTTTTCAGTTATTAAATGATCATTGTTGCAAATAAAATGTTGGCCCTCCAAAATACCCTGTCGATTGATGAAATATTTGAGCCTCAACCATCAATATCAAAAACTGATTCAATGCCATTTGACATCAAACAAGAAAACGCCCTAAAATCTTCAAGGGTCGAAACGTAAGTTTAATTTATGCTCAAAAGTTAAATTCATTTATCACAGTGCCCACATGATGAATACTACAAGTGCTGTATAAATGAATCAAGAAAACAATTATCGGATGAAGAAATGCGCCTCAACCTAACTAGTCGACTCAATAACTGTGTGACAAATTTTATCCACACTCAAATTTGCCTCGATAGTAAAAAAGGATGATGCTTTAACTTCAATTTTTTCAAATTGATTTGCCACTCCAAGTCGCAAAACTTTTATAAATGTCTTGAGCACTTATATATATATATATATATATATATATATATATATATATATATATATATGCTGATTTTGTTACAGAAAACATTTTTGATAGGTTTGTGTTATAAATATTTAATTATTTAAATGGTGTAAATGCATATTTGTTTAGAGTATTTCCATGTTTAAATAGACAAATTATATGATGCGGCGTTAATTTACTGTAATAAAAAAAAATAAAATGCATTTTATTTCAAGTTTGAAATTAATGCAAAAATATAATGAAGTAAAATCAAACAAAGATATAAATTGGCAAAATATTTGACTAGTTTCAAATTACAAAACGGTCAATATGGTTGTTTTATAATTTGAAACTATAGTCAAATATGTTTCCAATTTTTTTGCTTTATTTGATATTCTTCATTACATTTTTACGCTACTACAAAGTTAAATTTCAAAAAGCCCGCTCGCGGCGGCCATATTGAATTTTAGTACCACTCCAATTTGATAGATGGCATCACATCGACTCAGAATTTTACCATTGAGTTTCCCATCTATTCACATTAGTAATCTATGGTCGTGGTAATAGACGGATTTTCGATCGATGTTTTTAGTTTACTGTATCTTAGAGGGTTTAACTTAGCGATTTGAGTAGAGGTGGCGCTACTAGTCACATTATGTTCGTAAAATTGATCAGTATCATTGTATAAAGAACTATTCGCGATTCAAGCTAAGTGATACGCCCTCTGGAGGAAATTAGTAAAAGGTCCCTATAAGTAGGATGACGTTCAGTGTTGCCAGAAGCAGCAAAATTTCATTACGTCGTCGGATTTTAGTTTTTGAAGAAATGGATAAGACCTTTTATTTAAGAATCAAAATTTGTGTCTAGTAATATGTAATCATACTATTTATTTAAGGATTTTTTTATAAAATCGATTTATTATATTGATTTTTTTTTTTAAATATCAGTTCATTTATTAATTTTAGTTTCAAAATCAGTCAGAGACAAAATCAGTTCATCATTTGGCAACATTGGCGTTCGTGTTCATTGTTTACATTTTAATTTGTATCAATTACAATTAGAGTTTTTTGTTACTTTTTAGCTTTAAATTTGTTTATTTCTTATAGTATGTGATAGTATTTAAATTAAAAATGAAATCTGCGAAAAAGCCCCCAGAAAATTGCAATCTGTATGGTGTTATTGTCAAAATCAAAACTGGAGTATTCATTATTTTTCAAGTGCGTCATAAAAGTCTGTTTCTTACGATAAATGGGTATCTACACATTCACAATATTGAAATTTTGCAAAACGTTGTTTAGAATCAAACTCCAATATGAGTTGTGACGGTTTTATTACCATTTATATGTATACAAAGTACTACACAATTCACTTCATGATATAAGAATAAGGATAGTAAGATTTTTAAAGAAGTTCATCAATAATAAACGTTTGGTACCTGGTATGTCCTTTAAACCACATAATAAAACATGTCCTGGGTTTAGTAAATACATATTTCTAGATGTTCTTGTAGCAACCAATAGGTCAATATTTCCAACAAATTAGTTCGTACTACACATTAAAAATTACATTTATAACGAAAGCACGAAAACTAAACTTAAATTAACACTAAATGAAAGTCAAAAACACTATTATAATAAGAATATTATCTAAAAACAGTTAAAAAATCACAAATACAAAATCCCACAACACGTAAATAAACAAACATCCTACTTATACGTGACAAATGACAGGCGCGCGAAAATTAATTTGAATCGCGAATAGTAGGATAATCGCCATGTAAAAGTTATTGGAGGCAATCGCGCCCGACATCTATTGGTACAATCATTGAACTAACCATTTTATTTACTGGTTAGATACTACGCTAGATACTACGTCAGATGTTAGAACTTTATAAGTGACAATTCCGTAAAATTAATTGTCAGTATATATTTTTTTAGTTATTTAGATTAAATATAAATAAAAATTAGTGATTCTTGTAAAGAATCAATAAATAATAGCATTCCACAAGATATTCGTCTATATTTAGAAATAAACTGAGATTTTAATGAAACTAAAAGCGTTAAAAAGTAAAACTTTCTCATAAGTCTTCATAACGAAAATTTAAAGTACTTGTCTAGGAATCGAAGGGTTCCGAGTTCAAACCCACGAGTGGACACTTTTTTTTATTATTTAATTTT
This sequence comes from Psylliodes chrysocephalus, assembly GCA_927349885.1. Classification (NCBI taxonomy): domain Eukaryota; kingdom Metazoa; phylum Arthropoda; class Insecta; order Coleoptera; family Chrysomelidae; genus Psylliodes; species Psylliodes chrysocephalus. The sequence continues at coordinate 3,508,914 of OV651826.1, forward strand.
ATTTTCTAAATTGGTAAAACTTAAATTAATTTCAAAACATGAATTTTACGTTAATGACATCTAAATCTTCATGCTCAAATTTCGTCTTTTTGCTATGGCCACTCGGGATCATCAAATTATAATAGAATATTATAAGGTCCGGTAATTTTATTTAAATCTTTTGACAATGAAACTAAAAATATGTGTGTCTAAAGGAGAAATATATCGAAAATAACAAGTATTTAAATTTTGCTAATAAATTTGTATTAGGTATGTTAAAAGAAAATACATCATTTTGGATTTGAATATAGGTACAGTGTGTCGCAAAATGTCTGCACCAAGAAAACGCACGAAATTACATTTTTCTTTAATCTACGTAAAAAAGTGCGAATTAAAATTTTTTTACTGAAAATTTATGGTACCTAACAGGGTTATTCATTATAAATTCCCCTTCCTTTATGCTATAATTATTATTGTATAACGTTTACATTGACCGAATTTTGTAAAAATGTCATCAAATGACCATATTAGTGGTGTGCATATTTCACAGGATTTAACCTGAATATTTTTTAATAAGGATAGCATAGATATATATTTTATTCAATTTTCGAAATGATCTTTATTCTTTCCTGATTAATTAAACGTCGAATATCATAGATAATCTATGTCGAATATCTTATAAATATTTACACTTTTTCTTTCTCACTGTAAACTACCTATTTGGATTATTTTATTATCAAACATAATAGTTGTGATTTTCATAGCTTTTACTTTAATAATGTTAACTTTTTCATGTTTACATTATCAACGTTAAATTACTCGAGAACAGACGGTATAAGATAGGGTTATCAATAATATACATTTGTGAAATTAGAAAAAAAATATCCCAGAAATTTAATAGAGGGTATCCCATTTAAAAAAGTTTATTTGTGTGGTATTCCGTGAAATCTGAATACGTGTTTTTATGGTATATTTAAAAAAAGTCATATTCACAAACTTTTATTTAAAGCTTTTTTTGAATATGCAATAGTGGTTATAAAAGGTGTCTTTAATAATGAATAATCTTGTACATGATCTCAAATAAATGTGTTGAAATGAATTTCATTTGTAAAAATGTCACTTCCGCTTCTCCCGTATTGCTAAAAAAAAATTGTGTCCAGGTCCAGGATTTGATGGTGGTTAATATTAATTCTAGATACATTTTTCAAGTAGCATTGTTCTCCTGTTTTTAGAAATAAAGGGTAATGTTTAGCCAAATTCATATATTTTTTTGGACACACAGTATGTTTGTATAATATTAAAATCTTCCCCTACTAAATATTTTGGCTCAATCAAAGTAGATATCTTAAATTGATTATTGTTAGAAAAAGTAGAAATAATATTAAATATAATAAAGAAATTAAAAAAATAATTTAATTTAATAATTTGATAAAAAAATTGAAATTTTGGGTTTATATGTATAAAAAATTGTAGATTTTAACTGTTTTTTTTTTAAGTTCTAACTTTATTTTTTGGGGATGCCACACCCTCCATCTCCCTCTAGGGGATGGTGGTGGTAAGATATTTATACAAAAATGTTGAAAATCATTTCTATTGTAAATATATCAAAAATAAGATTTTTATGTATTTGTAACTATTTTTAAATGCCAGCCCCCACATCCGAACTATGAAGATTAAAGTCAAAATTTTTTCAAAGTTCAAAAAAAAAATTTGGAAATTTTTTTTCAAAAAAATTGTAATTTTGTGTTTTTATGTATAAAAAATCGTAGACTTCAACTGTTTTATTTAAAAAGTTCTAACTTAATTTTTTGGGAATGCCACCCTCACCATATCAGATAGGGGTGGGGAGGGGTGAATTTTTTAAAGCGATTTTAATTTTTATGGGATAATACATCCATATACCAAGTTTAGTTTCAATATTTCGACCCTATCCCCCAAAGCCGAACCCCAACCAATAATACTTATAGAACCCATTGTGTTTACTTCAATATTAAGAATTCATTTATATTATTTACCAACCATCTTAAGGGTTTTTTTTTTATTACATTGTTACGCACCAGATTAAAGAAATAACCTGTTGTTTATAATTACTTATGCTAAGTACTTAGGTAGGTACCTTACTTACCTACCTATAGGTATACGTATTTAAATTAAAAATACAATTTTTTCAACACTTAAGAAATGTATTATTATTGCTATTATTAATATTATATAATTTATTTTAAATTAATTCGGATAAAACCTGTAAAGGAAAAGAAAAACAAAAGCATATTTTCTATTTTATTAATTTCAAAATAGTTATAAATACACAATTTTTTTTTATATATCTTGTTGGGAACTTGTCCTTTATTAACAGTAAAATAATTCAGTAATAAAACATAAACAACTCATTCACAATACCTACTACCCGTAAACGCACTAACGCACAATAACAAACATTAGATAGAAAATAGTCCAAACATTCAATCACGAGTGTATAAAATTTCATCCAAGAGCTAAAAATAGAAATCCATCGATCGGTCTCAGTCATTCTTAAAAATTTCTGCTGGACCCTCAACTCCGCCCACTGCAAACGAATATCGACTTATCCATATTCACTAGCGCCATCTATTGGTAGTATCCATTTCGCTCCAATGAAACTTCCATAAGGTGAGACTACTATTTAGTTCTTTATACAATGGTCGTGGTAATAGACGGATTTTCGATCGATTGTTTTTAGTTTACTGTATCTTAGAGGGTTTAACTTGGCGATTTGAGTAGAGGTGGCGCTACTAGTCACATTATGTTCGAAAATTGATCAGTATCATGGAAGTAGAAGGTAGAGAGACGCTGTCACGTGGTCCAAGACGGGTTCACTTCCGCCATATTGTATTCACGAATCCTTCAAACAGCTAATCGTGGTTTCAGTCTATGGTTTTTCTATTTTTATGTCGTTTGCAAACTAAATATATTGTACATATTAAAAGTTAAACAATTGTTGCTTGTGCTTAACGTATTTCTAGCAACCTAATAGATGCTCATACGAGTAAATTATCAGAAATAACATTCCACAACTAAGTATACAACATAGTAAACAATGTGCAGGGTCGTATTTGGGAAATTGAGATATTAATTGTGTTTTGAATGAGAGTGTTGCAATCTCATTAGGTTTTGTAAAGATGAATTAAAAATGAGAGAGTGTGCTGAAGCTGGTGCAATAAATTCGATTTAAAATAACGATAAATATTTTCTTTGATGTATTAAATTCTAGAAATTTGCTTCAGTTTATTATAAAAAACTTTGTCTTGTCTTATGCAGATATAAAATTTTTTTTAAATGAGAATGGATAAGCATTAGGACATATTTCAGCGTTGTGTTAAACGAAGTTTAAATTACTAAATGAAGATTTACTTTAAAAATGTCGTTTTAATCTTTGTTTTCCATCATACGAACTTGCCTCATTACTATTAAAACTCGACCTAACATATACGATACGGATAACGTAAACGTTCAATCATAGGACCCATTAAGTTGGAATTACTGAACTAATTATTATAACCTTATTCATCAGTTTAAATTTTTTTAAATATTTATTTTAATAAATATAACTCTTCCTTAAAAAAAAGAAAAATGTATTCAAAATAGTCCGTACGTGGCGGATCGGTCATATGAGGTTCTTTCGTTCGTCCTACTGGTGTAGGAATGAACTACACCAACGCACACCATACCTTTCGTTTGGCCCGGTGTAAAACCCACTATACCTTCCTGTCGGCGATGTGGTGTACACTGGTGGATATTTTCTCCACCAGCTATTAAGCAGGAGTGAATTACACTCGATATGTGTATAAGGAATAAGGAGGAAGTAAATTAGGGTAAATAAGGTGGTGTAACTGGTGTAATGGGCCATGTTCACATGTGAGATATGCTGTTTTATAAATTATATTGTAATAGTTAGTCGCTATACAACTTATTCTAAATAGTCAGTTCGTTAAAAAAGCCAAAAGTTTTTAAATTAAGCCCAATTGAAATTTAAAATTTGAAATTATACGTCATCGGGAATAGACCAATCATCTTGTGTCGAAGTTTTTTGTTATACAAAACCAAGCCAACGAACAAACCGACACACAGAATGTCGAAGTGAACGCACATCTAAGTGACATTAAAATTGACACCACCTAACCTTAGTTTTTTGTTTTGGTTTAATTTTATTATTATTATGAATCAGCTGGATTTATAAAAGTTGAATCAAGTGTTTTACCCATTGTAAACGAAAATATGATTACCGAGATGATTACTGCATTTTTTACCAATACTCAGTTTACAAAAGTCAGGAAGGTAAGACTTTGTTTTAATAGTAGGTAGTTACAGTTTATATGGAGCAATACACCTTATAGTAAAACATATTTATCTCAGGTTTTATTTTTAGATCTGCCAAGCAAGAATATGGGGATAATTTCTTTTTCCATAAGAGAGAATGAGACAAATTACACCTAAACATAAAGTACGGCAAAAACCTTCTGATGTGGTTGTTGTAATTAACAAAAATGACATTTTTAGTGCACAATGCTTGGATATGCTGCATGTCAAGGTTTGTAATATTTATTATGCTTTTTTGTTTTTATATTACATATAATAAACAGTGTATAAGGCCCTTTATTCCTATAAATATTTTTTTTCTAATTTTGACATTTTTTGTAATCGCAGCAAGTGATAAAATAATCTAGAAATAGATTTTGTTAGTGAACCTAGTAATAATTATGATACCAAAGAATGCTGCAGAGCACCTATGAAATTTTGAGTTAAAAAATATGCCATATTTTTAGGCTATTTTTATACCCTTTTCAAAAATTTTATGCTCCTCGTTTTTTGCAAAACTTAAAATGCTCTGATAGCTTCGAACGAAGTCAGCAAAGCACCTCTGTTTTATAAAGTTTTTTCTGTAAAAACAGCAACACCATATATTTATGCACTTGAAATATTATATTTAAAAAAAAATACATGGTGCTTGCTAACCTTCGAAAGAAGCCAGCAGAGCAATTCGGTTTTTTAAAGCTTTTTTCTAAAAACCACACCCCATTTTTAGAATATTTTTAGACTATTCAAATATTGTAAAACTTTACTAAAAAAATTGCTATTTTTAAATAATACAGGGTGCTTTGTTGGAACGTCAGCAGGACACTTCAGTTTTTTAATTTGTTTTTTATATATATAAAAACAACTACTTATGACACATGTTTAGGCTGTTTTAAATGCCAAATTTCGAATATTTTATAATATTGTAGGAGCCAAAAAACGTGGTGTGATTTAAAAAAAAACTGGGGTGCTCTGCTGGATTCGTTTGAAGCTAACAAAGCATCCCGTAATTTTTTATTTTATAATACTCAATAGCCTAAAATGAGACATAGCTGTTTAAACAAAAAATTGTATTTTTAAAAATAGCAGTTTTTTTCGAAAAGCTCTATAATATTTCAAAAATGTGAAAATGTGGTGAGATTGTTTTTTTAAGTTTTAAAAATCCGAGGTTCTTTACTCGATTCGTTCAGAGCTAGTAAAGCTCTGCTCGTCTTGTTACATAAAATAAGGCATTTTGTAGCTGGTTATATAGTTATTTTGTAACTGCATATCTAACCCTTTTATTTTTTTCAGGTGGTTTTAAATATGTGGCTTCATAGAAGAAGTGAGGAACCATCTGTAACATCTACTCAGTGTTATTGGAAAGGCTCTAATTTATCAAAATGCGTAAATATTGATGTACACTTGGCTAGATTGTTAAAGAAACCTCTTCATCCACTACAGGAAAATAAATCAGTACTTTTATATTCTTAGAATTTGTATATATATTTTTTATTTGTAAATAAATTGTTTTTTAATTCATTTTTCTCATTTTTTATTAAAAGGTTAATAAATAAAATTTTCAGATTTTTATATTTTTGTTTGTAAACAATAATTGTAGAGTTTTTATTAAAAATCACCAATGTTAATAATAATAACTTAAGTCAATATTATTCTTTCCCATTTTTTAAAGCTACTATCAATAAAGGTATTACTTTAGATTGACCTATGATCAATTTTTAATTTTGTGATATATTTGGTTCGACAGAAAAAAAATTATAACCCTTTGACATTGGTTGTTTTTACTTAGATTTTCATAAAAAATAAAAGGAACTGCAAATATGTTTTACTATCGTAATCAGCAACATTAAATTTTTTTTTCACATTTATCACTGTTGTCATTTTCATAAAGGATTGATAAGAAGGCACACTTTCTGGTTTTTTGAAAAAGGTGGCAAGAATTGTGATATTTTTAAATTTATTACCAGTGATACCACATGTAGTTACCCGATTTATTGGAATATATAGACTGCTACCACATTCAACTGAACTTGGTTGTTTTTAATATTTATCACTGTGACATAGGCGTTTTTGTTAAAATGTTTCACTTTTAACTGCTGTAAATATGTGCCTTTGTTTTGGTAGTTTTAGTCCCAAAAAAATCTATGCATATACAGGTACTCATTCCTCTTTGATTTGCTCGAAAAGTTAAAATTTTATAAAAAAATTACATTGGCTGTTTAAAAACTCATTATAATCCCTGAAATGTGATAATTAGGTAAATTAAATTAAAAAACAAACAAAAACGTTTATTAAATTAATATTTACTCTTACAAAATAGGTTCTTGTAAGTTAACAAGCAATTATGCAGATATTACTAAGTAAATGTACTTGCTTAAAATTTACACACGAATGTGATTTTAACATATTAAATTAACTAACCCTTCTTATAACTCTTTCCACATGTATTCTTAGAGATGCTATTCTTTTACTTAATTGTACATCTTCTGGAGAACTTTTTTCATTCTGTGATACACTAGGTGTGGCTTTACTAAAGTGCATCCCATGTTTTCAAGTAGCTGAATATTCTGAAACCCCTATCTGCCATTATATGGGATCCAGGAACTAGTTTGTTTAAATATCCACATTTTTCTTAGTTTGTTTAAATATCCACATTTTTCTATTATTTCTTTATCACTAGTTCTTCCACAAAATGATGAATAAATTCGGTATCTTCAAAACTTTCAGGAGATTCTGCAAAAGTTTAAACAGAAATAATACTTTCAAAAAACATTTGATATTATATATTTAAAAGACATTTGTTTAACGATGTTTTAGAAGTCTACAAGTAAGAAGGAGTACACAAACGAACGTACATCACTTCTCGTAAACCTTCTAGCCGGCAACGTTGTGCGCTAGCTCCTATTGGTCTATTCCCGGTGACGTCATAAATTTAAAAAAAAATTTATAACTCCGGCAAATGAATAGATAAAAAAAAAATAAAAAAAATGTAGTTTTATTTTCAACTCTATTATTCATAAAAAAAATTTCAAAATTTTTGAACATGCCCCATTTACACTGGTGGACACTACACCAACAGCGAACGAAAGAACCTATTGAGTCTTCGTAAGCCACGCCCAGTGATACCTTTTTGAATGTTTGAAAAAGATGCTTGTAGCGTCTCCCTACCTTCTAACCAAGGTTGCCAATTTAGCGATTTTGTAGCTAGATCTAGCGATTTTAGAAGGTCTGTTGCGACTTCGAATTTGAGACGTGTCTTTTACATATCAGGAATGATGATGATAATAATGATAATGGGTGTAGTAGGTAGGCCATATCCTAGCAATGAGAAAAGGGGTGGTTGTACAATTGAACATAAAAGTAAATGTATATAATTTTGAATTTTTACATTATTAAGAGTTGCAAAATTTTAAATTGAAAATCGTTAGGATAGCAACCAAATTGATTGTCATTAAAACGATTAATTTTTATTTAATTTCACATTAAATCGGTGATAAATACCTATGTTAAAAAGTGAGAATATTAACCAACTTTATTTATCGAATAGAAATTATTTTGTTTTTAGAATATTAGTAATTTTGTTTTGTTAGATGTTTATTAAAAAAATATGCTTGTGTATTAAATAAATATGCATGTTATATTTCTTAAACAAGTTCCTATATATTTTGAACCTAACTTTATGTGATTTTGAAAAAAATAGTAAAATTTTCTTTTTTTTATCAAAGTTATTTTTTCGTAGTCACGCGCAAGTCACCAGATTTTCAAAAAAAAAGTCGCCCGTTTTTTTTTCTATCTGGTGATTTTTGGCAACTTGTAAAGTTGAGACTTTCATATGTCACCTATTGGCAACGCTGCTTCTAACTCCACGATCAGTATACGATCAGTGTTGCCAATGGACGGAGAATTCTCCGCTTTCCGGAGAATTTGAGAAGGTTCGGAGAATTTGGCAGAGAATAAAATTTTGCAGAGAATTTGCCTGCCTGGTGTTGACAATTGACTTGTGCCTGGTGAATTTTTGTCAGTGGAGAAACTCGTGTATTTTCGGCTTTGTTCGCGTTGATCAAAAGTGCAGAACAGTGTTTTGTCATGGGTTAAAACTATTTTTTGGTTCTGCACCAATCATCAAAAGTATGCCACACTGACTGCGCATGCGCATTAGTATCTAGCTGATCTAGCATAAGAACTAGATTTCCATAGATTTTTTTACTCCATGCTGGATGGGGAATGAATTATAAACACTTCTAGTCACTATCCTGAGCTGAGCGGAGACTCTCGAGTGAATTCGGAGAATTTGTTTATCTGTCAGCTTGTGGCAACAATATATACGATGTTAATCGTATATAGAGGATTCAAAATATTTTTCCACACTTTTGAGAAGGCTAATGTCTACATTGTGTTATGTTATGTTATGTTGAGAATGAGGTGTTAATACACTGCGACCTAAAAGATCTATTGTGTCCCCTTCTGTCGCCAATGCACTAAGGAAATGTCTCAATGCCTATAACGAGCCTTCCAATCCTATTTTCTCAAGGAAGTGTAGGATTTGAAGTGGCTTCAAGTTAGGTAAATCTCCCTTTTCTATTTGATATCCTCCTAGATATAGTGCCCTTGGATTCTGGAATGCTACACATTCAGTTAGGATGTGAATAGAGGTTTTGTCCTCCTCCTCACAGAATCTGTACCCACTATCTCTCTCAGTTTACTTAGGTGTCCTTTTAGTCGGCAATGCCCGGTAAGGATTCCTGTTACAATACGTAGCCTGTTCTTGCTCAGGCAGATGCAGGCTTCCGATATTTTCTGGTTATATTCACCCAAAAGTATCTTATAATGTATAATTAAGGGTAGCGACCGGCCGTATCTCAGAATACACTACGTAATAGTACGTTTACTAAATTTAAATTGAACTTAAAAGAAAAAAGACTGCATTATTACTAAATTTATTTTGTTGCAAGTGCAATATGAAGATATCGAGGTTTATGTTATGTGATGCATTGATTACTAATAAAATTAACTTCCAAATGTAGTGTCACACTTTACCATAGACATTACTTTTGTTCCCGCTAGAGGGCTCTAAAATTAAAAGGAATGCAATGAACAGTTATATTGCTGAATTCCCCATAAAATTATCTTACCGACGATGTGTCACACTTGGTACTTTCCCTATTTAAATTATATTGGTTAGATTGACGTAGGGGAAAGGAATGACATATGACAGTTGAGGATATTATAGAAAGGTGCCCCCCTCGAAATAAAAATTTACCTGTTTTTGCGTTTCTTTAAAAAAATATATGCTTCAAGATATTCTGAGATACCGCCAGCCGCCATCCTAAATGAATCACCCTGTACAACAGAATAAATAAGTAGGCCATAAAATTTTACCTAACGGTATTAATTACATATTTATTTTAGTAAGCATTATAAAGACAGTATGAAATAAAACGTTATTCGATAAACATCGGTTGGGTCTTATTACAGTACTCGTTTATATTCCAACAACTCATACTGTAATAGGTTACCTACCAGATTATTAATGTCACGCAAGCCATTTTCGGCTAGTCCTTCTTTGCCTTATTTGGATCTTTTACGGTCTCCATCTTTCCCGTTACCAAAAATATTCGTTTAAACAAGTTACCTTCGAAACTCTCTTTGACCCATCTATTCTAGAAACTGCCAGAAACGTTGCCGATTCTGGTCTGGTCTTATCTAGAACGTCTGGTATCTTCGGAAACAGGTCTGGCAAGACATATTTTTATATAAATAGCACAATTTTGTGCCGTTTATGTCCAGTATGTGGTTGAAGATCGATTTGTTAAGATAAATAATATATGTTTAATATAAATTAATTGATGAATGTTTGATACAAAAATAGTGTAGTTTTGAATACAAATGAATTTAGTAAAATCTAAATACGTCTTTTAACCTGTCCGTCTGTCCGTTTGAATATAAAATAAATTAAAATAATTAAACTGTTTAAATAAATTGACGTTACAGCAAATTACTATTTCTATACCCACATGTATATTCTCTATTTTTTGCACAAAATACAGAATTAATATGTAGGCCATATCAGTCTATCGAATGCTAAATAGTCCAATCTTTTTCAAATAATAAAAATGCTTATAAATATTTCAGAAGAAGCAATGTAGGTATTCGAAAAAGATATACGATAAAGATATTTCAGAAGCGGTAAATGGGTAAAAGACGACTTGAAATGGCTGAAATATACGATCTCTGTATGCTTTTATGTACAGAAGTGACAAATATTGAAATTGGTACACGGGATTGATGGCTCATAAACATATACCAGGGTTAATGCTTTCAAGCTAATGAGTTTTTTGTTGAATACACACGTAAAAGCGACAGTTTAGATATTTATATAGGGCTAGTGGTTTCCAAACGTGACAAACACCCCCTGACCTGAGAAATCACTAGACGAAATTAAAAACCGAAAACTGTAGGACTTGACTGGATAAATATACGTTTACCTATTGTTACAAGAATTGAAAAATATAATTACGTCTCTTAATTAACATGAGTTAAACTTATCTTAAAAATTTTCACGTAATTTAGGTAAAATTTGAGTTCTACTGTATTCTGCGACAACCACAAACTAAATAATTTTAAAGCAGACGGCAAGCGCTTCGACTCTTTTCTCTTTATTTGTATTTTCCAATATTAAATTCATGACCTGTTTTTTCTGGACATCGCGGCGTATAATGCTTTCTTACTGCAGTGCGTACTTTAAATGGGAACTTATACGAGGACTATTCAATAAATAATAGAAGACAATATTTCAATTTTTGAATCGAAGAACATAATATTAGATAATATTAGATAATAATAGATAATAATAGATAATAATAGATAATAATAGATAATAATAGATAATAATAGATAATAATAGATAATAATAGATAATAATAGATAATAATAGATAATAATAAATAATAATAGATAATAATAGATAATAATAGATAATAATAGATAATAATAGATAATAATAGATAATAATAGATAATAATAGATAATAATAGATAATAATAGATAATAATAGATAATAATAGATAATAATAGATAATAATAGATAATAATAGATAATAATAGATAATAATAGATAATAATAGATAATAATAGATAATAATAGATAATAATAGATAATAATAGATAATAATAGATAATAATAGATAATAATAGATAATAATAGATAATAATAGATAATAATAGATAATAATAGATAATAATAGATAATAATAGATAATAATAGATACTAATAGATAATAATAGATAATAATAGATAATAATAGATAATAATAGATAATAATAGATAATAATAGATAATAATAGATAATAATAGATAATAATAGATAATAATAGATAATAATAATTAATAATAGATAATAATAGATAATAATAGATAATAATAGATAATAATAGATAATAATAGATAATAATAGATAATAATAGATAATAATAGATAATAATAGATAATAATAGATAATAATAGATAATAGATAATAATAGATAATAATAGATAATAATAGATAATAATAGATAATAATAGATAATAATAGATAATAATAGATAATAATAGATAGTAATAGATATTATTAATAATAATAAATTGTGGGGAGTAGGTGGATCAGTGGTTAGAGTCTGGACTTGCGACTCCCATGAATTTTATTATTTAATTTATTTATTTAAGAATAATTCTGACCCGAAAATTCACTGTTAGGTTCTAATAAACAGTGATGTTTCCAAAGTGGCGCTGGGAATAAGTGAACAGTGTATAACATTATTAAAGAAGATACAGTTATTAGAGAAGTCGCACATCCGAAAAAGCACCCAGGAAGAAACAAGGCCTTTATTGATGCAATAAGGAAAATGGTACATTTTTTCCTTTCGAAATAAAATTCCTAAACTTAAAAAATTACACTCAGAAATAGAAAATAGCCCCACTCTTCCAAATATATCATATTTCATATGCAAAAAGTTTTATATGAATTAAATTTTCGTTACAAAAAACATGACAGAAACAGCTTTTCAACGAAATCATTTCGTGGAGACATGGTTATTTAAGGAAAATAGCGGACGCAAGGAATCAACATAAACAGGTATTTTATCTAGATAAAACATAGATTAATGCTGGACATACAGTAACAAAAATTTGGCAAGATACCTCCATCAAAACTAAAAAACAAGCCTTTATGGAAGGGGTCACTAGTGAATTCAACAGGAAAAGGAAGTCGTTTAATAATATCCCACATTCGAAGCACCGATGGATTTTTGCCAGATGGTTTATTACTCTTCGAGTCAAAGAAAACAAAATACTACCATGAAGAAATGGTTGGCCCTACATTTGAAAATTGGTTTCAAAACATAAAAAAAAATTCCAGCCAACTCCGTTATTGTTTTGGATAATGCATCCCTATCACAATCGATTAAAGGAGTCACTCCCTACAACAAGATGAAAAAAACAAGATATTTCAAACTGGCTTCATTCTAAAAATATTATCAGTCCTCCTAAATTATTGAAGGCAGAATTACTCGTAATAGGAAGACAACATAAAAACAAAATGAAAAAATACATTATAGACAAGATGGCCCGAGAAAATGGAATTGAAATTCTCAGATTGCCTCCCTACCATGCAGAGTTAAATCACATTGCATTAATCTGGTCCCAATTAAAAGGTTATGTTTCTCGAAACAATACAACATTTAAATTTGTTTTTAAAGGCACTTTCAGATGTTAACATTGGAGAAAATGCATCATGTTAACCCTTTCGGTCACTAATTTTTGTTTCCTGATTTAAAAATATGAAATTGCGTTCGTGTTTATGTTAATTTTTTTACAATTTTTTGGTGCTAGACTTAAGTTGCTACGATTGCTAGTTTTTCTGTTATAGTATGTACTAAATTTAGGACATGATGACTCAACGGACTCAATGTTACAGTAAATAAGAAAAAAAAAAGAACATTTTATTATCATAATAAATCATACAAATGATTTTATAGTATGATATTTAACGAAACAATTATTTTTTTTGGACAAACATACATTTACATTACACTTAGAACATCTAAAACAAGTCTTGCACTTTGGTAATTTACAACGATTTGCATAACTTTCATCCACTTGAGGTAAGTGGTCCATCCCATCTAAACGTACCTCTGCCAAAGGTCTTCTAACAGCTGGTGTTTTCTTCTTTTTCGGAGGGGTTGCTTCCTTATCCACCATACCTCCAGAAGGACGCCCCCTTTTTTTATATAGGTTTGTTTGATTTTATCAATACTTTTGCAATGTAACTGCGAAAGTGGAGAAGATCGAGAACTTGTTTTTTTTGGAACTCCTATTGCTGTAGCTTTTTTTCTATATTCGCTCCAAGCATTCACACATGCTATATCAATAGCATGTGTGAACATGCGCAATGTCCATTTTTTAGAACGTATAAATGTTCTATAAATGGTTATCAGGAAATCCATTTTATCAATCCCTCCCATGTTTCGATTATAATTTTTGATCACCTCTGGCCAGGGTACTTGTACAAAATCTTTCTTTTGCTCCCACCTGCTACAGTAACCCTGTTTACCTATTCCCATGAAATTCGATGCCATATTGACTGATTTATTGTCAAACCATTTAGTGAGTACAACTTCTCCATCACCACTAACTAGTTGCTCCATACTTCCCCTTCCGGACTTTCGCATTTCGTTATCAGAAATAAATGGCGGTTTGTGAAACCTGCCAAGTCTAACGGTGCAGGTTGCAAATATATTCTCATGACGCAAATACTGCAGCAAATTGTAGTTAGAGAAATAGTTGTCAAAATATAACTGGACGTTTTGTTGATTTATACGTTCAGCTAGTTTTAAAACTACTGCTGCTCCTTGTCTGAATGTATCTAGTTGTTGTTGGCAGAGTTCTGTCGTTGACCCTTGATAGATTATAAAGTCAAACATTTGTCCACTAACGCCACATAGTGCAAATGTTTTTATACCCCACGGTTTAGGTTTTTTCGGCACATACTGCTTCACGTTTAGTTTACCTTTGAATGGTACCATCTGCTCATCTATGCTGAGATAAGTTTCTAGAGGGAGCGATAAACATCTTGCTCTAAGAGTGTCATATAATAGGCGAACTTTCCAAAACCTATCGGCTGGATTATTATCTGTAGTGACATCAACAAAATGCAGCATTTGCCGTAGAGAAAAAAATCTATTTACTGGCATTGTTTGTGATATATTCGGAATATGGAGCACAGGATGCCAGTAACATCGTATTCGGAGATAATGAAGATTTCCAATAAGAATATGGATGCCAACAAATGCTTTGAGCTCCTCTACATTTGTGGGAGTAAATCTGTTAGCTTGTTGCATAGCCCACAGGTTGGTTTTTTCAACCATTAATTCGAATAACTGTTCCGTAAAGTATTTACTGAAAAAATAGGCAGGACTTTCCAAATCCGTTACATTGTCGATTTTTTCTGTAAACCAACGTACTGTCGATGGAGTTTCATATTTTTTAATTTTTTAATTTTTTTCCAAGTAATCTCCTATTTTTCAGTGAGTTGAGAATTTTTTGAAAAAATACGAACTTGTTCCTTCTTTGTAAGTGTCTGTTCACGGCTAGTCCCTTGGAATATCTACTTTTTGTACTTCTTCATTAGTTGTAATTCCTTCATCTACCTCTTTTTCTGCATTAGGCAAGTCGCTACCACTCTCTATTTCTAAAATAAATAAAAATAAACTTTCAAACTTTTATAGTCATACCTTGGTCGCTTTCCCATCCATCGTCATCGTCATCATCATCATCGCTGAAGCATTCAATGTCCGACAGTCCTTTTTCTATGAGCTTAAAGAGTTCTTCTTCTGTTAGCGGTCTTTTCTGACTCATTATTTTTACTTTCCTGGAAACAACTTCACTGTATCACAAATATCAACTAAAATCATTATTTTACTTACCAGTTCCTTTGATCACGATGATCTAAATTTATCACTTTTATATTACCTCTTGAATCACAATGTCCTAAATTTAGTACAGTTCTTTACGGATCAATAGCTCGTAAACAAAAATAAAAAAACTGGAGATGTACCACGTTGTAGTAGCAAAACGGTACTGCTGAATGCTAATAAAATTTTAGAAGCGCCCAATCAAGTCTGAACAAGAAACACTGAGTGATTTTTCCAGCGTTGCCAGCATGTGCCGTCATCACATCAACAAGCTGGAAAGTTTAGTCATTGTGAAATTTATTCTGGCAACTGGGTAGAAGCAGACCTTTTTAGGTACTAAATATAAGCGTTCTAAATTTAGTACAACGTGAACAGACGGATAAAAATCTCCAATATGTACATTATGAGGCATGTTAAATTTTGTACTAAATTTAGGACACCATGACCGAAAGAGTTAAAAAGGTGGAAAATTCATTTTGGAAAATAGATATTGGAATGGAAAACTTAATAGACCCTATAATAATAAACCTCAGAAAAAACAATGATAATGATACCAGTAGTTACTTATTTATTTATTTCTTTATTGGAAACAAACAGGCATTGCCCAATTTACATGTTTTATTTACATTTTCCTAATAGTAATACTGAAATTATGACAACCCGCAACCCAATATTAATAATAACAATAATAATACTTATAATATTTATTAATACTAACACCTATTAATGCTAAAAATAGTAATAACTCATAATAACACGGTAGTTAATTCACTAGCATATGCTGATCATATTTTAAATCATTTTGAAAGAATACACCCAGATCCCATATACTATTAACTCTTTGCAATTGTGTATTTTGCATTTTATATATAAAGTTATGTGGATTCTTGTTTCTTCTATATGTTAATACTTTACATTTTAATAAGTTAAATAACAATTTATTTCTTATGGACCAGTTTAAAATTGTTTCTACATCATTTTGTAGTTCTAGATAATGCCAACTTCCAACTTCCATCAGCAACGCCATCTGCCTTCAAACACGGGTACTTATTGATCCACTCTCGTATAATTCTCCTTGTTATTTATTGGTTACATTTAATTCGTTCAATTTTGTCAGAAGCATAAGGTTTATTTTTATTTGATGTAAATGATATAATTTTTTTCATTCAAAATTTAATCTTCGAAGTGTGTATATACCATTTTATATGCCATGACCTTATTTATATTATAGGAACCTATTTGGCAAAGTACGCCTATATCCCCACTTTTACTGCATTCCTCTTTTATTTAGACTATAGTGAAGTGAGAGTTTATACTATTTATATCCTTAAAATTATCGGATAAAGTAGGAGTTTGCTTTTTACTTTCCTATCTGTATACAGATATAAGGAAAGTATAGGAATCATGATTTTTTTCGACCTCGAGTTTTCGACGGATTTTTACGTTTTGAGGTCCCCTGAATCTGTTTTGACTATTTTCGCGATGATGTGTGTGTGTGTGTGTGTGTGTGTGTGTGTGTGTGTGTGTGTGTGTGTGTGTGTGTGTGTGTGTGTGTGTGTGTGTGTGTGTGTGTGTGTGTGTGTGTGTGTGTGTGTGTGTGTGTGTGTGTGTGTGTGTGTGTGTGTGTGTGTGTGTGTGTGTGTGTGTGTGTGTGTGTGTGTGTGTGTGTGTGTGTGTGTGTGTGTGTGTGTGTGTGTGTGTGTGTGTGTGTGTGTGTGTGTGTGTGTGTGTGTGTGTGTGTGTGTGTGTGTGTGTGTGTGTGTGTGTGTGTGTGTGTGTGTGTGTGTGTGTGTGTGTGTGTGTGTGTGTGTGTGTGTGTGTGTGTGTGTGTGTGTGTGTGTGTGTGTGTGTGTGTGTGTGTGTGTGTGTGTGTGTGTGTGTGTGTGTGTGTGTGTGTGTGTGTGTGTGTGTGTGTGTGTGTGTGTGTGTGTGTGTGTGTGTGTGTGTGTGTGTGTGTGTGTGTGTGTGTGTGTGTGTGTGTGTGTGTGTGTGTGTGTGTGTGTGTGTGTGTGTGTGTGTGTGTGTGTGTGTGTGTGTGTGTGTGTGTGTGTGTGTGTGTGTGTGTGTGTGTGTGTGTGTGTGTGTGTGTGTGTGTGTGTGTGTGTGTGTGTGTGTGTGTGTGTGTGTGTGTGTGTGTGTGTGTGTGTGTGTGTGTGTGTGTGTGTGTGTGTGTGTGTGTGTGTGTGTGTGTGTGTGTGTGTGTGTGTGTGTGTGTGTGTGTGTGTGTGTGTGTGTGTGTGTGTGTGTGTGTGTGTGTGTGTGTGTGTGTGTGTGTGTGTGTGTGTGTGTGTGTGTGTGTGTGTGTGTGTGTGTGTGTGTGTGTGTGTGTGTGTGTGTGTGTGTGTGTGTGTGTGTGTGTGTGTGTGTGTGTGTGTGTGTGTGTGTGTGTGTGTGTGTGTGTGTGTGTGTGTGTGTGTGTGTGTGTGTGTGTGTGTGTGTGTGTGTGTGTGTGTGTGTGTGTGTGTGTGTGTGTGTGTGTGTGTGTGTGTGTGTGTGTGTGTGTGTGTGTGTGTGTGTGTGTGTGTGTGTGTGTGTGTGTGTGTGTGTGTGTGTGTGTGTGTGTGTGTGTGTGTGTGTGTGTGTGTGTGTGTGTGTGTGTGTGTGTGTGTGTGTGTGTGTGTGTGTGTGTGTGTGTGTGTGTGTGTGTGTCTGTATAACGCATAACTCATGAACCGATACATAGAAAAACACCAAATTTTAAACTTAAGCTTTGTTTCAACGTCCAATGAGCTGATTAGATTTTGGGCAGAGTCGGAACATCTGGGGGGGGTACTTTATAGGTGGTCATTTTTATATTTTATAGAATATATCTGTTATTTACGTTTGGAGAAGAAAATTCTTCAAATAAAAGTTACTTCTAATATAATTATCTATAATTTTTGTTTTATGCAAAATTTTCCTAAAATGGTCCGTATTCGAGAAATTTGACAAAATGTTAAAAAAAATAATTTTTTATAAAAATTGTTCAAATAAAAGTTGGTTGTAATATAATTTTCTATAATTTTTATTCTATACATAATTTCTCTAAAATGGACCGTATTCGAGATATTTCAGAAAATGTGTAAATTTCGAATTTTGAAGAAAACTCAAAAACGGAAAAAGAAAAAAACATTAAATTTTAAACTTAAGGATTATTTCGGCCTGACGTAAAATGATTAGATTTTGGACAAAGTCGGAACATCTGGGGGGGTACTTTATGGGAGGCCGTTTTTATATTTTATGGAATATATCTGTTATTAATGTTTGGAGAAAAAAATTGTTCAAATAAAAGTTACTTCTAATATTATTATCTATAATTTTTGCTTTATGTAAAAATTTCCTGAAATGGTCCGTATTCGAGAAATTTGACAAAATGTGCAAAATTCTGATTTTTATGAAAGTTTTTGAAATAAAAGTTGTTTGCGATATCGATCTCTATAATTTTTGTTTATACATGATTTTTCTAAAATGGACCGTAATGAAAAAATTGTAGGAAATTTAAATTTTTCAGTATTTTCGTTTTCCATGAATATCTATAGAAAAATGTTTCGAGGTAGATGTATGTGGACAATGTATATATTTAGTTTATCCTCTAAACATTTATAGAGATGCTGCAATAGGTTGTACAAAATAACCGGAAAAGCCTATAATAACTAGATAGGAAAGTCATGTGTTGACACATCAGATTTTTTAAGATATTAAGAGATCTAAGATAATTCCAAGTAGATTTAGAATCATTATGCAGCAATATAAAGTCTAAGTATAGTTTCGATTCTTGACGAATTGCAGATGTGTTGTAATTTCTGAGTTCTCTGTAGTAATTCCAGTGCACAATGGAGCAAGTAACTTCAAATTTTTTGCAAGCATTATCTCTAAGATTAATTATTTCTTTGATGTATGTATGTAGGCCAAGGCAAAGAAACTTTAATTACTCTTTTGGTTACAATTGGGGCATGAAAATCAAACAATTTAATTATGGTCATATTTAAAAAGTTTACTATTTCTTCAATGTTTTCCATAAAATATATGTTGTCCCAAATTAAAAGATTTAGATCGTGATTAAAAGCATGTAAATCGAAGTTAAATAGTGTAGAAACTAATAGTACGATGTTTTTGTTAGAATATGTTGAGTTATATTTAACTAGAGTTGTAACAACGTTAATTTATAAGAAATGCATAACTAAATTAAATTGTTTTAAAATATACAATAATATGTGGTTGTTATAACGTTTCTATAACTTTTAAATTACAACTACTTATAGTAGATACATATTCACTTAATAATACCATTGTAAACTGTAGGTCTATCCATAAAATTATTATATAGTGAATAAAACTAATACAAACTGCTTAAGTGGTTCTTTTGTTTTAAATTATATAATACACCGTTACTATAGAAGTTGAACAGTGGTTAAATGTGTATATTATTGTATTCCTAGAATGTTTAGGAGTTAGGAGTTAGGAATTACTACTTTATAAATTCTATAAGACAATTATCATGTATCCAAAAGAGGTGGCTCTTATGGATGTAAAAATAAATTATTTAAACTGGACGCATTGAAGAACTTTAAGAAATAAAAAATATTGAGCACATTTCAAACACAGATCCGCCGTACCTGCATATACAATAACACGATCTGTTATTTTCAACAGTAATATTGGCAATGGTGCTTCTTACAATAATTTCTAAGATAGTATACTTATAAAAAGAAATAACTAAAAAAGACCAAGAAAATATTGCAACATAGAAATTGACATGAAAATAGGAACCAATTGCTAAAAGCATGGGCAAATAACAAAAATAAAGTAGATAGGTGCTTACCACATAAAATTGTAAATAAATTAGTTAGAATAATTTTATTAAACGCACAAATAAAATTACATCACTACCAAAAGATGCAAGAACCTTATTGCAAACTTCCAGAAAAATGAACATAGTCTTTATAGGACCAATACCCAATGGTATATTATTATTTAAAAAGCCTATGGCTTAAAAACATATTTTGTATACAATAAGTAGGTACTTTTCATTAGATCCTTCATTATTTATTGTAAACAAATATTAGAAATGACTAAAATCCTCCTAAACCATCGCAAATTTTAATAATGATATTAGTAAGCAGTAACAGTAAACACAGCACAACTATAGAAAATGTTTTTATTTTTTGTTATATCTCAGTGGTAAACGAGTTTTGATATAGCTTATATAATACACTAATAATTAAGTTATAACGTTGTGGTCATAAATAATATGACACATGCAAATGAAACTTACATAATTAAGTTATAATAACCATATGTTGTGCACATAAAAGCGAAAATATAAGTTATAAAATAATAAGTTAAATAAGTTTAACGTGATGTTTATATGTATTAATTACAACTTTTTGGTCGTAAGAAGATTCAGCCATTTTATTCAGTAAAAAGGAACACAAACTTTCCGCCATGTTGGTAAAAAATTAAATTTGGATCTCATTCTGTATTATAATTGCAATATGTAGACAAAATAAGGTTGCATTAATATGTTTTTATTTAAAATAACAATTATTTTGATATATTTTTGAAGTTTATTTTTTTGTAACTTTTAAAATAAATTTTTGAACAATTATTTTAAGAAAATGATAAGGCGCACTAATTTTTACAAATTGAAATTAAATGTTACTCCATAAAAATTTTTTCGTCGAGAATTTAGGTAGATTACACCAACTTTTTACACAAATTGTAAGTTTAATATTAAGGTTTACCTAGTTGCCATTAGTGAGATCTTTATGATGTAATGTAAGAAGTTATTCTAAAATGTTTAAACCTATTAGTCTTCTTTAGATATATAAATAGTAATCTAGGTATAGATAAAACCAAATTATATCATATCAACTCTTAACAGAGTTTTTATATTTATTTGTAATTATCTAATAACATTATCTTTTTATAAAGTTATAAATTAGTTATAACTGGAGTTATAGCAACTACTGTAAAACTATGCTATTAGGTTGTATATATCTCCCAAAAGTCGCATAATAATATATAATAACGGAATAGTGTATTAGAATATGTAAGTTGTTGAGTTTTTAGAAAAGTTGTTGCAACTTCGGAATAACCCTTATATAACTTTTTGTGTTACTTGGTATGTATATTTTTTGTTATTTACACATAAGCGATTATTTTTTATAAATGTTTTTAAACCGTTTTCTTTCCAGTATTTAAAAGTTTTCTTAGCTCCTCGTGTAACAGTTGGTCCTGTAAAAAGTCGTTGGCAACAAAAATGTAGGAGTCTTTAAGTTTGTTAATATTTTTTATTGCTTGACTTTTCCTTAGGTAAGACAATAAATCGATTTTTAAAATCTTGTTATTTTTTGTAATAAACAGGTTTATAAAGTTTAAATATTGAAGTCCCAAGTTTACTTGAGAGAAATGTGGACGCGTCTGCGCGATTCTCCAATCCCAAAACCACAATATGTACTGTTATTACGTAGTTTGCGATCCAATTCAAACACTTTAGCTCAGGGCAATATTTAATTTCTCAAGAACGTTGGTTCTGTTACTGACATGCATAAGTTCTTGCTTAAATTCAGTTAGCGTGGTTTGTTTGATCCACTTTTGCGTTAAGATTAAGTAAAAGGGCGTGTAAATCGTCGAAACTAATAATTTTATTAGAAGCCATTATTCTTTTTGCTTGTTTAAAATTTATTTACAACTAATCGGTTCAATGGACACTGTCAAATTTTAAATCGGGAACTTAATTTTGCTTCGTTTGTGTATCGCAGAAAAATACCGCAAAAAAAACATTTAACTATCTTGTTCTGATACAATTCAATTAAAAATGGGTTAGTGTATAGGACTCACTATAACTTGTCCTTTGTACTGGTGTTAAATCATCCGAATATTTTGCATTATTTCTTAGTTAAAAAAACGTGAACTCACTTGTGTGAAGATAGCTCCCGGAGCTAGCTCCCATTTCCAGCTCCCACCCCCCACCAACAAGCCCAATTCACACAGCACCACTATTTTTAATTATCAGTAGTAATACTATAAGTACCTCAAAATGATCAGGTTATATATCGATAACTTGTTGCATAATTATAAAGAGTGTCAGTTTGACAGTTTAAATAATCCGACCGCGAAGCGGGAGGATTATTCTGTCAAACTGACACGATTTGTAATTATGCAGGAAGTTTGAGATGTATAACCGTATTTATTTTGAAGTACGTATTGTATTTGATACGATTATTTTTTGAGTAAATTAAGTAAATATCAACAATTTGCATTTAATGATACATCTCCGAATCGACTCATTTTAAAATAATTATTGATAAACGTCAAAATTTGACGGTCCTGTTAGTTAGTGTATTGTTGTCGATGTGGTTACTACGGAAATGAAATTATTGTAAATATTTTTGATTGGTGGAGCTACTCTATGTATAATCAGGTATTATCGAAATTATACGAGGTAACTTAATTAAATTGAACGTTCTAATTGGTTAAAAGTTATACGAAAAAAATAATCAGAGTAAGAGACTGCTGTGCATATGATCATCACTCTGCTTGTTACATATTAAACCAAATTACGATATCTTCATTACTTATACAGGGTGTAACAAAAAGTTGTATAGTATATTAAACCGAAGTTTCTGGGATCGAAAATAAGCCGATTTAATGTAACTTGATTATATAAAAAAGAATAGTAAAAAAATTACAGGGTGTTAAAGTAGAAATTTTAGAAGTGATTTTTTACTCTTAGTCTAAAACGGTTTAAAATATTTTTATGACTTTTCTACTTAAAATATGGTAAAAACATACAAAATAAAACATTAAAAAAATGGAAGTATTTTCAAGCGAGTGTTTGGTTTAAAATATTTTCGATCTTTTAAATCGTTTAAATTTTAGCTATGCAACTATGACATTACATACTTGAAACCAAATTTATAATAAAATAAAAATAATAATGATAAAAAAATAAAGAGTAAGAAAGAGGAATTTTGGATATATTATAATAAATCATAACTACAAAAATCAGCTTTGAGACAAGATCAAAACCAGTACAATAAATAAATCCATTGCTCTACTATTTACAGTAAAAACTTCAATTTCCTAAATATACGGCGTCACACGAATAAAAAAATAAAGAATAAAAAAGAAATATTTGGAAAAATAAAAATAAATCATAAATAAAAAAATCAGCTTTGAGACACGATCGGAACTAAAACAATAATTAAAGCCTATATCCTACTATTTACAGTAAAAACTTCAACTTAGCAAATATACGGCGTCATACGAATAAAAAATAAAGAGGAAAAAAGGTGAATTCTTGGAAAAATTAAAATAAATCATAAGTTTAAAAATCAGCTTTGAGACACGATCTAAACTAGTACAATAAATAAAGCCATTGTTCTACTATTTACAGTAAAAAATTTAACTTCCCAAATATACGGCGTCATATGAATAAGAAAAAATAAAGAGAAAAAGGTGAATTCTTGGAAAAATTAAAATAAATCATAACTTTAAAAATCAGCTTTGAGACACGATTGGAACTAGTACAATAACTAAAGTCTTCATCCTACTATTTACAGTAAAAGTTTCCAAATATACGGCGTCATACGAATAAAAAAATAAAGAGTAAAAAAGAGGAATTTTTATAAATATTATATTAAATTATAACTTCAAAAATCAGCTTTGAGACACGATCGGAAATAGAACAATAAATAAAACTTTTATCGTACTATTTACAGTAAAAATTTCAACTTTCCAAATATACGGCGTCATACGAATAAAAAATTAAGAAAAAAAAGATGCATTTTTGGAAAAATTAAAATAAATCATAACTTCGAAAATCAGCTTTGAGACACGATCCAAACTAGTACAATAAATAAAGCCATTGTCCTACTATTTACAGTAAAAATTTTAACTTCTCAAATATACGGCGTCATATGAATAAGAAAAAATAAAGAGAAAAAGGTGAATTCTTGGAAAAATTAAAATAAATCATAACTTTAAATATCAGCTTTGAGACACGATCTGAACTAGTGCAATACATAAAGCCTTTATCGTACTATTTACAGTAAAAATTTTAACTTCCCAAATATACGGCGTCATATGAATAAGAAAAAATAAAAAGAAAAAGGTGAATTCTTGGAAAAATTAAAATAAATCATAACTTTAAAAATCAGGTTTGAGACACGATTGGAACTAGTACAATAAAAATTCCTCTTTTTTACTCTTTATTTTTTTATTCGTATGACGCCGTATATTTGGAAATTTGAAACTTTTACTGTAAATAGTTGGATGAAGGCTTTAATTATTGTACTAGTTCCGGTCGTGTCTCAAAGCTGATTTTTGTAGTTATGATTTATTATAATATTTCCAAAATTCCTCTTTTTTACTCTTTATTTTTTTATCATTATTATTTTTATTTTATTATAAATTTTTCAAGAATTCGTCTTTCGTTTATTTATTTACTTTTCGTATGACTCCATATCTTTGAAAAGTTTGTGTTGGCGCCGGTTCTTTATTGTATTGAGTATATACAGAAATCACCGATGTTTAAAAAAAATTGACAACACGTTCTATAGATTGTATATAATTCGGTACTATACTTTTTTTAGCGGAACCGCTATTACACCTACACCCAATTTTTGTCATCTATTAATTAATGAAGTCACTTTAAATATAGGTAGTTTAAAATTTATTTTAAACCCGTTTGGTGGCTAAAAAACAGCTCATATGCCGCTGACTGGTTCAACGATTTTAGCTTTGGTTTCAAGTATGTAATGTCATAGTTTCATAGCTAAAATTTAAACGATTTAAAAGATCAAAAATATTTTAAACCAAACACTCGCTTGAAAATACTTCCATTTTTTAAATTTTTTATTTTGTATGTTTTTACCATATTTTGAGTAGAAAAGCCATAAAAACATTTTAAACCGTTTTAGAGTAAGAGTAAAAAATCACTTCTAAAATTTCTACTTTAACACTGTAATTTTTTTAATATTCTTTTTTATATAATCAAGTTACATTAAATCGGCTTATTTTCGATCCCAGAAACTTCGATTTAATATACTATACAACTTTTTGTTACACCCTGTATAAGTAATGAAGATATCGTAATTTGGTTTAATATGTAACAAGCAGAGTGATGATCATATGCACAGCAGTCTCTTACTCTGATAATTAAAAATAGTGGTGCTGTGTGAATTGGGCTTGTTGGTGGAGGGTGGGAGCTGGAAATGGGAGCTAGCTCCGGGAGCTATCTTCACACAAGTCGTGAACTCCCATGTTTATTCAATTTACTGAATATGTTTTTGACTTAATAAAGCATCTACAGGGTGCGGCAGAATAAACAGCGATTTTGAAAAGAGAGAGAATCGTGCTATGTCGGTGCGAGTAGTGAAGAGGATGCTGTCAACCATGTTCCACGCACATTCATCATCAGTATTGCCAGATATATGATAATTTTATCATTTTAAACGATTATTTTAGTGTTAGCTACAATGTACAATAATTGTACATGTTGGACCGGGAGCTGCTACTTCATAAAGTATAAAAAAATTGAATTGTCAGAATTGGTATGGATCGATAACACCATTTAAAAAATGTTTGTCGTGCATCTTAAACCGGGAGCATTTGGCCACTAGAAAATGTCAAATTAAAAAAAGGACCAAAATTTACATTACAAAGTATAACAACAAACAAAAATCATCGAATTTTCTGTAGAAAGGGCCACCTACTCTAAAACTCGTAAGACA
The DNA here is from genome assembly GCA_927349885.1 of Psylliodes chrysocephalus. Taxonomy (NCBI): domain Eukaryota; kingdom Metazoa; phylum Arthropoda; class Insecta; order Coleoptera; family Chrysomelidae; genus Psylliodes; species Psylliodes chrysocephalus. The sequence goes on from OV651826.1 coordinate 3,534,890, forward strand.
AAATATTTAGGGGCGTTTTGTTCGTAAGATTTGAACAAATGACAAAATTTTACGTTATAGGGTATAAGAACGTTTTTTTTTTAGATTGTTCCTTACTAAATGTACCACCCAGAACTATTCGTATGACAAAAGATTTGGAGACTTAGTTGCTTTGAGACAAATGTTTTTGGAAATCGGTATAGGTATAAGAATAAATGTGATTTTGTGTGGAACTTCATCTCTAATCTAGAACAGTTTCGCAACATAAAATATTCGGGGATATCTATCCCTAAGACAGATTTGAAATTAAAAAAACAGAATTGTACGTTATAAGGTGTAAAAACGAAAGGAAGAAGTAGTGTAACAGTATCACGAATATACCTTTAGAACTCATCATCTCCGCGTAAAAAAAATTAAATTTAAATTGGAATTTTTTTCTTGCTAGAGAGCAGTGTCGGCTCGTGGCCAAAATTTTGGATTTCACAGTGATAGAATATAGATATCAGTTCAGATGTATGAAAAAAACTTTCAGTATTTTAGAAAGTTTATAATATACCTTCCTAAAACACAAACAGTTTTTTACCTACATCTGTACCGAGAGCTATATTCTGCTACTGTGAACCCCCAAAATGTTGGCAACGAGCCGCCCCTGCTTGAGAGATACAATGGTAAAATCATTAGTGGATTACTACCCGTCGATATCCACAGTAATCAAAGGTCACTGAAGGAAAAGGTCCTCCACTCCAACCATTACTGCTAAACCAGTTAAAGAGGAAAAAAACTAAATATTCCAAAAAATTTAACCATAACTTTTTCATAAAAAACACACCTTATTCAAAAATTGTATGCTCATTTTTTGGAAAAATCAAGTGCTCTGCTAGCTTCGAACAAAGCCAGCAGAGCATCTCGATTTTTAGGCTCTTGAAATATGATAAAACTTATTTTTATTTTTAAATATTAAAGGGCGCTTTGCTAAAACAAAGTAGCTGACTGTTTTTTTAAACTATACCATATTTTTAGGCTATTTTTTTTGGTTCTTGATACATTATAAAGCTATAATTTGTGTTCTATTCTATACAAAATTTTCTTAAAATGGCCCGTATTCAAGAAAGTTGACCAACAGTAAAAATATAATTTTTAAGAAAATTTTTCAAATAAAAGTTGTTTTTTATGTATTTCTCTATAATTCTTATCTCATACATAATTTTTCTAAAATGGACCGTATTCGAGATATTTGAGAAAAAGTGCAAATTTAGAATTTAAAGTTTATTCTATCCTGCAATGAACTAATTAAATGTTGGGCACAGTCGGAAGTTATGGGAGTATTTTATCGAAGGACGTTCTTCTACTTCATGAAATAAGTCTGTTATTTACGCTTGGACAAAAAATTTTTGAAATAAAAATTGCTTGTACTATTTTTCTCTATAAATTTTGTTCTACACATAATTTTCCTAAAATGGTCTGTATTCGAGGAATTTGACAAAATGTAAAAAATTCGAATTTTTAAGAAAATTGTTTATATAAAAGTTGTTTGCGATATAATTCTCTATAATTTTTATTTTATACATTTCTCTAAAATGGAGCATAATGGAAAAACTTGAGGAAAAGTGTAAAATTTTAATTTTTCAGTATTTTCGTTGGCAATAAATATATAATATGAAAAATGTTTCGAGTAAGATGTAAATGGAAAATGTATGTATATTCTAAACATTTACAGGGGTGATACAAAATAACAAAATAACCGGAAAAGGCTTGTAATAACTGGACAGGTAAGTAATGTGTTGGATACATCAGTTTTTTAGGATGATTTTATGGTTTTTTAAATATACAATGTGTCCAATTAAGTCGACACCATTTTTTAATTGTTATTTTTATGAAAAAAAGTTATTCTTTATTAAACGTTTAAAACTTAAAATACAACTATCACATATTAAATTTTTTGAGTCGTAGGTATACTAGGTGCGTCAAAAATTATAAATTTTACTCAAGAGTAAAATACCTTTATTTTTGACAAACCTCGTAAACGACTGATAAAAGTTGATATCTGATGGTTGTATTTAAAAAACAATAAAAACGAGGTAATCTGCTGGTTCGTTCGATGCTAATAAAGCACCCCCGTATTAAAAAGAGCCTAAAAATGTAGTATGATTATTTTTAGAAAAAAACTAAAGAACCATGGTGCTCTGGTAGCTTCGTTTTATTATAATATTTCAGGAGTCTATAAATAGCCTAAAATGTGGCAATGTTGTTTTTATAAAAAACCTGTAAAATATCGAAGTACTCTTCTGGTCTCCTTTGAAGCTAGTAAAGCAACCCCGTATTTTTCAAAATTACGTTTTTTGAAAAGCTTTATAATATATCAGGAGCCAAAAAATAAAATGTGGCATAGCAGTTTTCTGAAAAAAAAAATCTTAAAGAACCCAATGTGCTCTGCTGGCCTCGTTATAGCAAAGCAAAAGTTTTATAATATTTCAAACGCCTAAAAATAGCCTAAAAATGTGGTGTAGGGTTCTTAGAAAACATTTTAAAAAACCGAGGTGCTCAGCTGGCTTCTTTCAAAGCTAGCAAAGCACCTGAAAGTACAATTTTCTTCGAAAAGTTTTCAAGAACTTAAAAATAGCCTCAAAATATGATGTGGCTGTTTAAAAAAAAAAACTTAAAAAAACTGGCTTCATTTGAAACTAGCAGAGCAATTTGATTTTGTAAAAAAGAGGAGCATTAAATTTTTGAATAGGGTATAAAAATTCTTTTTTTTATTTTTACATTCTTTGAATCCCCGTGCTATTACCCTTATCTGTCTGTAGCGTGGCGACACAGCAGCCTGCGGCTTATTGTACCACCATTTGAAGGTCCTAATCATAGATATATAACCAAGACAGATAGGATTATTTACAAAATTTTTGAAGAATGAACGGTGGTGTCCGCGGTAGAAACTCAATAATCGGATTGAACATTGATGCCAAGTTTACGTGCTTTTAACTTTAGATATATATAACCAATACAGATTACACAATTTCTGAAGTCAACGCGGATGATCCTCGACAGAAATGCAATATTTGGATAAAATTAAAATATTGATGCCAAGTTTGCGATGTTTTTAACTGTAGTAATGTTATTGCGTTTGCTTGAATTACTGTTAGGTCTTTAAATTGTCCAAAAAAAAAAAATGTTTGACAACAGCGGAAGTAGAGTAGACCGCAATTGTGGAGGGTCGTATATTGTTTCATTCATAAAAATTCCTTCGATACAGTACTAGTCCAGGAGCCAGTGAATTTTTTCGTACTTGTTTTCCCGGTCCGTGTATATTTAAATAATCTATTCCCGGTGAACTGTATATTTAAAATGGAACGCCAATCTATTAACAAAAGTAAGCCAGATTGAATTCGCGCATTACGTCACATCGATACAAGTGAGATTGTTTACAAAGTGCCTTTGCAGGCCTATTTTGCCCATTTCATGTATTTGTTTTTAAATCATGTTAAATTACTATTTTTGAAACTCAACAAGGAGAAAATCCAATTAACTCTTTAATACTAAAATTTTAATGTAATTTACAGAAAATAGCAAGGTATGTATTTGTTTTTAAATAATTTGATAATTTATGAAAAAAGGGAGTAAAAGTGGAATGACCCGTGGCCAGTAGGTCAGTCAATACAAAGTATCATATATTTCTATTATAACATAACTAAAATGCCTACATCTTTTAATCATAAGGACATAAGTTAAAAACCATTTTAATATATGCATTAGAATGAAGTAATAATAACTTAAAGTGACGAGGTCTTAAAGTAATAGCTGGTACAGCATGTTTTTTAAACGTTTCCTCATTGCTGCTAGAATGAAATCACTTACTATGAAATGTGCTCTAAAAACGGCATTTATAGCAGTCAGTGTTCAGTCTTAGGATCTCTTCCTAAAGCCCTCATCCAAGCTGCATACATATTAAAAAATAATTTAAAAAAAAACATATTATATACCTATATAGTTTTCGGTTCTGGGTGCCCTAAAAGAGGACACTTAGCCGACAATTTGGCTCAGATAGCTAAAACCCAAAAGTCACACCCCGAACCAGGACGTATTGCTATCCTTTTAAGTAAAAAATAACTACAAATAACTTACCTGAAAAATGAAGGCGTCTAACTTTACACCAAAAAAACCATACACTTTTTCCCATTGTTGCAAGCACCCGATGACGATTAGGTAGATATCAACTAGAAGCATGTACTTAATGGTTATAAAGCTTATTTTAACACAAAAAGAATAAAGCACTAGTCGAAAAGCAGCAATCAAATATAAATAGACCACAATATTAAAATTCAAATTAAAAACTATATAAAAGACAAATACTCTAAAAGCGCAAAAGATCAGAACCAAATAAAATGAATAACCATAATAACCTAAAAATCACCCTAAAATTGCAAAAACTATTACGGTAAAATCATGAGATTACATCAATAATTCATACGCGTCGGAGTATCGCAAATGTCAAAAGTACAGTGTTTCCATTAAAAATTTAGCTATGTTTTTAGCAGTATTATAGGACCATTTCTACCACGCGCATCCAACGAAATTGGCGTTCCACAGTTCACTGTATTTTCCTCACACCTCTAGTATAAATGATTTGACATAACGAAACTAACAATAATTATAATTAATGTAGAGTAATAAGTGATTCGTGAATTCTAAATAAAACAGTTATTATATAAAAGTGTAAAAGGAAATGTAATTTATTTCCCTATTTTCTTCTGTAATATCTTCAATTATTATGTTTAAGTTCTATAAATAAACCAACTGGTTAGGTGAAACATTGTGATATAAGATTTTATTTATGTGTCCTATGCGTACACTTTAATATACAAAACACCTGGAACATTCTTTAAATAATTGTGGTCGTAGAAATAATTGTGTACATAACTCGTTTGAAAGTGTATTTTATGCACTTGCCAAATATATTATCCATACAGATTAATCAGACTATTTTTTTACTTAACTTCAGTACATCTCTTAGTACTAAAACTATTTTTATCAATGGAAAAAAAGGGCCGTGTTCTCGTATGTTTTGACGCATTTTCGGCCTCAGCCCATCGGATCCCCCCTCTAAATATATATGAATTTTGCTTAGAATTGCTAATCCTACAATTCTCTATTCGTGCTTGCTGACTGGGAAAATAAATACCGAAAATCGTCACTGTCTCCTTAACTATACAATAGATGATGATGAGAACTTCAAAACAAATACTCTTTTATGAATGGCTAGTTAGGGATGTGGTCCTAATACTTTCTATTCGCTAAGTCACGCCCTCATTCAGCATCATTCATTCTACTTCGTCGATGATTAAACGCTAGTCGGCTAAGTCTCATAGTGACACGGCCCATGGTGGAACGTCCCAGTGGTCAAACATCCACGACGTGACCGGAGATATCAATGCGAGAAACTGGATATAAAATGGCCTTAAAATAACCTGAAAATATGACATAAGTGCTCTGCTGCCTTCTTTTGCATCAAGAGGTTATCTATTAAATGTCAAATATCTACTATACGCAGATGACATGAAGCGCTATTCTGTGAAATAAATACAATGACCGACTGTTTGAATTTATAGCAAAATCTGTTATATGAATCCACGTGGTGCAAAAATAATGATCTCCCACTTAACCCAACTAAGTGTAACGTAATGTCATTCTGTCGTAAAGAGGTATCAATAATATTTAACTATGAAATAGATAATGTTGTTCTTGAAAGACCTGATTTTATTTATATTTAGATCCAAAATTATTATTTGTGTCGCATATTGAAAAAACAGTTACCTCTGCGTTACGTTCATTAGGTTTCATAATTCGCAACGGTAATCAATTTCATTGGATCGAAACACTTACATATGTCCAGTCTCGAGCGAGTTCAACGAAGTTTTTTTTTTAAATCGGCAAGTTACATACTTGACAGTAATTTTTCACCAAGAGGCTTCCCGCAGGAACAGTTTTTTATCCTTTTCAAAACTTGCAGCATAGACACTCGTAGATCTATGCACTCCGTAATATTTTTATACAAACTAGTAAATTTTATTTTTAAATGTGAAGCCACAATAAGTCTTCTCAACTTCAGAACTCCTAGGATCACTGCTAGAATTCATAGCCTATTTTACAGTTTACCATCCAGAACAAATGCTTCCAAATTCGAACGCATCAATAATTATTTGTCATTTGAATCCCAGCATGATATATTTTTACGAGACAACTTAAAAACTTTTTTCTAGTTAAGTAATGTGTCCATAATTGATTGTTAACGATAGTATTTTACCAATTGTGTTTTTTTATTTTGCTTTTTTCGTGATTAGTTAAATATTTGTCTTTAACGGTACAGTCGTTCCTAAATATCCACTTTTTTCCTTTAGTTATAAATTATAAAGATAATTTTGATAAAATATAAAGAATTTTGTTATGAAAAATCTATTTTATAATATATTAAAAAAAATTAAACTCACCCTATAACTTGACTTTCACTTCTTAATCTCAGGGTCCGTAGGTTCAACCAAATACAATAATTTGGATCTCAATAAAGAAATAGAAAATTCGTACCTCCAAATTTCAATGACTTACTCGAAAGTCCCTTCAACGTTTACGTTTACACAAATTAATTTTGAAACTAAAAAATAAAAAAAAATATTAATTCACTAACTGTATTAAAAGGTTTTCTTTCTTCTTTCTGGATCCGCCGGCTTTCTTTGTACCCTAGTTGTACTTTACTGCTTATTTTACTTTTCTGTCTGAATCTTATTTGTATCCAACTGCTCACTCTATATCTTATAAAAATACTTTTGTCCTGGTATTCTACCTGATAGATACTTCCTTCTTTGATATTTTTAATAAAATATACCTTACCTCCCTTTTATATTATTTATTTTATTCGTGCTTCAAATGAAATATCCGAACATAGTTCTTTTTTTTATAATATTTATTTCCAATTCATACAAATTCCATCAATTTACATTTTCCTTTCAAAAACTCCTTCTGACAATATTCTAAAAATATCTGACAATTCTCTCAATGAACATCCTGATTTGTTCTTCCAATAATTTTTAATTTTTCAGGACCGACCTTACCCATCAAACGTTGATTACCAAATTATAAATTTCGAAAACCAAAAATATATATTACTTCTAATTTTGAATAAAAATATCATATTAAAAAATATATATATATATATATTGTATATGAAAAGGCTCTTTTTTATAATAATAATAATCTTAGATGAAAAATTTTTTAAGTTGCCAAAGAGATAAGACAATAGTAAAATAACACCCTATATAACAAGTGTTTAGTATCAAATGGAAATTAATTTTTGATTTGTGTCAGATAGAAATTTGAAAAACTTTGTCAGTCAGATTTGTGTAAGAAATAGTTCTTCTTTAGTTTCTCGTTTGTCTAAATTTTGATTACGATAAAAAGGCTAGATTTTGTCGTATTTGTACATAAAATGTTATATTAAGTAAGCAAATTTCATAGTATTTTGTATACGGTAGTACAAATCATGTGCATAGTTCTCATTGCACAAATTTGTGCAAAGCTATACAAGAAATGTGGTCCAGTACCTGGTGTTAGCAGTCGCAGAGCATCAATTTCCAGTATGCAATCATTTGCATACACAGTGGACTGAAGTTTTCCGATTGTGAGTATATTTTTACGGTGATCTCGAGTAGAGTCCCGACTTCTCTAGGTCCCTTTGAATGATGTCCGAGTAGAGTCCCGGAGATGGTTGAGTAGAGTCCGAAGCTTATTATCTCAGGTACCTGAATTATTTTATTTTTTTTAGTTTATTTTTTAGGGAACATGGCAATAAAGTAAACCAGATTGATAAAAAATGTATTTATTAATCATTCACAGTGCTATAAATATTTTTAAACCTAAAATAAAGGTGATTTATTTTATATTTACATAAACTACAAAATTAGGTTTTCTACATTTTAAATCGATTTCCAACTACCTTAATAAATTCCAAGTTTGTTATATCATGATTTTTTAATTGCCATATCTTGTCATCTAAAAATTGTTTGTTTTCTATAGTTTTTGCAGAGTATATTTTCTTTTCATTTTGTTGCGCTGTCCTTATCTTTATGTAGGTATCACTTTGAAAATCTATTAAAACCGAAATAAATTGAAAAATATGAGGATGTGCATGGTAAAATGCAGAATTAAACCGTGAATGAAAACTTTCGCAGGCATTTGTAGTTCTCTTAACACTACTTGTATTTTCAGCCCATATGTATGGTGGAAATTTGGACGATTCTGTTATGTAAGTATCTACAAGATAATCTGCGAATGATGTAAGTTTGGAATTGCTGGGTTGAGAAGAAATTAAATCAATAGCAAAACAGTCTCCAACATCTATTGAATTAAGAAACGGCAAACCAAAACAGTTTCTCAAAAAATTTCCAACTTCTGAATCCTTATCCTTGTATGCAGTAGTAAGGCCAAGTTGTTGTATTTTTCGCCACCTAAAAAGTGCATGTTGCATTTAGTAAACTAACAGCATTGAAATATATATATTTTTTTAAAGAAAAATTACGTCTATAAGTTTTGGACAATCAAATTTTATTAAATTTTTTTCCTAATAATATTTTAAATCTCTAATACTTAATTATAAGGACATTCTATTTTTAAAATTTAATTTCCTTAAAATCAATAAGTATTAGAGATACAAAACCTAGCAAAACATTATTGAACTAACCCTAGTCATTGAAATATTTATCAATAACTTACCATGATTGGCCCAAATGAAATCTACATCCAACAATACTTGTCTTCGCCCAAGTTTCTAGCACACTTTGGTGGATTGCCTCTTCAAAATCTGCCACTACAGTCGTTGGTCCCAATATTTTACCAATCTTTTGACATTCTTCTATTGCATACATTAATGCCAACATATAACTTTTCTTTTGCTTATTTGGAAGTATGAAAAAGACAAGAGGTACATAATGGTCACCTGCTAATCCGTGAATGGAGAACATTTGAAGGAAAAATTTGGTGCAACAATTGAATGTCCCATCCACATATATGGATTTCAAAGTGCACAAGAACTCTAAATTCTTTTTTGATGAGAACATAATTATATTGTTTTCTGTGTCGTTTACCAGAAGAAAAGTTTCGCCCCGATTTGTCATAACAGGATAGGAATTGAGAACATTGTGAACTTCTTGTTGATTAGTTGGAAGTTTTGGTACAAAGCTCCTTCGAGAGTTGTATATGTTGTTTCTAATACATTTGACATCGCAATTAGTCAATGTTTTGACATCTCCTTTCCTTGGTTCTCGGTGAATTAATTTTAAAGGTCTCTCACTTAAATCTTATGAGGCTTTCCTTTTTAGGGAATTGCTCACTTCATTCTTATTAAGAATTGTTTCATCAAGTGGTGGGTGGTTATGGTTGTCGACAACTTCTATTATGTTTGTTTTCCCTCTGTCTTCAAATAGGCCGTACACTTTTTATTTCCACTTACAGAACACACCCAACGTTTAATACCACCAGATAGTTCTTTGTGAAAACGATATTTATATCTATCTAACACTAGAAGCTCCTTTCCTTTCTCGCTAAGTATAAACTTTAATGCACTCATGATTTAATCTTGTCGGTTAGTAAACTAAACTAAAACTGTAATAAACAAAAGATCTAATTGAATATTTTTATTTTATGCATGTTTTTGGCCATGTAGAAAGGGAACAATCAACTTGTAATTGTCATGATCATAAACAATTAATAAATAGTTATTGAAATATTAATAATAGATAATACTAAATATTCAAATTCAAAATATAGGTAGTTAATCCTTTAATGACTTAATCTGACCCTGGACTCTACTCAACCATCTAAATTTTGGACCGTTATTATAGCAGGTATAAACGGGACTCTACTCCGGTTTGCCCCATTTTTAATATTTGTGATAACAGAACTGTTTGAACTGTTACAGAACAAAGTGGTAAAATAACTTCGAAATTTGTAAAAATAGTACATAAAGGTTACTTAATTTAATTTTTAAAAAAGTATAGAGAGGTAAATACTAGCTACAAGCAAAGTACGGTATTTGTTTTTCTGTATTTAGTGTTTAGATTATTGTTTTTTTTTTATATAAGGTGTGAATGTGAGGTATGAAAGTATAATAGATAATAGTTGTTATAAATTAGTATATATAGTTAAACAATTGAACTCAATTTTACATTTTGTACATCAAATAAAAATATATTTGAAGGGTCTGATTTAAAAAAGAATTTGTTTAATTTGTTTACTTAAACATAGGGAGGTCCTATTTACCTTTTTAATAGTGAGTTGGCAGAATTTAAATTTATTAATTACAAACTTTAAACTCTCTAAAAAATTAAATAAAAAGAATAAAATCAAATAAAAATTCAATTTAAATAAATAGTTAACATAAAAAAAACTAATTAAATATTTATAATTTTGTTTTAAGTTATTATTTGACCTACACGTACCTACTTAAACCACCCCTGGGAGTAATACAATCCGCTCTAATGACAACGTATTGAAGAGCAATAAGGGCTAGCCAAGGCAAATTTCGACTAAAGTAATTTTTAAAGAGTATTGTTATTGAAAACAAATTATAACATTCAGGGGCGTGCGTTCCATGGAAGTGGGGGAAGCACCACTTCGCTACACTTTGAGATTTAAAAATAAATATTTTTCAGTTTTAAAAAAATTCAAATAATTGTATACTTGCTTCAAAATAATAATAGGTTTATTCTCAAAGCCATACTCAAATTGGGGTGACTTTGATAGGCACTGTATTTTTGCATTAAAACGAATGTTTCTGGTCTAAGAGTTATCAATGTAATCCATATTCCTTCACTCTCAATATATTTTTTTATCAATGTTATGTGCGCTGGGAGCGTCTTTGATAATCCATAAGTTTACACCGATTATCAAAGTCGCCCCCTATCATTTGTCATAAGAATAGTATTTTAATAAACTATCTTCTCAAAAATGAAAATAAAACTTCAGTTGAAATCAAAATGAAACTTTATTTTTTATAAAAATAACAAAACTCAAATTTGGCACTTTCTTTGGTTACAAGTGAAAATAATATAGTCTTTAAACTTAACATAAGTGCACAGAAAAGGTACAAAACCTAACTAAATAAAATTTAACGTTCAAAAACATCAACCGATTTCGAAAATACATTATCTTGTTCCGCGGCCTCCAGAAGTTTTTACTGGAGGTTCTAGAATGGCTATGATGTCCTCAAAGCTTACGGTAAACGAGTCGTTAGGAACAATTTTAAAAGTTAGTTTTGTGGTGTCTAATGATTTTAACCCCAAGACATTGTAGTCATTCCCGTCTACTTTCCCTTCAAGTTTAACAACGTATCTATACTTGGTAGAATTTCTGTTTCCACACAACACTTTTACTAGAATGAATGTACCAGGTACAAGATTTTTAGGGTCAGTGGGTAAATAATCTACCTCATCAGCAACCTCGGAGTTTGCGTCTTCATGCTCATCGGATAGATCTTCCGAAATACTACTAATTTCTTCTTCACTTTCGTCTGATTCCTCAGCAAATGAATCAATACTTTTTCCAGCTTCCACAGTTAACCGCTTCTTTTTCTGTGACAAATTTCGAACAGGAGTGCTGTTGTAACGTTTTTCTTTCAAATAGGACACGAGATTATTATCAAAATCTGCCCCAAATTGATCACCATTATCTTCAGAGTTTGGAATTTTACATAATATTTTATCAGGGTTCAGTGGGTAAATTCCCGTTGCTTCAAAACCAGACCTTAAATCGTGATTAATTGCCCAGGGTGAGTGAGTTTCCGAGGAATTCATTTTTTCTAAAGTAAGCTGCATAAGGTGGGGAAATATTTCTTTCTTTAAAGAAGATTGTTTTAGACTTTGCATTTGCCATTCCAATAATACTGACCTCCATGCAGTCTCTAAGGGCCTAAAGAAGCTAATGTCAAGTGGTTGGGTCAGGTGAGTTGAATTTGGAGGGAGGCACAAAAATGCAATGTTATTTTGGTGACACAAATCTAAAACTTCATCAGTAAAGTGTGACGACAAATTGTCGCCAATTAGAACCTTCTTTCCTGGCAAATTATTAGCGTATGGTAAAAAAGTGCTCCTAAACCAATCAGTAAAGCAGCTGGCTTCAATCCAACCACTTTTCGTTCTGTTGTACCTGGATCCAGAACTGCAACAACGGTCCTCACAACAAGGATTTCCTTTGGGACCATTCTCGGTCCAATGGTCCCACATATGCTCCGATTTGTAAATTACGTAGGGAGGTAGGAGAACACCTGAAGCTGATCCACAAAACATGATGGAAATTGCTGATTTTGAATGGTTTATAATATTTTCCGGATATTTTTTACCTCTGCGATATAACCACTTCTTTTTCCCAGGATCGTCGACCATGTTGCGGGATACCCCAAGGCACAGTACTTGGCCCAATTCTGTTTAATATATATATTAATGATTTATTATCATTAAATAATAAGGGCCAGGTACTTAGCTTTGCCGATGATACCGTTGTTTCCTATTCGGCAGATACGTGGAAGGACTTAAATGTATTAGTTGAGGATGACTTAAAACTCCTTTTTAATTGGTTTGATCATAGGCTTCTTACTGTTAATTATAATAAAACACACTTTTTATCTCTAACAAGTTACGAAAACAATCTTCCTAACTATAATACTCTAAACATAATATATAATAGCAAAAATATTGAAATTAAATCAGAAAAAAAAGTTAAGTATTTGGGTATCACAATTGATTGTCACCTAAGGTGGAATCATCATATAAATAAGGTAGTTAATACATTAAGAACATTTCTATATAAATTTAAATATCTTACAAATATCCTGGATTTACCTTACCTAAAAATGTTATATTATGCTTTGGTGGAATCGAGAATAAACTATGGAATCATTGGCTGGGGTGGAGCAACTAATGTTTATCTAGAAAAAATTGAAACTATTCAAAAATTATTCTTAAAAATTATTTATAAAAAAAATCGTACTTACCCCTCGGACCAACTATACAAAGAATTAAAAATATTAGATCCTAAAAAACACTTTTTCCTTAAAATTGCCAACTACTACTATAAAAACCCAACTAGCCTTAATATTGTTACTCATGAACACGAAACAAGACGAAAAAACAAAATTAAATATAAAGACTTAGCATCTCGCAAAACTGTAGGCCAAAAATGCCACTTCTTCTTAGCATCAAAAGTGTTAAATTATTTACCCCCAAAAATTCTAAAATCAAAATCATTATCGCAATTTAAAACAAGAACAAAAAAATGTTTATTAGAAGAATATAGAGCAAATATCAGAAATATTATTGATATGAATATCGATAGATAAATGAAAAATAAAAAAAAGAATAAAAAAATTTATTAAAAAAAAATAAATAAAATAAAAAATAAAAAATAATGAAAATTAAAAAAAAAGCGGCAAATTTCTCTATTATTATTATTATATGTCAGTATTTGTATTATATTAATTAATTGTAAAATAAAACATAAAATAGTACTTAACATATCTCTACACACGCCACGGACAGTTTTTATACTTTGTGGCAATGGGTAGTTTATTTGTATGTACCTAAAAAAAAAAAAAATATTTATATTATTAAAAAAAAAATGTATTTAAAAAAAAAAAAATTATTATATTTAATTTTTTGTACATTTTTCAAATAAACTTTTATTATTATTATGTTTGTTTCATCGTAATTGAACAAATTTGACGAAGGCATATTATCAATGCTAATTTGCAAATTTTGAAAATATTGCCGAATTACTTCAGGAGAAACACTAGCACGCGCACGTTTTATATTAGCTGGTAGGCACTCTGTCAGACTAGCTTGATGTCTTTTAATAAGTGAATAAACCCAGTCTCGACCAGGGATATTATTTTTAAAACGGGTAATCTGTCGTCCTTGTCTATCTAAGAATGATTTTGTAACCATTTGTAGATCTTCTATACATAGCGGAAAACCCCAGTCACTGCAAGTTACTACAGACCGAATTATTGCATCTTCCTCTTGCTTGGTAAAAACAGGTTGCCCTCCATGTGACTTCACATACAATCCTTTGTATTTATGAAATAGGGTTTCGTAAGGAATCTTGAATTCCTTGGATGCTTTGTTAATGGACCAGTTTGCATCAACTCTCTTTTCTAATGCTTTATCCACATCATTATCGCTGCAGTCCTTATAACTTCTGGACCCAACTTTGCGTTTATAGATACGGCCCATTGTTAGTTTTAGTACACTTTGTGAAAGAAGCTGACCTAAAATTAAAATTGGTCTAGATCAGAGCAAACGACGGAAAATCGCGAAAATGTTATTGTTTATAAACTATGGGGCGACTTTGATAACTATTAATTTCACACCGAAATTGTTGTCAAAGTGACCCCGCATGATGTATCCACTGATAATTTCAAAACAAACGCATTTTGTGTCGAATTTCACATAAAGTGAGGTTAAGTATAAAGCACTTCATCGTAAATAACCGATATTGTAAAAAAATTGTAAAAACTTAGGAAATACTTTATGATTTTGGACAGTGTCAATTTAACGTCAGATTGATAGAATATTTACGAAAATATTATAGCAAGTACTTACCGGTACGCTAACACCACACAATAATGGCGGAACTTCACTCTTTCGACTGACGATCGCGCGGATGTCGACGGATTCTAATTGTGGGAGATTTAAATTTATTTATCAAAATGTTACCCGTTGTCAAAGTCCCCCCATAAAATCAATTTCACCCCATTTGACGGTACTATATTTTCTCTGAAACATTACGTAAACTTCGTAACTGTACTAACAATTCATTGGTACACGCACCACCCATAAGAAAATTAATTGTGTAAACGCCCACACCATATAAGTACTTCAAGTCCGTCGGCGGAAGCGCTTCTTGAAAAAGCCGGCTCATCTTCCAATTAATTTCGCTTCGTGTTATTGACAGTGCTTTGCCGCGACACATTAGTCAGTCTGTTTGTGCACGTGAAATACGGTCGAGAGGTAGCGATTTTTACGTCGCCTTACGCATATTGCAATTCGCACCGCGAATCGACGTGTGAGGAAAATCGTAGACTTCAGATAGGTTTCGGTTTGTTTTTCTAGTTGTTTTTCTTTTTGTAAAATGGAGGAACTATGCACTGTGCCTGTGAACAATAATAATGTGGTAAATTGTGTCTATATTGTGTGCTATTTATTGAAAAAAGGATTTTCAAGTAGAAATTTTGAAGAGAAAACGGACATTAATAATTCTAGTAGGCTAAAGGATCCTATCAATTTAGAAACGAAAGTAGACAAGTCCGCAAAAAAATTTACCAGGCATTTTCACGTAGGGTTCTATGAAAAGTATGAATGGTTAACCGGCTGCAAAACTTTGAAGAAATTATTTTGCTGGCCTTGCCTACTTTTTAATGTGGGCAAAAAACACATATTGGAACTCAGTGTAAAACGAAATGTAAATAGCAAATCTCATATAAGTGCTACAATTAAAGAAAAAACATTCGGGACCTATTGCATTGAACATAGTTTGGACAATCATTTAAAAATAAGCAACAAAATTCACAATGAAAGGGTAAAAAAATAGGGACGTCTTACAACGATTAATAGATGTAACTTGTTTCCTAGGAGAGCATGAACTAAGTTTTAGGGGCCATAATGAAGCAAGTAGATCCGCCAATCAAGGAGATTACATGGATCTTTTAAGTTTTTTAGCAAAATAAAAAGATACCCTAAAAAATCATTTTATTGATTCGACGACTTTCCGAGGTACCTGAAACAGAATCCAAAATGATTTAATTAAATGCACTGCCGACGTTGTGATGGATCAAATTAAAAGTGAAATTAAGAAAGCATCTTTCGTATCAATTGCGCTTGATGAAACCATAGATGTAACAAACAAGTTAATTATCCATTGTTGTGCGATATGTATTGGATGGCATTTCTCAAAAGCGTTTCTTAGGATTTTTGGACATCACTAGCGAACGAACTTCAGATGCATTGTTTAAAATTGTTTGTGACATTATTTCAAGTTTAGAATGTGGTTCTAAGATTATTGCCCAGAGCTACGATGGTGCTGTAGTAATGGCTGGTCATTTAGGAGGCCTTCAAGCTAAAGTGAAAGAGAAGCTTAAACATGTAATTTTCACTGTATAGCACATAGACTTAATTTGGTTTTATCGCGAAGCATGGATAATATTAAAGTTTGCAAAGTTTTCTTTTCGACGCTTAGTGGTTTGGCTTCCTTCTTTTCAAAGTCATCAAAAAAAACTCGCGCTTTGGAGGTTTCCAAAAGGTTTCCAAAAGGTGCTCCGACGCGATGGAACTACAATGGACGTTTAGTGCAAACAGAGTTTCAATACCGTGATTTCTTGATACACTTTTTTTAAAACGTTTGGGATAATAAAGAAACATGGGATGCTGAAACTGTTACTGCTGCTAAAGGGTATTTGCATTGGCTCAAACAAAACTTTGATTTTAATTTTTTGCTCAACATTTTTGCAGAGATTTTCCCTTTTACTGACATTTTATTCAATATTTTACAGACAAAGTCAAATAACATTGGCTTTTGCATTAAACAAATTGATGATTTATAAATAAAATAAATAAAAAACGAGATCAGTTTGAACACTTTTGGAATAAGACTCAAAACATTGGCTTAGAACCTGAAAGAAAGAGAATTAGAATTGATAATGTTGGCGTCGTCGATTATACGCCGAAATTTTTGATAATATTTTACAACAAATGAACTTTCGATTTCAAAACTTTAACGAATTAAAATTTGTTGAATTGTACAATTTTAATATTAGTAACTACGATTCGGAAGCTTTTAATTCACTAAAATTAAATTATGGAAATTTTTTCAATATTCCAGGATTAAAGTCCCAGTTTAGTGTTGTTTACGAAACAACTGAAATTAGTGTTAATTTTTCTTATAACAACTGGTTTAAATAAGTCCCTTTGTGAAGTCGTCAAGTTGTGTGAATTAGTACTAACCATCCCAGCCACAAGTGCTTCAGATGAGCGAAGTTTTTCAGCTTTAAAGCGCAATAAAAGTTTTACACAAAATTCAACAAGTGAAGACAGACTCTCTAATTTAGCCCTAATATCCATTAAAAAACAGCTTGTTAAACAGTTATCAGAAAATTCAAAATTTTACGACGATGTTATAGACAAATTTGCAGCCATTTAGGATAGGCGAATAGATCTTAAGTATAAA
The DNA here is from genome assembly GCA_927349885.1 of Psylliodes chrysocephalus. Lineage (NCBI taxonomy): Eukaryota > Metazoa > Arthropoda > Insecta > Coleoptera > Chrysomelidae > Psylliodes > Psylliodes chrysocephalus. Next base: position 3,552,125 of record OV651826.1, read on the forward strand.
TAAATGTCAACTGCTGTGTCAACTGTGCGAAAAATGCTGGAAAAATAAAAAAAAAAGTTAATTTTTTTTTACGTTTAAATAAACCAAGGAAGCTTTTCAATGGTAAGTTTTTTATAGCTTCTAGTACTAAACTAGGTAATAAAGTAATAGTAACACTTCAAAATCTCAATCTCGAATATCCGTAGTACTGAGGAAAAAAGCAATAATTTGACAAAATGGTGAATGCGCCGCGAAAAGTTTTCGCCTGCGGCGCTGTGCTTCCAAAAATGTCACCGCACGCCACTGATAACATTACAATTTATATACTTGCTAAATTTTTTTGTAATGCTAACCTAACCTCATCCTGTTAATGGGCTTGTCCCGTGGATACTGTACCGTAAATAAATAAATATTGTAACGTTTAATTATATAAAACAGATTATTTATAATTTATTTATATTATTATATATTAGCACTATGTATTTATATTTCATACTTATAAAATCCTAATTTATATAAACAATTTCTCGACTTCAACTGAACTTGCTCCGTACAATTATACATAAAGTAGGTGCTGGTAATGTTAATTGTTAATTCTGGTGAGACCGCGAACATTCATATTGCGCATTCGCCATAAATTTTAGACGGTTTGCCACGTCTTCAGTACTTGTAATTACATTTCCAGAAGCAACATTTCTTAGAATATGCATATACCAAATTCGTCATCGTTCCCATGTGTTCTATGAATAATTCACTACGATTAGCTATAGGTGTATCATCGGTGAAGTTGACTTATTCCTTTACCTCTATTCTTTGGTAATCGGACAAGTGGTGCCTAAAAAGTTACAAGGCAGCGAGGGACTTAAAGGATTAGAGTAACACCGGATTGGCCTAAATGGCTCACTTTACAATATTGTCATGAATCAATCATTGGACCATTAATGACGTGTTTCCGTTCTGTATCGTCAAGAATTTTTTGATTGTCAGAGGGTTTTTAGGATTGTCATTGGGAATTACATTTTTTAAAACGTTGTTGACGGAGATTATGTTATTTTTTATAAAAATGAAAATACGAGTATGTTAAAAGTTGAATAAAGTTATACAAAGATAAATAAAAAGGTATAGATGAAGTTTTATTTAAAAAACAGTACAGAAAACCGGGCAGTGAAAAAAGTAAGGTAGCTGATCATAGCGAGGTAAGAAAAAATGTATTTTGAGAGAGTAGCAGATAAAAAAGGCAATAGTAGAGCAGGAAAACAGAAGATATAAAAAATAGGAGTTACATCAGCAAGCAAGAGAATAGGAGGTAGAGAAAAGTAGGAATTGGAACCGGTGTTGGATAGGTATAGAAAAAAGATGAGAAGAAAAATATTTTTTTTAAATTCAAAATTTTATTTAGGTATTGATTTTTTTTTTTAATTATTGTATTGCAATATCTAACGTTTCACCAATTGTTTGCCAAAAGTGGCAAAAATCAATCGAAATTCGTAATTTTTTACAACTGGAAAAGTTTTCATAAACATTAGTTCTCACTTGGAAAAAATTGAAGACCATTTTTCGGACGCAAAGTATTTTTTCTATCACAATTTGTATTCGAAAATATGTAATATGTATCTTAAAATCACGAAAGATCACACAGGGCAACAAAAATATATATATTTTTTTTTTGGTGCCTGGGATTTTAGAGCTGATTTTAACTATATTTGGGACGCTAAATCTGTACATGCAATCCGTTTTTCTCTATCAGCTCTACTTTTTTAGATACATCAACTTATCTAACAATGTGGTTTTTATTCAGTATATTCATTTATGATAGTTAGTTATATAAGAAGAAACGTCGAGTCTGTTAAAATATAAAACCGTAAACGGCGCAAACTGTTAAATTTGCATTTATTATTATCATGTAAAACACTTCATAAAAATTCATTCCAGTTTAGATTGTTGTAGAATAAAGTCATAAATAAAGTCTCTAATCTAAAGTAAATTTTTGTTTTTTTTTTTTAATTATTTTCGAGTTAAATAAATTTAACTGGCGCGGTCGTAGTAGGATCGACACAGTAATTTCGCGAAAAGCCACGGCATCGGGTCCGATTTTCCGAAATTTACGTGAGTTTCAACTCTTTGGTGTCGAGAACTTTCCTGTGGGAATCTACCCTGGAGACGGAGGCCTGCTGAGCTGGAATCATCAGAAGAAGTTCAAGTAAGTACTGAGTACTCCTTTTATACTTCCTCTCATTTTACACTTAGTTTTTGCGAATTTTAGAATAGGTTAAGTGAATAAATAATTTTTTTTTATCGAAAGAAAATAAAAAAAAAATATACTTAGATATAGATTTTTGTATGAACAATATAGATAACTTAATCGCAGATTTTAATAAAAAAAATAAATATGGTGGATGGAAACCAATTAAATGCAAATCAAGCAAACGTAAATCAAATAAATGCAAATCAAGTAAATGTTGATGTGTTAAAATTACATGTCGATACCATTCCCATGTTTGATGGGGATGAAAATAATTTAGCAAAATTTTTAAATAGTTGTGACTTCGTAGTAAACACATATGCAAATGTAAATGATCCGGCAATTCAAAGTTATATTCTTCAGGTAATAAAATCGAGATTTGTAGATAGAGCAAATTTATTGGTCGGTTCGCGAAATGAATTAAATACAACAATGCTTTGGAGATAGACGATCTTTAGAATGTCTTGAACAGGATTTGTTAACAGCATATCCAAAAAGAAACGAACAACCAATAGATTTCGCCCGAAGGTTACAAATTTTGAGAAGTCACTTGATCGGTAGAATTAATAACTTTACAGATGCTGAAATTCCTTTACATACTAAAGAGTCATACAGAAGGCAATATAATCAAATGGCGTTGAGAACCTTGTTAGGAAATCTCTCTGGTAACTTACAAACTATCATTAGACTTAAAAATCCAATCAATATAGAACAAGCAATAACTTATATAATTGAAGAAGAAAATTTCGCATATTCACAGAATAACTTAAAACAGATTGAAACCCCTCAATACAGATCAAATTCCAATCGATTTAATGATCGTCAAAATTTTAATAATAATCGCCAAAATTCTAATAACGATTGCCAACATTTTAGTAATAACCAGTATAGAAGCTTCCCTTAAATATTCCAAAATACTAGAAACCAGCCCGACAACGCTTATCAAAGAAATTTTGCCCCCATACAACTTCCCGTAACTTATCAAAATAACTCATTCCCCAGCCAACCAATTCCTGTACAACCGCGTACGATTAATAGATATTATCCAACAAATAGACAGGTATTCGGGCCACCGAAAAATGCATTCGCCCCAACGGGCCAAATACCCCCAAACAGTCCAGTACCAATGTCGACTACTACTCGAAATACCTTCAGACCCAGACAAAATTTCCAAAATTATCAACAACCCATGTCGACAACCACCCAAGACACTTTTAGACCCAGACAAAACTATCAACAAAATTTTGCAACACAACAACTATTTCAAACAGATAACATAGATTTTGAAAATCCATTTGAGGAAACTCCTATCGATCAAATCGAATACGAATTTGAAAGTTATTTACCGAATCATCAAATGAATTCAAACTCAGAAAATAATCAAATTCCTATAAATTCTGACCCTAGTAATTTCGAATATCAGCGTGCCGAAAATTTTCGAAAAACAGCCAGAGTAAAACAAGGAACATAAACGAAATATTTTCCAATTCATATTCTGCGGATTTGCCATATATAGTTATACAAAATCCACCCTTATAGCTGCTTATAGACACGGGTAGTATGTCTAGTATGTTAAGTCCAAATATCGTTGAGAGGTATTTCTCAGAAAATATTTACAACGACCCAACCTTAATAATTACAGCTATTGGTAAAAAACAAACCGAACATAAAGCTAAAATTCCTGCCTTTAAAGAATTTAATTCCAATATTAACTTAAATTTTATAGTATTTAAATTCCATAATCATAACACCCAGTCCCTTCCTCGTACACCTGTGCCATAGCCCTGATTCGAGCCGAAAAATCAGTCTGCAAAGTCGAAAAAATAGTTCTATATCACCCATAATAGAACAAATCAACAATAAATTCCTACTAGTACTACCTACCAAAATTCCCGTAAAAGTCTGGATAAACTGCGAAAGAAAGAGAATAGCCATAATCAACGTCAATACAATTATCAAAATTCCCAAGGGATGTAGTATTAAAATAGAAAATTCCCTATATGAAAACACAGAAGAAAATGCAATAGGAAACCCTCTAATATTGCCAAAAATGGAATGGAGTCCATCAAAATCAAATTCAATTTACCAAAACCTTCCTCTGAAATTACATTCAATAAACTTCAAAGCCATCCAAGAACTACAGAAGATAGCAAAATCCGCCCAAATTCCACAAGAAATCCACCCCATAATTTGGAATGTGCCCAGCCTAACGATAGTAATTGCCTTGGTATCTACTATTATCTACGTATGGTACCGAAAGAAGAAATCCAAAAACCACCAAAATTTCTCGGAAGAAAACCACCAACCCGAAAACAACCCCATATCAGTATTGTTTTCGCCTAAGGAGGGAGGAGTTATATAAGAAGAAACGTCGAGTCTATTAAAATATAAAACCATAAACGGCGCAAACTGTTAACTTTGCATTTATTATTATCATGTAAAACACTTCATAAAAATTCATTCCAGTTTAGATTGTTGTAGAATAAAGTCATAAATAAAGTCTCTAATCTTCGAAAAGTAAATTTTTGTTTTTTTTTTTAAATTATTTTCGAATTAAATAAATTTAACTAGTTCTAAAATTATTATATATTCATTAATGTAGGTACAATGATTTTATTGTCAGTCTATAATTAAGTAAATTCCAGATAAATCTATAAATAGTGGAACCATTGCCTATCAGTTACCTGAACTGACCCTATTAATCCCCTAACTCGGGTAAGTCTCGTCAGTTTGTGCGTTCTTACTAATGAGAGTAGATCGAATTCGGCGTATTATTGTATGTTAAAAAAGAGTGTTTTTGTGTTATTGAACAGAATTAAAATGAGTTCAGGTACCAGTTCAAGAAGAAGTTCTGTAAATCAACCTAATGTGTTTTGCTATATATGCGGAGAATGCATGTTTCAACAAAACAGACTATTACTGACTTTGTAAAGCGAGCGTATCTTGGATATTTTGGAGTTAACCTTGGTGATCAGGACAAAAAGTGGGCCCCGCATCTCGTATGTAAAACTTGTACAGAGCATTTACGGCAGTGGACAACCGGAAAAAAATGTCTTAAATTCGGCGTACCAATGGTTTGGAGAGAACTAAAAAACCACTTCAATGATTGTTATTTCTGTTTACTAAATAATAAAGGAATCAATCGAAATAACCGTAGTAAGTGGACTTATCCCAATGTAGACTCGGCAATATGCCCTATCCCGCACTCAGATAAAATACCGATTTCAACCTTTCATCAGCTACCAGATATCTCTGATGACGAATATTTTCCCTCTGATCGCTGTTCTGATGCTCATAAAAGTTCTGAAGCTAATGAAACTAACAGTGACTATGAGGAAATGTCATCAGTTCCTCAACGCTTCAATCAAAATGAATTAAATGATCTCACCAGGGAACTCAATTTATCGAAAAAAGCTTCTGTAGTACTGGCTTCTAGGTTGAACGACAAAAATTTATTGAAACAAGGAACCAAAATTACCGTTTACCGTACAAGATAAAAATCTCAAGAAGACAATGTTGTATTTTGTCACGAAATTAATGGACTTATGAGAGAAATGGGTCTTTCTGAATATAATAATAATAATAATAATATTTATTAATCTAAAAAAAGTTTACATCAACATACAATAATTATTGATACATATAATAATTAATAAATATATGAAACCCACAGAAGGTCAAGCCTGTGTATGGGTACAAACAAATTTTATTAAAATGACAAATATAAAAAAAAATGTAATACTATATACATATATAATACTTATAACTATAATATTTATAAAGTGCATAATATTAGACACAAACTATGGTGAATTTCCAAAAGAGTATTAATTTAATGAATTAAAATAAAGAATATCTACCAAAATAAGGCAATTGTAATAAATAAAGAAATGTTAACTACTAATATGTTTTAAGTTCCTATGTAAGTGTGAATTTAATGTCTTGGAATGGTTTTAATCCAGGCTTTTAATTTTTTTTAAATAAGTTTTTAGAATTTATATTTTTGAGTTCGTTTGGGATTAAATTATAGAATTTTGGACCAAGATAATAATAACTTCGTTGTAATATATTTTTATGAGGTAAAGGTATATAATTTGACTGATTTTTGTATCTCGTGTTATAAATATAATCAATACTTGTTAACTCCTTTTTTTTAATATGTTGTCTAATTAATGTTTTTGAGAAAAATATTTGCCTGACATCATACAGATTTACTTGTTCATGTAGGAGTTCAGTAGGAAATAATCGAGGTTTTTCGAACAAGAATTTGGTAATAAATCTCTGTGTCGTCTCTAGAATGTGATTTTTCTGTGCAGCTCCCCAAGCAACAATAGAATATGACAAGTGGCTTTCTACTAGGGCATGATAGAGAATTCTCATGTACTTTTTGTCATACAGCATGTTAATATGTTTTAACTTATATGCCACAAATCGAAGTTTTTTCGCCAAAAAATTTATGTGGGTATCCCATTTAAGATGAGCATCAATATAAATGCCGAGGTATTTTATATTTAGTGTCCGAGTTATAGAGACTGTAGAGTTATTCATAGGTATGTTTAATGAAATATAATCAGGTAAGTAGCACGCATATGAGGTAAAAGGAACAAAGAAGGTCTTGCTAATGTTTATGGTCAACAATCGATTGTCAAACCACTTAATTATTTTTGAAAAATCTTCTTCAACAATTACTTTTAATTTATTCCAGCTAGTTGATGAGTAGACAATAGCTGTATCATCAGCAAAGCTAATTATATCCCCTTTACTTCCAATTTCAAAAATATCGATTAAATATATATTAAATAAAATCGGTCCCAGTACCGTATCTTGGGGAACCCCGTATTTAACAGCTTTAAAATCACTTAAAGAATTCCCTATTCGGACACATTGTCTTCTATTTGTTAAGTAATTTTTCAGAAGTAAGTATACGGAGTTCATCTAAATCCAATTTTTTCCAGTACTTCAAGAAGCTGAGAGTGACTAACCGTATCAAAGGCTTTAGCTAGGTCTACAAAGAGGCATAACGTTGGGATTTTGTTATCTACATTTCTATTAATTTTATTTAGAAGTTCCAAAATAGCACCTTGTGTGTTTTTCCCATCCGTGAATCCATATTGATTAGGTGCCATTATTTTGTAATTATTTAAATAGCTAATAATCCTACGTTTTAGAGCTTTTTCAAAAATCTTAGTAAATGTAGATAAGAGTGAGCTGTTGGACATTCTCCGGTATTGAATATTTTATTTATGAGAAAAGTTAAGGGCGCAGCAATATTTTTAGCAATAAGTTTAATGTGTTCAACTCTGATACCATCAATACCGGGGGAATTCTTCTCTTTTAGTGTATTTATAATTTTCATGACTTCAGTTTCCTGTATGTCTTCCAGAAAAAATGAATTTGTTATACTTTTAGTTTTGAATTTATAATTTTTTAATTTTTAGTTTATTATTGTCAATATATAGTTTATATCGTGTTTTTTCTATAATTTTTCTTTGTTTTTTAGCAGAAATAATTTGAAGTATGGTAGAAAAGTGGTCAGTTGTGTCTGATTCAGAGACAATTGGATTGTACTTAAATGATTCTGAGTCATCTTTAATGAAGCAATGATCTATACATGATTTACAGTCTCCTTGTACTCAAGTATATTTATTAATATATGACATGTACCCATTTGTATACAATAAATTTAAATAAGTGTTAGATATTACCGTATCTTTTTTTATATCAATATTTATGTCTCCTATAAAGATGTGTATTATATTTTGTACATTGTTTATTTGGCTAAGATAATCTTCTAAAATTTCCAGAAATTCATTTGCTGATGTTGCTGGGGGTCTGTAAATTGGTGATACTTTAATTTTTTGTCGTGAAATAAAAAAGTAATATTAAAAAATTTCATAAAACCAATTTGAATTTCCTCAAAATCACACTTTAAGCTATCTTTTATATATAACAAAACTCCATCATTCTGGTTAATATTACCTTTATTGTAAAAAAGATTATACCCTTGTAAATAAAATATTGAAAGAGCCTAGTTTCAGTTAAAATAATGACATCGAATTCATTCTTAAATTGATGCAGTAGTATTTTCAAATTGTCGAAATTTTTACTTATACTTCGAATATTCATATTGAATATCTTTATATTTTCATTTTCACTATTACCAAGCCAGTCGTTAATTTCTTGAACATCGCCAGTAGTTTTAGTTTACATAGTTTGTATCTCAAAATTTTGTATATAATTATGCATTTTATTGGTGAAATCCTCAAAAAAAATTTACGTAAACCTAACCACTAAACATTTTTTTAGTATTTAAAAATTTTACAGTTAATAACCGGAAAATAGAACGAAAAGCATGTAAGAAAATAAAGTAAAATACAATAAAATAAAATAAGAGAGAAACAATTAAAATTTATTTTTTAATCTGTGAAGATGAATTAAATCCAGATGATTGGCGCCTATTTATTGACAGTTCAAAGCGAAGTTTAAAATGTGTTCTTCTACATAATGAAAATAAATATGGTTCAATACCACTAGCTCACTCAACGAAACTGAAAGAAGAATATAATACCGTAGCCTTTGGTCTTGCAGAACATAAAGTATAACGAACATCAATGGCTGATTTGGGTAGACTTAAAAATGGTAAACTTTTTTCTTGGGCAGCAAAGTGGTTTCTTATGCCTCTGGGATAGTAGGGACAAAACACACTACTGGTTAGAAAATATTGGCCTCAAAGAGAAAACATGAACGTTGGGGAGAAGTATGTCATTAACGACGCTTTGGTTGAAAGAGAAAAATCATACTTCCTCCGTTACATATAAAGTTTGTGCTTAATGAAGCAATTTGTAAAGGCTCTTGATAAGAATGGGTCATGTTTTGTATATATAAGGGTAAAAATGAATCATTTGAGCACAGAAAAACTCAAAACAGGGATATTTGACTGCCCACAAATAAGACAATTAATTAAGGATCATGCCTTCATAAATTCAATGAATCAAGTTGAACGAGAAGCTTAGACATCATTTGCTGCAGTGGTAGAAATTTTTTTAGGAATAATAAAGCTCAAAACTTATGTTGAATTGGTTAACAAGATGCATAATAGTTTCAAATCTTTAGGATACAATATGAGTATTAAAATGCATTATTTACACAACCACTTAGACCGTTTTCCAGAAAATTTAGGAGACATGAGTAAGGAACAAGGAGAAAGATCTCACCAAGATATTAAAGTTATGGAGGACCGCTACCAAGGAAGATGGGACATGCACATGATGGCAGATTACTGCTGGAGTTTAAAAAGGGACTATTTAAAAAAACATTCAAGAATGTTGCGGAAAAGAAGCTTTCGAAGTATTGAGTGACTATTTGATTTCTTCAATGTTTTTTTTTTTTGTTTGCAAGTACGACATAATATTGTATTTTGTATAACTAAAATAAAAATTTCGTATCTTCTTTTGTTTACTACACTACACTAAAATAATGTAACTTATATTTCTCTAAAATTGTATATCTTAAAAATTTGAGCTCCTAGATAAAAATGAATACGTTTTTTGAATTGAGAACATCAAATTGATATGGAATCAGCTCAAAAAACCTCGACACCAAAACAGCTGTTCCCCTGTGTTATTGTTTTTATTTTTTTTTTCGCCTTAAATATTGAAGACGCACAATTTTTTTTTTATTGCACTATCCATTAGATTTGCATTCAATTACCGGATAGGAACCATGAATACATTATATAAATACATAAATATAATAAAATTACATAAATACATTAACAATTACATAAATAAAATGAAAATTACATAAATAAAATAAAAATTACATAAATGCCATAAAATTGCATGAATACTATTCTAACTACAGTGTTCCATCTAAAAGGAAAAAAAATACGGTATATAATTTTATATACCTCCAGAATTCTTTAGAGTCTTGTTGGATTTCGCGTTCAGCTTTTTTATAGTAATTTTTGTAAGCGATTGTTGTCTCATTCTTTATCTCTTTTCAAACACGATGTTTAATTTTAAGTTTTGTGATAATGCTGCCCAAGAACCATAGCGGATAACACCGATTTGAGATTTTACATTTCAGCACACATCTATCAATTAAATCATATATTTTGCTGTAAAAGTAATTAAATGTTAAATCCACATCAATAAAGTCACCTAACCGATCTCAATTAGTATAAGTCAACGTCTGGTATAAATTGCAATGACACCTTTCTTATATTGCTTAATAATAACAATAAATTAAGTTTTGGCCATCCTGGAGGAGAGAACTTTAAACTTGAATTACAGAAAAGTCATGATTTTATCAGTTTCTGTTATTTAAAAGACTATAACTTCCGAATAACAAACAATAAAACGGATATCCTTGGCTTGAATATTAGAGACTCTACTCTTTCTAAAACCGTTTCGTAAATCATCCAATAGAACCCTATCCGAGAGATATAATTTTTTAAAATAAAGACAATCGACTATTTTTTTCTTAACCCTTTGTTGCACGTTTCGTTCTAGTCTACAAAATTTTTGAAAACTTATTACCCGAGGGTTTTTAGAGTCGCTCTCTGCGAATCCGATGTCAAAAATACAAGATTCAAAATGACGGATCCAATATGGCGGATTGTGAATGAAAACTTTACAATTTCCATGAAATTTGGTATCTAGGGGTTTTTTGAGTCATCGATTACAAATCTACTCTCAGATTTTCAAAGTTCAAAATGGCAGATCTAATATGGCGTCCAAAATATTAAAAACTGCTTTTTTGCATATAAATGAAACGTTAACGATTTCCAAGGAGTTTATGAGTTCGCTAAATTTTAATTTGAAATAAAAATATATATATAGAAAAAATGCAAAGTATATAAAATAAATGATGTAAATATGTGTATTTCGTGCCATGTGGGTATTCATCAATTCCTAACCTTCAACATTTCCGGTAAAACGCTTTACAGCCTACTCGTGATGATACCTAAATGGGATGATACCAGAGGTTATACAGGGTGTGCTTAATTGTTCAATATTTCATTTTGTGTTATAGACACGCAAACAAGATTCAAATAAAAGTTATATGAATCCAAAAAATACGTATTATAAAAATATTTTTAGATATGCGTTTTTGCCTGGCAAATAAAAATGTATTTTTTTTTAAATTGAACACCCTGTATTTTATTTCAGTTTTAGAATGATTTGATAATGCTGTATTGAACCCTACAATTTTTCTTTAAAATATTACAGAATTGCTAAGCAATTAATTTTTTATGAAATTAGAGAACAATGCATTCCCCAAAATAAATTATCATAATTTAGGTAGGTTTATACTGATTTCTAAATTGTTTAATATACAGACTTATAAGACACTATGCTAACTAATAGTAGTGATATAACTGGTTTATTTTATACAGAGTGTTTTGAAACATGCTTACATGTGGCTAATTTTAAGTTCAATTTACTCAATTTTTTCAAATGCAATATCCTATATATTATTTTAGCATAAAATTTCCTATGAATTTACCTATTCAACGATACCAACATGTTAGCCAATAACACATATATAGGGTATACCATCAGTACGTAATTGATCTATAGCTGCTTTATTATTGGAAATACGAAGAAAAACTAATATAAAAGTTGTATGACCATATTTGACAATTATTCTTAAATATACAGGGTGATCCGTAAATAAAGGGCTGACCAAACAGTTTTAAAACAAAACACTCTGCAGGTGGTTATACATATTTGATTTGATATAACTTTTATAATGTTTTTTTTTCTCGTATTTTCAATAATAACAGCTATAGATCAATTACGCACTGATTATACACCCTATATATGTGTTATTGGCTAACATGTTGGTATCGTTGAATAGGTAAATTAATAAGAAGGTCTTTGCTAAAATATTATACAAGGTTGCATTTGAAAAAATTAAGTAAATTGAACTTAAAATTAGCCATATTTAAGACATATTTCAAAACACAGTTCTATCACCACTGTTCGTTAGCTTAGTATGCTAAACAAATTTAAATTCAATGCAAACTTACCTAAATTATAATAATTTATTTTGGGGACTGTATCGTTCTCTAATTTCATAAAAAATTAATTTCTTGGCAAACCTGTAATATTTTGAAGAATATACAAAAAATAAACATTGTTATTTGCTAGACAAAAAGGCAACACCAAGAATATTTTTTTAAAATACATATTTTTCAAATTCATAAAAATATTATGTAAAACTTGTCTGCGGGTCTATTCGCATCGTGCGTGACAGCAGCGCCAATTTATTTTTGTACTAATGGACTATTTTTGTCTATACTGTCAATACAATTTTTAATAGAATTCATAATTAGTTTTAATAAAAGTATATGGATTTGTAAAACAAGTAAAACATTAATTTATTATTATTATTATTATTATACACAGTTCTATCACCACTGTTCGTTAGCTTAGTATGCTAAACAATTTTAAATTCAACGCAAACTTACCTAAATTATAATAATTTATTTTGGGGACTGCATCGTTCGAAGAATATACAAAAAATAAACATTGTTATTTGCTAGACAAAAAGGCAACACCCTGTATATCCAAAAATATTTTTTTAAAATACATATTTTTCAAATTCATAAAAATATTATGTAAAACTTGTTTGCGGGTCTATTCGCTTCGTGCGTGACAGCAGCGCCAATTTATTTTTGTACTAATGAACTATTTTTGCCTATACTGTCAATACAATTTTTGATAGAATTCGTAATTAGTTTTAATAAAAGTATATGGATTTGGAAAACAAGTAAAACATTAATTTATTATTATTATACATTTTTATCGCTTAAACAAATAAAAATAATTATATTCAATAAAAATCAATAAAACAATAAAAGCAGGCAACACTATTTACGGGAAAAAAACCAGAATGAATGAATAAAATTGGTTTCCTATCAGTAAATCACAAAATTGCATTCCAGCCACATATAATAATCAAAGGCAGAAATTTAGTTCTTGATGAACATTTAAAATTAAAGGATGTTGAGGAACATTGTAAAATGATATTTATTGTTTATTTAAAACCCTTCAAGTTTCTGATGTCTCTATTTCCAGTATTATTGTTATTATTACAAAAATAAAGGTAATTTTTCTTCTTATAGTACACATATCCATTTATTTCTTTGATTTAATTCCACTTTGCTACTGAAAGTATTTTTACAATTTTCAACACAGCAACTCCAGTTGCTTATTGTATTGTTTCTACCTACTTTATTAAAAAAAAAAGGAAAATGTTTACCTGTATTTGATATGCCAAAATTATAAAATATCGCCCTAAAATGCACGAATTATCCGCAGCTAGCGCTAGTATCGCTTTTACTTCCCCTTCCATGACTTCACACTGATCGAATACCACAAATTGAAATATTGAACAATTACGCACTAATGGGACACCCTGTATAGACCTATTTGTTAATAATGTGACTGTCTTTAACATTCATTTAAAATGTTACTGACGGAATTGCAGACGAATACGAGTGCAACTAGCTTAGAAATACTTATAATGTTTCAATTAGATAATATTGATATAGAAATGGAAGACAAAATTATTGAATAAGTCGTAATTTATTAATAACAATAACAGTAATTTTTAATTTCAAGTCTTGATCGACAATTTTTTAATTTGCCGGCCGCCATATTAGATCTGCCATTTTGAATTTTTAATTTTCAAAGTCATATTCAAAATCAACGACCTAGAAAACCCGTTAGAAAACCCAAGATTTAATTTTTATTCAAAACAAGTAATTTTTAATATTTTTGGAAGCCATTTTGGATCCGTTATTATACATTTCTAATGTCTAACAGAAAACCATATAATCTAAATGAGTTTTTGATGACCTAAGACAATATTGTTCATGTATTTTGTTTGACTCTATTTCGTTTTATGTATCTGTAACATACTCCTGAAATAAAGAACTATTATTATTATTATTATTATTATCAGCGATCCCAAAACCCCCTTAAAAACCCGTATTTTTTTATGTAAAATATAAGCAATTTTAAACATTTTCTAGCGCCATATTGGATCCGCCATTTTGTATTTCCAATTTTTAATGACATATTCGAAATCTAAAACCCCAATATAAAGACGTTCATCTCATGATATTTTGCCAAAAAAATAGGTAAAACATCCCACGGTCGGTGCATTGGGGCCACAACCCTTAGTGATCGTAAGATATTGGAATAGTTCTACCTTGTCCAGCGGGAACCATTACAATTCATTTATACCATATGTGTGGCTTATATGACGCCCCCTATAAAATAGATCTAGGTAAATACGAAATTATTATTTTTCATGCCCAAAAACCACAAATTTAAATTTTTATAAACTTTAAACAAAAATAAATTTTAAAATGTCACCTTTATCTGCCTTGTTATCAATATTTTATTAAGGCAAGTTGGTTCGAATCGTAATATTTTGAAGTCAAAAATTTACTATACGTTTATGTAGATACAATTACTTATGGACCACCCTGTATATTGATATAAGTATAGTAACGGTTTTATACAACTTTCTAGATAAGTTAACAAATACACCAAAATGCCCAAAGATCAATTAATGCAGCAGTGAACGTGTTAACCTCGCAGGATGTGGATACACTCAATTGCCCAAAATTGTAGCAGATATTAAATTTCAAGTTCGTTTTCGTTTTGGTCAGTTGCGACAGAGCCAGGCCGAGAGGAAGAGCGCTCTTTGGCTCTTTTCGTGGCGCTGCTCTAAGTTCCCATGCACGTTGACTGCCTTATTGATCTAAACCGTTGGCAGATAGGGGTTTACACTAACTGTATAACATAACAGAAATAAAGTCGCTATGGAGATGATTTCCGCAACATTACTGAATATATGACGTCACAAGCGCCAGTATGTCTCTCATGATAAGGTTAGAAGCAAATAATAGAGTTTGATTGTATCATTCACAAATTTGACGCAGTCGCCTACCACAAAACACGTGCTCAGAGAACTTGCGCTTTTCTCACCAACTCTTAACCTCTCAATGATACATTCAAGAACTAGAACAGTGAACAGTGTACAGAAACAAAGATATTTACAAAAACCCGGACGATGAAAAGTTAGTGGTTGTTTTGTAGTAAACACATATTAAGTTGTTCTTGTTTAATAAAGTATTGTGAAGTTTTTCGTTGGATATTAATCAAACATATTTGCTACGTTTTCAAAAGTTCGACGGTTTTGTATAATTTTTATAAAAAAAAAAACAATAAATTGTGTAGAAAAATATTTTGTGGTAGAATGTCATATTAATATCTGAAAATTCGAAAAGTGTACATATGTGCGAGAGTGTGGCGCGACATGTGCTGTATTACTGTCGGCCGCCATTACAAGTGAATGTTCTCTGTGGTTTTTAGCAGGAACTGAATGAAGACTAGGGGTCCACATGATAGAACAAGAATCTATGTTGATTATAAATGATTTTCCCGTAAGTAGAAGTAATATTTAGGGATTTATTAAAGAATAACAGGCATTTCTGAGTTTCCGTAAAGGCATATCGATTGATTTTGTCGCATGAGAGATAGGTGTAAGGCTCGTTCACAAAGCAGTCGGGATTCACGATTGAACTCTTTATAAAGCTTATTCTCGCCATCTCTGAAGTGCATTACTATATATTGTTAAAAAAAACTATCTTGCATAGACTAGTGCTCAATATCCGTGTAACTTTCGATCTTAGTGCTGTTACATGATATCGAATCTCGTTAGGTAATCTTCAATGTTAGAAACAGTGCCATGTGAATACTCCGTCAGACCTCAATGCAGGTGGGTTCTACTTAGCCAATTACTTTCAGTTTCTAGTGACAGTTGGTTATTTGCTAATATTCATCCAGCTATGCCTGCTATAGTTGGGAAAAAGTCCTTTTGGTTATGTGTTATGTGATGGTTTTTATTCGTGAAAGTTGTTTACTTTCGTCAACGGTATGTTTACGTTTATATAATAAAATTTATAATATTATAATTCAAATCCATCATAAATTATCCAATTTGGAAATGTCATTTTAGCTTTACATTTAACTCTATATTTCACATAAAAATATTTTTAACTTTAACTCATTTTAAATTGATACTGAAAGAGCAAATCCTAGTTTTAGTAATAGCTGTTTTTCAATTATTTATCTGACATTTCATTATAATAAACAGATATTACTTCATTTTATAAGCTTCACAGAATAATAAATTGAACTATAAAAAAAATTATAGAAATTTCAAGGAAATAGGAACGCCCTTTTACCTTCCAAGTTTCCACCATATTTTTTCTTCCTCATATTAAGTTATTATACTTTTTTTAATTCAAATGTCATGGTATAACACTTTGTTTTCAATCATTTGAAAACTTTGTTTTTCTTGTTTCCAAAAATGTCAACAAAGCTGTAATACATTTTTTTTCTGTAAAACAGTTATAATCTAAGATTATGTTGGAGCAAGTTTAATTTTTATATCATCGTTTTTATTTACAATATTCTTTATTATTGTACTAGATCTGGTTCAACGAAACGACCTAGTTCTCTTTAAATGCATGTATAGCATCACAGATGTTCATAATATTAGACATTTGACTATTTCTAGATATAAACAATTGAACACTTTAAAATAAACACAAAACATAATATACATATAAATCTTTTGTGATTTATGAAAACAGAAAGTAGTTTCCAATATGGCGTCTGTGTATATAAATAGCAAAAGTTACTCCAGAATGTAGAAATAGCAAATAAAAGAAAGATTTAAACAGTTAATTTCATGTTTTTCTTTTTTATTATAAAGATATAGATTTGACATGTCCTACATTCAAATGTGTAAAAAGTACATTATACAAGGAATTCTTGATAATAGTGTATTTCTTACATGTACAGATATAGTTTGGTATTTAGAATCAAAAATTATTAATACGATACATATACATACATTGTGTTCCATATTGGTGCTGTATGTGTTGCTATCTCGGTTATTATAAGAACCACACAATCGGTAAAATGAGAAATATTTCTCAGGATTTTATTAGTATTTCAGAACTACTATTACGTTTTATAGGCTGTTTTTGTTTTTGAAGTAATAGCGAAAAACCAAAATGATATAATTTTGACAAACCTCTATATCTCGATTATTTGACAATATACGGTAGTTTGGTTTAGACATTCTAGGGGCACGTTTTTAAGGTCTTTTTAATAAAAATAAAACAAGAGAATATATCTTACGTTTACGAAATAATGACTATAACTTTGTTTTCCTTATGGGCGCCATATTGGATTTGTATTACATTCAAGAGCATTTTTATCCCTTTTTCAAAATTGCATCACAACATGGTATTACCTTACAAAAAAATATTTTTTTTCAAATGAATATTTAAACAAGAAAAATATTATTTAATGTCAAAAAAGGCAATTTTGAGATGAAATCTATGCCATATTTTTAGGCCTAAGGGTATTTTTATACCCTATTCAAAACTGTTATACTACTCGTTTTTTGCAAGAATCAAGGTGCTCTGCTAGCTTTGAACGAAGTCAGCAGAGCACGTCAGCTTTTTAAGTTTTTTCCAAGAACAAAAAATGTTATTTTTAAAAAATACAGGGTGCTTTGCTAACTTTGAACGAAGCCAGAAGAACACCTCGGTTTTTTTATAATTTTTTTCTAAAAACAACCACACCACATTTTTAGGCTATTTTTAGGCTCTCGAAATATTGTAAAACTTTACTAAAGAATTTCTAATTAAAATAATACTATTGTTTTTTCTAAAAATTATATATTTCGAGAGCATAAAAATAACTTAAAAACGTGATGTACTTGTTAAAGAAAAAAAAATTTTAAATGCTGATGTTCTCTGCTGAGCGAAAAATTTTATATTTCAGGAGTCTAAAAATAGAGTAAAAATTAATATGGTGTGGTTTGTTTAAAAAAAAAAACCTAAAAAAATTGAGTAGCACTATTGGTTTTGTTCTACAGTTAGAAAAACACGCCGTATTTTTTACAAATAGAAACATTTTTTAGAATATTTTATAAAATTTTAAGAGCTTAAAAATAGCCTTATGTTATGTTATGAATGGGGTGTTAATACACTGAGACCTAAAAGATCTATGGTGCCCCCTTCTGTCGCCAATGCACTAAGGAAATGTCTCAATGCCTATAACGACCCTTCCAATCCTATTTTCTCAAGGAAGTGTAGGATTTGAAATGGCTTCAAGTTAGATAAACTTGCCTCTTCGATTTGATATCCTCCTAGATATAGTCCCCTTGGATTCTGGAGTGCTACACATTCAGTTAGGATGTGAATGGAGGTTTCGTCCTCCTCTTCACAGAATCTGTACTCACTATCCTCTACTACTCTCAGTTTACTCTTTTTTAGTCGGCAATGCCCAGTAAGGATCCCTGTTACAATAGGTAGCCTGTTCTTGTTCAGGCAGATGTAGGCTTCCGACGTTTTCTGGTTATATTCACCCAGAAGTATCTTAGCCTGTCTCAGCCCCAAGAGATTGTTCCAATTATCGGTTTTTCTACTGCCCAATTTTTTTTAATCTCTCCTAATATTAAGTTGCTGCTAATACCGCAGAACGGCTCAGGTCCTACAAAGGGTGTTTGAGCCCCTTTCCTTGGAACACTATCTGCAATCTCGTTACCCTGTACCTCGTTGTGTCTCGGGACCCAAGTGAGAATAACTCTATTTTTCTCGCCTAGCTCATTCAATTGTTCTAGGCATCTCCAGACCATTTTTGAGCTGATTACATAAGAGCTCAGCGCTTTGATGGCTGCTTTACTATCGGACATGATGATAATCTCTTGTTTATGATAGTTTCTTTAGATGTTAAACTGGATACACTTCTCGATGGCGTGAATTTCCGCCTGAAAGATGCTTGGGTATTTTCCCAAGCTTTCGGAGTGCTTGGTTCTCGGCCCATACACTCCTATTTCAGTTCCTTCTATGGTTTTGGAACCATCCGTATACCACCGAATAACACGTCTTTCGGTTGCAAGTGCGATGGATTCTTGGCTCCATTCTTTCTTGCAGCCCAGCTCTGTGGTTTTGAAGTTTTTCACAAAACTGTACTTCTTTAGCATTTCATCCTTGGGCATGTCCCAGGTATCTTTAGTCCTGAAGCAAGTAGACTTTCGTCTGATTACTCCGTTCCTGGTCATTCTATATCGTGTCCTTTTTGCCACATTCTCTATCATCAAATGTAGAGGGGTGAGGTTTAAGATCACCTCTATTGCAGCCGTAGGGTTCTCATTGCACCAGTAATGCAAACACAGGCTTGTCTTTGTACTTTTGAGATATTAGCTCTCGTAGTAGCTAAACTAGTTATGTTACTCCAGGCTAAAGCCCCGTAAGTGATGATAGTTGGTCTCACTATTGCAGTATACATCCATCGCAGTATGTTTGGGTTACATCCCCATCGTTTACCTGCAATGTTTCTGCATACCATTAGGGCTTTTGTTGCCTTATTTAGTACTTTCTTCTCATGTGTGTTCCAGATGTTAGGCCTAGATATTTGACTTCATTTTTCCATTCTATATCTATCCCGTCTAATTTAACGGTTTTAAGATTAAGTTTTCTTATCCTTGAAAAGGCTACTAGTGTTGTTTTTGTAGGGTTTATAATAAGTCCCACTTTACGGCACCATCTTTTGGTATGTTCTAGTCCTCGTTGGACTATAAAAAATAGCCTTAAATGAGGCGTAAGTTATTAAGGATAACTAAAAAACCGAGGTGCTCTGCTGGCTTCGTTTGAACAAATCACCCTGTAATATTAAAAAGTAGCAATTTTTTAGAAAAGTATTTTTTAAAAATACAAATTTTTTGAGCCTAAAAATGTGGTGTGGTTGTTTTTTGAAAAAAAGTTTTAAAAACCGAGATGCTCTGCTGGATTCGTAATAAGCTAGCAAAGCACCATGTATTTTTTAAAAAATAATAATTTTTCCGAAAAGTTTTATAATAGTTTAAGAGCCTAAAAATAGCTTAAACATGTGGCATAGTTGTTTCCAGTAATAAACCGAGTGCTCTGTTGACTCTGTTTTAAAGAAGCACCCTGTATTAATTATAAATAGCAATTTTGTAATAAAGTTTTATATTTTAAGAGCCTAAAAAATAGCCTAAAAATGTAGTGTTCGTTTTATAAAAAAGCTTTAAAAAATTGAGGTGCTCTACTGTCTTCGTTCGAAGCTAGCAAAGCAAAAATAACAATTTTTTTCGAAAAGTTTTATATTTTAAGAGCTTAAAAATAACCTAAAAATTTGCTGTCGTAGTTTTTGAAAAAAAGCTAAAAAACCGAGGTGCTCTGCTGACTTTGTTCGAAGCTAGCGGATCACCTTGATTTTTTTGCAAAAAAAAGAGGAGCATATAATGTTTGAATATGGTATAAAATTAGCCTAAAAATATGGCATGTTTCAACTCAAAATTTCTTTGTTTGATATTATTAATTATCCATAGTAATTCCCAATAGTAGTGTGTGCTCAATCGTCCGAGTGGGGTATGGACAATCGACTGGAGTTGTACAGTATACTTTTTATACGACTCATTAACGAAAATATACAAATTTTAAAATTAATTTAGGCCATTAATTTATGACTTCTACTAATTTACAAATCGAAAATAGAAAAAAAGATTTTATCGTAATATATTTTAATCAGATTTGAAACCCAGATCTTTCACATGATAAGTCAGTACGCTGGTATCAGCTCCATCGACTTAACTTAAAAAAAATAGTCTGGTGGCCAAATATGAACGCTGATTGGTGGATTTCATATTTGTGCAGTGTTTTCTACTAGATTGAATGGATATGACATATATTCGTTCTTTGGAATTCAATGGCCTACTTTTTCATTCTATACTAGTATGCTTAGTTAGAATTGCTAAATATCCAAGTTATACAGAATATTTTTTTCTACGACCCACAAACGAAAATCTACAAATTTAAAAAATTATTTTAGGTTATTAAGACAAAATAACTAATTTTAAAATAATTTATGACCTTTACTAATTTATAAAATAAAATAAACATAAAAAAAAGATTTTATGTAATTAGTTTCCAGCCCAGATTTGAACCCGGGCTTCTCGCGTGGACGATAAACGCCGTTGCCTCACCTCCACCGTCATATTTTAGTTTTAATACTTGTAATTAAATTAGTTTCATATAGTTTGATTTGAAATTTAAGGTTTATTTCTAAATGTGGACCAAATAAAAATAGAAATGCAATTATTTATCGATTCTACACGATAATAACTGATCTTTACGTGTATTTAATTTTAATAAATAAAAATATATTGACAATTAGTTTGACAGAATTGTCATTTATATAAAATTTTAAAAATAATAGTAGACGGGTGACCAGAATATGAACTGTAATTGGTGGATTTCATTTTTTTGCAGTGGATATAAAATATATTCATTCAGTTAAACGCAATGGCATACTTTTTCGTTTTGTAGTATTTGCGTAGATAAGCTAATATCCATGTGGGTGTAGAGAAACATAATTTTTACACTAAATTTGTAGAAATTATTCACAAAAGTAAAAGTTCCCATAAAATAAATTTAAATCTATCTACATTCAATTAGAATAATATATATTATAAGTTACTTTGAGCCACTCGCAAAAGTAAAATAACATTTTTTAAAATAATCGGGAATTGCACCCGAAAACCTTTTATATTCTCAGGAACAAACTGATTTTGCATTATAACCAATCGGACCAAATGTTTCTAGCTAAATATCACCGCCTTTTTCCGATGCTTTTTTAATAATATTAATAAATTACCATCCAAACAACACATACAAAATTCAGCTTTCATGCTATGAAAATTTTGAAATTTTTGTCAAGGGAATAAAAAAAATTTAAATTAAAAGTGTCATGAATCATTGTCGTGTATATGTGGCAATAAATATGAATCATAATTGATATTCTCACATTTTTAAAAATATTTATAATTTTTTTATCCTGGTATAAATATTTCGTAAATTTCTTTGTTTGTTCGTCTTTTCCATCTTTCTTCTGTCTTTTTGTCCCATATATTCTTGTTAGTATCTTCCATTCCCATATTTCAATTTTCGTCTGTTCTTTCTTATTTAGTGTCCATGTCTCACTACCGTATAGCATTGTAGGTCTGATTATTGTTTTGTACACACATTTCTTTATTTCTCATGACAATTCTTTAGATTTAAGTAAATTATGTAAAGCTTCTGCGCATCTATTGCTCTTTGGTAGACGGAGATCTATTTCAGCTTGTTCTTCGCATCTGTTTGTAATGAGAACACCGAGGTACATGTAACTGTCTGTTTCGTCTATTGTTATTTTTCCTATGGTTTTAGTTTATAATTCTAGTTTTCCAGGATTTTTTCTTAAATATTTGTTTTTCAGTTGCATGTACTGACTCTTTTTTTCATTTATTTTTAGCCCCATTGTTCCTGCCGCGTCTAATAAGTGTTTTGTTATGTTTTTAAGTTCTTTTTGGCTTCTCACTAACAGTACATTATCTGCGTATGCTAATGCTTGGTGGGATCTGTTGATCAGGGTTCCATATCTGTTTATTTCACTGTTTCTGATGACTATTTCAAGGGTTAAGTTAAAAAGAAGGGTGGATAATGGGTCTCCCTGCCTAAGCCCGTTTTGGACTTCAAATTCTTCGGTTTCTTCACCTCCTACTCTTATTGCACATCTTGTATTTTCCAGTGTCATGTTCGTCAGTTTTACAAGTTTAAGAGGTATTTTTAGTTCTTTCAAAGCATTTACCAATTTTCGTCGATTTACTGTATCATATGCGCTTTTAAAATCAATAAACATAATATGTGTCGGTATTTCGTATTCGTAGCAACATGTGAGTACCTGTTTTAAAATAAAGATTTGGTCAGTCGTTGACCTGCCTTTTCTAAAGCCACATTGGTATTCTCCGATAATTTTTTCTCCTTCTACTTCTATTCTTCTTTTTATTAACGTGGCTAGTACCTATTCAAAGTAGTTTTAATTTAAGGAAGCTTCCTTTTTTAGTTATTTATTAAAGTGGCCAAAAACGCCCATAGTGGGGCTAAGCCGCTGTTCGCTCTCTAGATTCATATTTTGGGTGGATCATCTCATTTTCTTGGAAAATACTCTTTGTAATGTTTCTCTATTGTTACATTGAATGGATCAATGTTCCATTTTGTGCTCTCCAAACGTGTCCCAACCATCTAGCTCTGGATTTTTTTATTTTTGTTATTATGTCATCTAGTTCTTATTTAATTTCCTCATTTATTTTAATTCTTCTATGATTTTAATTGGTCCTAATATTCCTCTCATAATTTTTCTTTCCATAATTTTTAGATCTTTTTCCTCTTTTTTATCATACTCATTGTTTCTGCTGCGTACATTAATATCGGTCTGATTATTTTGTTGTATATCTTTATTTTCATGTTTTTGTGAGTACTTTACTTTTCAGTAATTTTTTATTTGCATGGAAGGCTTTATTTGTAGTGACTATTTTTTCAGCTATTTTAAGTTTCCAATCCTAACTATTGCGATTAACAAATATTCAATTTTTGCTCTTCATGTTTTCCTATTTTAATACTTTTTCATGCTACTTTATTACCTAATATCATAATATTTATTTTTTCTTGGTTTAGCTCTAGTCCCATAATTTTTCATTGCCTTTCGTTCAAGATGGTTCCTATGATTTTTCTCGTAATCACAATTATCACTGTCATCGATATATGCAGTGACTTGTCCTCCCTCTGTTCTCAGTTCTCATTAATTTTTCTCATCACATATTCTAGTGAGAGGTTGAACAGAGTAGCTGATAGCGAATCTTGCCACAGCTTATATTGTATAAGTTGTGATCTTGCTTAATTCCTTTATTAACTTTGTTTTAATGTTATTTTTTGTTTCTTGCATCGTCATTGCTATTAACCGTCTTAACTTTATTGGTATTCCTAATTTTTGTAGGGTTAGCTGAGTCAAAAACTTTTTTAAAGTCAATAAAAAGCATTTTTTCACTACTAGCTTTAGAAGCTAACTTTATTGACTGATTTTCAGGTAGAAAAGTGGTTCATTATTAACCTAGGGAGAGAATTACAGAGCCTACCTGATAACTATATACCTACTGTATTTTATGTAAATGATATCAGTTCATATTTTGACAGTTTTTGAGGTTAACTGAAATGCTCAAATGCAAATACAAAATGTAAAAATATTTTACTTACTTATTTAATGGTCATATCCACTATTCAAATAAAACCAATTCACTTTCAGATTTCATTACACATTTTCATAAATATATAAAAGAGTTTTCAAATCAAAATAAAAATAAATCGATAAATAAATGGTACTAAACTGACGTTTGTGTTTTACATTTAATTGTCGCAAGCATGGATGATTTGATTTGAAAAAAAGTTTTAAATCGTTTTTATTAGTTTTAAAAACTTAATTTTTTTTTTAATTAAAATGCTAGTAGTGAAAAAAATAGTATATGGCGCATAATATACTATTATATATCTATTTTGCGTTCATACGCCTTTTCCATTATTTGCTTTATTGCATGAATTGTATCAATAGTTGATTTCTCCTGTGTGAATCCACAATTATTGTTGGTTGCGCTAGCTGTCGTAATATTTTTGAAAGTATTTTGTAAGCCGTATTCAGAAGTCTTACTGCTCTACCATTATGCCATATAACATAACTACCACTTTTATGCTGATGATACGCAAATAAACTTTTCTGTTAAATACGAAAATTTAGCAGAATCTTCCAATTTAATTAATAGTGATTTAAAAAATTTAGCTAATACCTCGTCCAATCACCTAAGTACTAAAATTCAATCCACTAAAATCGTCTGCCTTATTATTCTGTAAGGATTATTTAGGAATTGCAGTATAAAACAAGTTACGGTTAAAAAAAATACGTGTAACGTTCGTGGACTGCCGCGGTAAAGCTATTGCATAGCATTTTTTATCAACTTATGCAATTATAATTATTTATTTATTTTATTTATGTAGTAATTTTTCTTTGATATTAATTCAAGTTTTTTCTTTGATATTAATTCAAGTTACACTTTTTGAGCGTGGTAACCGATAAGAAAACAATTTTTTTCTTTTATTGAATAAATGAGAAGTTAATATTGTTTAAAATATTTTTATTATCTTACAATACATGTAGGGGTTATTCGGGAATTTTTATCATTGAAACTATAGGTATATGGTAACTGAAATAAGAAACATAATTTTGAGACTTGATATCCTCTAAATATCTGGAAAATACCGCGTTATTGGTAGTCCCATATTTTGTTGTGGATTCTTGTGGGTCGTTATTCATTTTCAAATTCAATTTTTCCGAAATTGTATCTAAAAGAGATAGAGTCAGTTAACGACGTTAGACGATGCACGGTTTTTAACGCCGCATCGCTGTGCCGGTCGGAGTGGGGGGTGTTAGGTTTATTTTAGTTGCGGAATTTCTTGATTCGGTCGCCGCGCTCAAAGCTCGCGATAAAAGCTATGCAATTTTTTCGATTTTTCGATTCTTCGATTTTTCGATTTTTCGATTTTTCGATTTTTCGATTTTTCGATTTTACGATTTTACGATTTTTCGATTTTTCGATATTTCGATTTTTCGATTTTTCGATTTTTCGATTTTTCGATTTTTCGATTTTTCGATTTTTCGATTTTTCGATTTTTCGATTTTTCGATTTTTCGATTTTTCGATTTTTCGATTTTTCGATTTTTCGATTTTTCGATTATTCGATTTTTCGATTTTTCGATTTTTCGATTTTTCGATTTTTCGATTTTTCGATTTTTCGATTTTTCGATTTTTCGATTTTTCGATTTTTCGATTTTTCGATTTTACGATTTTTCGATTTTTCTATTTTTCGATTTTTCGATTTTTCGATTTTTCGATTTTACGATTTTTCGATTTTTCGATTTATCCCCAAAGATAATTTTTGGATATTGCCATAAAAAAAATTATTCTACTCACTTATACTATCTCTGTTTGATCAGTGTATGGTTCATATCTAGACGCCCGTTTTAAAAAAATACAAAATTCCTGCATTTGGTTGATTTACGGCATTGGACGTAGGTAAAGAGTACTACCTATATAAAATCTGAAATGGCTTAATATGCATAATCGCCAAAAATTATATTTAAAATTATAAAGTTAAAAACCAACATATTTATATAAAAAGATTAAAAAATATCGTACTGATCTCCAAAATACTTAAATACTATTTTTCAATGTTCCGTCTATAATTTATCTATTATGTTTATATAATACCATTGAGTAATAAATGTATTTATTATTATTATTATTATCATTATATTATCATATTTGTTGGTCGTCTTTTTAATGGATTGTTATCAACTCTCCTATTTCCCACTTTCTTCCCATTTTTTCAATTCGTTGATTTCATGTTTAATGAGTACAGTGTTAATTCCATACTATGCAAAAGGATGCAAGTAGCTCTCAAAATTATAGAACAGTGCTGCAAGGACCACTGACTGTCTATCAATCCAAAGAAGACAGAAATGATCATTTTCACAATAAAAAGGGTAAACGTGGAATTAAAGCCTTCAGAACTCCTCCTAAACACAAAACTAAACATTGCAACAGAGGTTAGGTAAGTACCTGGGTCTCACCTTTGACATCAAGTTAACATGGAACTCACACTTAGAAAACATAGTCAAAAAAGCATACATCGCTTATGAAGAATGGCGCCGATCCGTTAGGCCTGTAGTTTTTCCCCAGAATCATCGCACGGCCATCATAAGATCTATGTTAACATACGTTGCAATTGTCTGGGTACCGAAAACCCAAAAATTGACAGCTATCCTCAAACTAGAACAAATTCAAAGAACAGCATGTCTCAACATAACAGGAGCCAAGAAAACCACACCGACCAGAGCCATGGAAGTCATTATTTGTCTCACTTCCCTTGATATTTACATCAAGGAGGTTGCTCTAATGACAATGACACGCCTCCGCATGGTTGGAATAAAACCTAATGTAGGATCTGGTGAAGAGAGACGTCGCTTTTGGCAGAAGACGCTCGATACGCTCCCACTGCTTTAAGCGAACATGGACTCCATCTTACCGAGATATATCTTCCATAACCCATATATAAAGTTATAACAGAACAAATAGAAGAGCCCGAAGTGGCAGGTACGAATTATATCTACACCGACGGTTCCAAAACAAAACAAAACAAAACAAGGCTCAGGATATGGAATATACTCCAGATCCTTAAACCTAAACATAAAATAGACTGTGAGCAAAAGTGCCAGTGTATTTCAAACAGAGCTCACGGGATACCCATAGCAACAAAAGAAATCACCAGAAACAATATCACTGGAAGGAAGATGCTCACCTATACAGGTAGCAGACAAGCACTACTCACCCTGAACAGACCACGAATTTACCCAGAGTTAGTACTAGAATGTCACAAAGCTTTAGTCAAAGTATCCATCAACAGGCCGAAGTATCCATCAACAATGTGGTCACCTTAAGATGGATCAAAGGTCACTCCACATTGAAAAGTAACCATCTTGCTGATTTACTGACCAAGAAAGAAGCTAACCAAATAGTTTTTAGACCTGATCCTTCTATTGGTCTATCGGTAGTCACTGCAGAGTTGCCAGGGAGTTTTTAAGTTATCTTGACAACAATACAGCAAACAAATACTTGACTATACCTAGACAGAATCTGGCATTCTGACAGGTTACTGCCAAGTACGGAAGCATCTCCATATCATGGGGTTGCCAGAATCCGCACTCTGCAGGGGGTGTAAACAAGAAAATGAGACCATCGAGCATATCCTCTACGATTGCCCGACTCTCTCATTTTTTGGAAGATTTGTGTTCGGCGAGTATCGGCTAACACCGGCCGATATAAGAAAAGCAGCTCTTGGCGACGTTGTCAACTACAATAAATCTGTAGGCTGGCTCACGAGATAGGAGGTGCCTATCATCTTGGTAGGATGCACAATGGACCTAGTAAGGCCTAAGTGCCGTGGGATAACCCACCCTCCACACGTTACAAATACAGATACAGAATTCCATATTTTTCTGGTGACTTTCCATTATCATTTTTCTCATTGATCTTTTGTATTTCTACTCTTGTTGGATCAGCTATTATGTCCCTTTCTTCTATTTCCTCTTCCTCTATCATCTCATGGGCCTCTATTGCCGTACCGATTAATAAATCTTTAAAGCTATCTAACCACGCCTGCTTGTATTCTTCATCTTCTAGTATCACTTCTTGTTTTTATTCCCTTGGTTTTGCCTTTGTAGATTTTATTCTATTCTTTAATTTTCTTGTAAAAGACTTTTGTATTTTTCTTACTTCTTTCTGGTTCAATTATTTTAATTTTATTGTCTATCCACCATCTTTTACTTTTTCTTATTGGTTTTTTTGATTGGATTCTCAATTCTTCATATCTTCTATTTTATTTGTTCTCAACAACTTGATTCTTGCTTATACCTTTTTTGTTGTTGCTTCATTATATTTTTCATTGTATAATCATTTTCTATTTTTTTTTTCTGTGCGACCCCAATATTTTCTTCCGTTGCTAATTCTATGCTTTCTCTAGTAACTTTCCATTCTGTTTCTATTTTATTTTCTTCACGTTTATTGCTTAATATTGATTTTATTTTTCGTTATTTAGTTGACTTACATGCTTTTTAGTTGGTCCATTTTAATTTCCGTTCGCTTATGTGAAATTTGTGAATATCCTTATTTTGTGTAATTTTTAACCTTTAATAATTTTAAAAATTTTGACAAATGAAAATAACTATGTTTAATCAGTCTGACCATAATATGTTTTAATGTATTTGAATTATATAATGTTTCCTTTTTTCTATCTTAATTATTGTTCTTTTGTGGTCTCCCTAGTAGAGTTTTGCAGTTATTCTGCATAAGTAATTTTGAAATTACAGGAATAAATTACGGATGCGATAAGTTTTAGAAAACTTAAAAACGTAGCGTCCAACTGGAAACCAGCCAACTCAAATGCTTAACAAATAAATTCAGTTTTTAACATACCTCACATTAATTTATCAAACCCATCCACTTAAAAAAAAACCATTATCATTGGATTGTTTTTAAAATTAATTGTTTTGTCAGATATTAACGATGTTTGGTTATAAAATGAAATTGAATATAATAATATAATTGAGTATAAATCTTGATACAAAACACAAAACGGTTTATTAATTTCAACCCTTATAATACTATTATTGAAAAAATAACCAACATTAGTCATTTTTTTTATATCATTTCACATGATTAAAATATATAATGTATAATTATGAAACTAACATTTAAAGAATTATCAATTTTGTTTTAGCAAAATATATTATTGGACTTTTTATACATAGAGTTAAAATAAGTACATATTAAAAATTAAAATGATACATATAATTTGTTTTTTGTAAAAGTCGTGTAAAACTATGTTTACGGAAGATAAAAATAATATTTTTCGTACAGAAAACATATTTGACAAGTAGAACTTTTCTATACATTTCGAGTGAACGGTCGCAGAAGACGTTTTGGCGTAGGAGAAAAAACATTTGTGAGATTCAGTTCTCTGACGCCGCGCTTTGAACAAGTCGTCCAGTGAAGTGAAATGTTCCATTACAAATAACGCGTTGGAAAATACAATGGATAAAATGTTAGAATATATAGTCAAACTGTTTTCAGGAGAATGTGTGGAGTTTTAATTAATTAAATTTAACGAAGGGAAGGAACGTCGTCAGTATGTAAATCAAGTTCTGAAATCGTTCTCAGTTAAAATAACTTACATTTCGCAGAATTCAGTAAGTTACAGTTTGTAATATACTTAACCAATAATTTTAATTGCAAATAACGGTTTTATGCAAATTTATATTTCTACTAACTAGCTTCTTATTTTTATAAAGTCAAGCAAAAGAATCAATAATTATTTTTAGAATTACAGTCAAATTTCCATCTTTTTTCGTTCTCAAAATTACTTATGGTATGAGTTCTCAGATTTTTTCTTCTTTTCTTAACTTCTTTATAAATTTCTTTGATTGTGTTAAATGATGTGTATTATATTTTCTATAAAAAAACGGGGATAGAATTTGAAAAAAAAATTATTTAGGGATTTTTTTAGGAGTATTTTACCAGGGGATTTATTGAGGTTCATCATACAAACGATATTAGATCATTAAGGACCGATTCCATTGTGTTAAACGAATTTTAAATTACTAAACGAAGATTAAAATAACATTGTTAATGTAAAAATTTCACTTTAAACTTCGCTTAGTAATTTAAACTTCGTTTAACACAACGGTGGAATCGACCCTAAAGTGGACAAAAATAAAAGTAAAAAACAGAACAAAAAAAAACAAGAACTTAGATCACTCAAATGGTCCATTTCGACTGATTCAAAGTAATTTCTAAAAATTCCCACACTTTCCCGACAAATTCTAGGCCCGAATTTTGATTTTTAATTCTGTTTTCTTTGTGCTATCGAATGTTTGTTTGAAATCTATGTATATTATATGTATGTATAGTTCAATGTTTCTTTCATTTTTTCTAGCAATTGATTTAGTACGTGGATGACCTATACTGTTGATTTTGCTATTTTCCAGTTATTTTTTCAGTATATTCCTTTTCAGTATTAGTCTAAATATCTATAACTATCCTAGTCTGTTAGGTTTCCTTTCTTTTTTATTGGTACAATCATTCCTGTTTTCCATTCTTCTGTGATTCTTTCTTCTCTCTATATTTGTATCATTAGTTTGTTTAATTTCTCTGTTAGTTCTTTGCCTTTATATTTTATCATTGCATATCTCTGTAAGGTGGGGAGGGTGAGCTAATCTACATCACTTAGACCTCGCTAGGATCATTGTGCATTCTTTAGTGGCATATATGATCTGCCTCTCAACTCATCAAAAAACTTGTTAGTTGTCTAGGTTTAGCCAGCCTTTTAGCTGGTCAACGTCGACAAGAGGTGTTTCTAGATGCCCCCCATTTTTAAAGTGGCAATTTGGTGGGCTTCTACCACCCCGATGGTATATGCCTGAGTGTTTTTTATTACATATTGTACCTATTCCTATTGACTATTGACCATTTTTAATTTTTCTGTGATTTTCTCGAATTTTACTTCTTGTTTATCCTCTTCATTTTCTTTCACTGTAGATGTATTTGCCAGATTATCTTCCCATTTGTTCTTACTTATTTTAACATATTTTTCTTCTATTCTGCTTTCTTATTTGCTGATATTTATTGTCATTCTCTATTTCATATAAGCTGAATTTTTTAGGTAAACCTTAATCTGGAGATGATACAAAATTAGACTGCGCAAAAGGGCACTTTCATCAAAAATCTATGTATTAATACCACCATATAGAGCACAATTAAAATTTATCAGGGTTTAAATATGATAGGCACCTCCTAGCTCGTGAGGCAGCCTACAGATTTAATGTAGTTGACAACGTCTCCAAGAGGTGCTTCTCTTATATCGGCCGGTGTTAGCCGATACTCGCCGAACACAAATCTTCTAATAAATGAGAGCGTCGAGCAATCGTAAAGGAAATGCTCGATGATCTCATCTTCTTGTTCGCACCCTCTGCAGAGTGCTGATTCTGACAGTCCCATGATATGGAGATGCTTCCGTACTTGGCAATGACCAGTCAGAATTCCTGTGACTAGGTGCAGATTCTGTCTAGTCATAGTCAAGTATTTGTTTGCTGCAGTGTTATCAGGATAACTTAAGAGTTCCCCAGCAAGTTTCTTGTTTCATCCTATCTTTCCTTAAATTTCACAAGAGAATGTTCTTCGATTAGGTCTGTCACTACCGATTTTGTCAGGCCAATAGAAGGGCCAGGTCCAAAAAGTATTTGGTTGGCTGCTTTCTTGGCTAGTGAATCAGCAAGACGGTTACCTTTCGATGTGGCGTGACCTTTAATCCATCTTAAGGTGACCACATTGTTGATGGATACTTCGGCCAAAGCTTCGTGACATTCTAGTGCTAACCCTGAATAAATTCGTGATCTGTTCAGGGTGAGTAGTGCTTGTCTGCTATCTGTATAGATGAGCATATTCCTTCCAGTGATATTATTTCTGGTTATTTCTTTTGCTGCTATGAGAATCCCCGTTAGCTCTGTTTGAACTACACTGGCACTATTCCTCACAGCCCATTTTATGTTTAGGTTTAGGAATCTAGAGTATATTCCACATCCTGAACCTCGTTTTCTTTTAGAACCGTCGGTGTAGATATGAATCGTACCTGCCACTTCCGGCTATTCTATTTGTTCTATTATAACTTTATATGGCTTATGAAAGATATACTTCGGTGAGATGGAGTCCATGTTCGCTTGAAGCAGTGGGAGCGTATCGAGCGCCTCCTGCCAAAAGTGACGTCCCGCCTCACCAGATCTTACATCAGGTTCTATTCCGACCGTGCGGATTTAATGTAAAATATAATTATTATTCTTCCTTGTTAATTTTTTTAGGTCCGATATTTTCACCTCTGAGTAAAGTTGAAAGTAACTACTTGCTGATTAAACTATAGGGCTATTTTTTGTTAATCTGTCAAGTAAACCTACATGCAACTTTACTGAGAGGTGAAAAGATCGGCACTTAATGATTTTCTTGTAATTACCAAGTGTTCATTAGCCATTATGTCATTAACTTTACTTATAGTGTACATTTCTTATAAAATGGATGATATAGAAAATGTAACCTTATACAATTGATACAAAATATTGAAGAGGCACAACTAGATGCAGAACTACGACCTCTCAATTACACTGGGTGGCAGGATTCATTTTTGTTACCAGATAGACAGTTTATAAAAATATTTTGCATATTTAAAGTTTTTTGTTCATTCTCAATCTCTATTTCCAAATACCTACTCAAATTTATTTTAATAATGATAGAAACTACTAATTTAACACACACAGGTTAATTTTTTTGGCATTTTTTAACCGATAATGCAGTTTTTGTTATAAGTTTCTGAAATTTGATTGGTTGAAAACGATTGAATTGCTTTAATAATCAAAGACTCTTCGCTACCCCATGCGACACGAAACTACCCTATCAAAGAGTAGCCAAGAATACAAGTTTTTCGTCGCATGCGGTGGCGACGATGCGTCGCTAACCGAATGCGGCGTTCAGCGCATAGTTTCAGGAATTGGGCACCAGGACGCGTACTGGGCGACTAGTCTAGAAATTATAGATAATTGCAGAAAAACTAAAACTGTTTTGGCCCTTGGAACTTACTGGAGTAATCAGTATGGCCCTAAGGCTGGAAAGGTTGGAGACCCCTACTCTAGACCATCAACGACATTGATTGTCGCGATTCCTAGAACCAATTTGATGTACTTGTTTGAGACGCCTATTCAAGCTCAATCTCAAATCTTCAAATACCTCTATAAAGCATTGGTATATATAATAAATGCATTGATGCATACTAAGCCCATATCTTCATGAGTTAAGTTTTCAATGTACGTTAAGCCACGTAAACGTAAGTATGAAAATTGTGAATTTAATATATTGTAGAACGCAAATCGAAATCCGGAAGGTCAGAATTATCTGAAATAAGTTGTACGCGATGTACGATCTACGTTATTAGAATCTGATTAACAACACCTATCAACATTTTCCATAACATAAGCGGTTGTGGTTAAACTACTGCAGCACTTTTTCTGTGTCATACAGATGCAGGGACCGCTGCAGTAAATATTTTTTTTGCATTTGCAAATTTTGCTTCTACCGTCTAGAACAGAATAATTTTGATAAAATGTTGTACACCTATGAAAATTATCGGTATACAGGGTGGGCCACCTAAAAGTTCCACCCCCCTTATCTTCGTTACTAATTGAGATATCGGAATAATTTTTTTTTTGTTTGAAAGACTGAAACAAATACTTTCTTACGATGGATTCATTTATTCCGTGACGTTACGGCTTACTTCCGGTTTTTCCGGAAATAACAGAAAATCGCAATTTATTTTTAATTTTTAAATTGAAACCCACTTTTTACTTTCCTATCTGTATACAGATATAAGGAAAGTATAGGAATCATGATTTTTTTCGACCTCGAGTTTTCGACGGATTTTTACGTTTTGAGGTCCCCTGAATCCGTTTTGACTATTTTCGCGATGATGTCTGTGTGTGTGTGTGTGTCTGTGTGTCTGTGTGTCTGTGTGTGTGTGTGTCTGTATAACGCATAACTCATGAACCGATACACAGAAAAACACCAAATTTTAAACTTAAGCTTTGTTTCAGCGTCCAATGAGCTGATTAGATTTTGGGCAGAGTCTGGACATCTGGGGGGGGTACTTTATAGGTGGTCATTTTTATATTTTATGGAATATATCTGTTATTTACGTTTGGAGAAGAAAATTTTTCAAATAAAAGTTACTTCTAATATAATTATCTATAATTTTTGTTATATGCAAAATTTTCCTAAAATGGTCCGTATTCGAGAAATTTGACAAAATGTAAAAAAAATAATTTTTTATAAAAATTGTTCAAATAAAAGTTGTTTGTAATATAATTCTCTATAATTTTTATTCTATACATAATTTCTCTAAAATGGACCGTATTCGAGATATTTGAGAAAATGTGTAAATTTCGAATTTTGAAGAAAACTCAAAAACGGATATAGAAAAAAACATTAAATTTTAAACTTAAGGTTTATTTCGGCCTGACGTGCAATGATTAGATTTTGGACAAAGTCGGAACATCTGGGGGGGTACTTTATGGGAGACCGTTTTTATATTTTATGGAATATATCTGTTATTTATGTTTGGAGAAGAAAATTGTTCAATTAACAGTTACTTCTAATATTATTTTCTATAATTTTTGTTTTATGTCAAAATTTCCTGAAATGGTCCGTATTCGAGAAATTTGACAAAATGTGCAAAATTCTGATTTTTTTTGTTTTTACGTAATAACTAGATAGGAAAGTCATGTGTTGGACACATCAGATTTTTTATTGTAAATTTGAATTTCTGGGACATTTTTGTATAATAATCGTGTATTGAAAATTTTCTGGCAGGTGTCAAAATGGGCGCTGTATTGGATAATATTTTTTCTAAACATATTACTATTAATTCGTTTATGAAAAAAAAATACAGAAATGTATGATCTTTAAGCTTTAAAATTCCCATTGAAACCCATTTACCGTATACCAGTGGCGTATCTAAGCATTTTTATTAATAGCAAACCGTTTATTAATTCCATCCGCTTTTATCTTCGTTGTTAATTGAGATATTGTAATGAAAACTTTTTTGTTTAAAAGCTTATAGCAGATACTTTAATATACTAGATCTAATTGATCTCTGACGTCATGGCTTACTTCCAATTTTTTCGGATATAACTGAAAATCGCAATTTATTTTTTAATTTAAAATTGAAACGCATTTTTTATTGAAAAATTTGCGTTTCCGGGACATTTTTGGATAAGAAGCGTATATTGAAAATTTTCTGTCAGCTGTCAAAATGGCCACCATAATGAATAATATTTTTTCTTAACATGTTACTAAAAATTCGTTTATGGAAAAAATAGGATCTTTATAAAATCATTGTAAGCTTCAATATTCCTACTGAGACCCACTTACAGTACACCAATGGCGTATCTAAGCATTTTTATTATTAATAAGCAGTTTAATAATTCCACCCACTCTTATCATCCTTATTAATTGAGATATCGAAATGAAAACTTTTTTGTTTGGAAGCTTAGAATAAATACTGTCAAATACTTGATTCAATTGGTCTGTGACGTCATGGCTTACTTCCAGTTTTTCGGAAATAACAGAAAATGGCAATTTATTTTTAATTTTATGCACTCCGTAGTGTGCATAACGTACGTACTTTACACACAGTAGTAGAAAAATAAATTATTACGGCATGCAACAGATCTTTAAATTTAAAATTGTTTATTTTTATTTTAAATTTTAAAGTAGCTTAATTTTATCAGAAAGCTTTACAGAATCAATATAATAGAAAAATACCTACCATACAATAATAAATTAACATTGATATTCTCAAGAAATGTAAATTTCCAATAAAAAAGTGGGTTTCCATTTAAAAATAAAAAATAAATTGCGATTTACTGTTATTTTCGAAAAACCGGAAATAGGTCATGACGTCACAGATCAGTTGAATAAAGTAGTTAACAGTATTTATTCTAAGATTTTAAACAAAAAAGTTTTCATTCCGATATCTCAATTAATAAAAAAGATACACGATTCTTATCCATAAATGTCCCTGAAATTCAAATTTTCAATAAAAAGGGGGGTTTCTATTTAAAAATTAAAAATAAATTGCGTTTTTCGGTTATTTCCGAAAAACCGAAAGTAAACCATGACGTCGGAGATCAATTAGACCCAGTATATTAAAGTATCTGCTATAAACTTTTAAACAAAAAAGTTTTCACTAGTAATACCACTAGAGGTCAAATTATTTCCTGATATTAATTTGACCTCGCGTGGTATTCGGTAAGAAAATTCCACGCTGAATTATGGTTGAAAATTAAATATTTTTAAAATTTATTTTTCGTTTCTCAACAATGCAAATTATTTTCTCCATGTCACCAGTGAAACATAAAAGGTGTTGTCGCCTTGATTGTTGAGTTGTCATGGTAACTAAGTGAGACCCTAACCTCGAATATAATTTCAGTTTTGAAGTTGTCAAGCGGCCCGACGTAAAAAAATGTTTCGCTGCAATTATTTAGGCCTTCAAATTGCTTATTTCTACTCATTGTAGTTGCATGGGAATACCATTTGAAAATAGAAAATAGTATATTCTTTAATTTTACGTAAGTTTTGAATAACTACAAGTGGTAGAAAATTGTTTTTCTGCGTTTTTATTAACATGCGTTATGAGCGCTTTAAAATGGTATGAAATTCATAACCAGGGTCAGCAAGCATCAATCGTAGGAGGCTGTGATCATTGTATTTTGACAGTTCAAAACATGAAATAACTCTCATTTTGTTGCGATAAAGAATATTGTACAGCAAGTAAAACCAACAAAATTACCTATTTGTTTAAAAATGAATCGATTTGAAAATCATACGCTATGCAAAATATGCGTGAAATTGTCTGATGTAATGATCAATCATTGCACTATGACTTACTTACTCGGATTAATAGAGGATTGTGGCTCCAACTTGAAAAACGAAAATTTGTTCCGAATTGTCCACGAAAATTTGCACCTAAACTACGCAAAATTCAAAGTGCTGAATGGGAAAAAGGTGAATAAATTGGTGTCTAAATATTATATATATTTTATTAGATATAGACACATAATTCAAAGCATCCAAAGTCCTGCATTTTCGCCATTAAGAAGAAAAGAAGTGGCCGAAGAATATAGAAAACACCTTAGCATTGTAACTAAAATGTATCAAAACTAAACCTATTATGTGAACAAATAAAAACCAGTCTGTCAAAAATGGTCTGTTATTGTAAACGTCAAAAAATTTCCAGTATAATTCGCTGTTGGGTACCCCACGAGAAAAAAATTTCCACTAAAATACCTCCGTTGCCATGGTGATCTGTCAAAAACACGTATTTTAATTGGTTCAAAATTACAGGTGTGGAATTTTCATTACAATATCTCAATTAACAACGAAGATAAAAGCGGATGGAATTATTAAACGGTTTGCTAATAATAAAAATGCTTAGATACGCCACTGGTATACGGTAAATGGGTTTCAATGGGAATTTTGAAGCTTAAAAAGATTTTATAAAAAACATACATTTCTATATTTTTTTTCCATAAACGAATTAATAGTAATATGTTTAGAAAAAGTATTATCCAATATGGCGGCCATTTTGACAGCTGCCAGAAAATTTTCAATACACGATTATTTTATAAAAATGTCCCAGAAATTTACAATAAAAAAAAGCTTTAAAGAGCTTAGCCAAATGCGTAGCTGGTAAAAACAATATAATCTTAGGGCCTCTTCAGTTGATTGCAATTTAGCGATAGTTTTAGAAATGGCCTCTAATCCTCCATTAAAATATTATTGGAAGTAACATTGACAGTTTTTGAATAAAGTTTTATGAATAAATTTTAAATATTAAAGAAGATATTTTCAGAGTACTAAAGTACCAAATCCATCCAGAAGAAGATTGTGTTCAAGGTGGGTTTTCCAACAGGTTATTTTCCCAATATCAGAAAATTGGCTGGTTGTATGACAATCAGTCAGAGAATGAAATGCAGGCAATTTTTTTAGAACGTTTTCAGTCATGTACTGCTAGAAATAGTCTTGAGTCTCCTCTTCCCATTCTGAAACATGTCTTTTTAGTCAAAAACTTCTTAAAATAAATTTTTTTACTAACAATATGTGCAATAAGATACAATTATCAGCTTCTTCGTAACTTAAATTTAAGAAATCGTTATTTGATGGTTCAAAATTCGTCCCATATTCATTGATATTTGCTAATCAACCACTAACTACAAATGCTTTTGCTAAATGGAATTTTCAAGAAGTTGCTCTGATACAAAACATCTTCTGGTTAATATTGAATAAATGAACAAGTTCCATTGTTGCGGAAGTGGAATATTGGGTATATCAATTTGTATAGGTATATCGATTGATTTCTGGGATTCTCTCTTTTCACGTGTTGTACTTTTGATAGAATTTTATTTACAATGGTCAAATACCGCATCTACCCTTCAAGCATATTCTTTAAATGATATACAATTTTTGGTTTAAAAATTGAACTATTACTATCCCATCAAAAATGTGACAAGTTTTGCCAGGTTCAGTAGGCACAGTAACTCTATTTAGCTCTAAAATATTTCCCAATGAACTCTTATTTGTGGGGGTGCCGAGATACCCATTTACTGTTAGAAATGTCGGAGAGACTCTTAGCTCAAACTTAAATATTTCGAAATAATAAATGCTGAAAAATTTTTATTAAGAAGTTGTTGACCATGCAAAGATTGAGAAATTGGGAATTTTTTGAGTTTTCTATTGATCGTCCTTTGTATTTTCTATAATGGCTCATAAAAGTCTGTACTATCTACAGTACTTGAGATAAATCGTTTTTAGAGCATGTTACGGTAAATTTTACCGTCCCCTCGTAACACAATCTTCAAAAATGAAATTTTGAATCTAAATATTCTAAATAAAGAATCGGACAGATACGCGATCGATTTGATCGAACCTAAATTCTCTACCAAAATTGGTTCGACATATTTTGTTTTAAGTGCCATCGAATTCACTGGACCTAACAAAAACAAGGCCCACCTAGGTTCACATAGAAGCACTTAGGCCCACATCAGAACACTCTGGAAAAGAAACTCAAGATTTAAAGGACAGACCCACTCAAGCTTTCTTTGGAGAACGAATTTAAGAACGGAAGGATCCCTCTCTTCCTGCAGGAAGAACAACACCACCAGCTGCAGAACAGCACCACCAAGGACCTCAGAACACCGGCCTAACACCAGGCCCTGATGCTTCCAGAGATACCGCCCAGCCGACGTCGTGGAAGTTAAGAAGGGAAGTTTCGTAACATTTCTTTCACTTACCTATCACCATAGAGTCATAGATTGTATCTTAGGATAAAGGAATAAAAACACTATTTATTAAATATTTTTATTTACCTATTGAACCACAATTGTTGTGCACATTATCCAATTTTTTCAGGTTCACAGAAGGTACAGTTGGTATTTTCTTTCTCTAAAATACCTGGCGTCCTTATTTCTTGATGACGTCCTGTTCGTACTAGTTACTAGTAGCAAAAATTCCTCTGTGAATCCGAAGCAGTGAAAACCCACTCCCTTTGAGCTAGTTGTGAGCTTACCGTTCAATTTGCTTTTTTTGCCAGTTAAAAATTAAAAATATTTCTATGTTAAATTTCTTCCTCAAAAAATTTCTATATATTTTCTTTTCATTAAATTTTAATATTAATTCATCTTTCACAAAAAAAAATCAATTCCCTTTTTTGTATTATTTCGATACAAGCGAATATTTTAATGCATGCTCTCTACTAATTTTACACTATTACAATGATTTAGAATTTCAGAATAATCTTAGATCCATAACAAAGAGGATAAAATGTCGAATTCATGGAATGTGGGAACTTTTGCAACAAAATTTATACGCTTCAGTGGTCTAATAAAAAGATAAAATTATTCGAATAACAAAATAAATTAAATCCTCACCTGAAATAACATGGACGGTATTGGGGTATGATAATAATGTAAATTAGCGTACGATGTATGAACTTCTATTTCTACTTCAATTTTAAATTCATCAATTCTATTCCACATAGGATTTAAAAACTGAAATAGCGTTAGGATTGGTCAAACAAACAAAATGTCTAGAGAGTACAAAAATAAATTTTCTACCATTAGATAATGATGATTTTTTAACTGTAGAGTTTGTCCTGGCCGGCAACAACAGATATATCAGTCATGTCTGTGATAACTACAGA
The DNA here is from genome assembly GCA_927349885.1 of Psylliodes chrysocephalus. Lineage (NCBI taxonomy): Eukaryota > Metazoa > Arthropoda > Insecta > Coleoptera > Chrysomelidae > Psylliodes > Psylliodes chrysocephalus. The sequence goes on from OV651826.1 coordinate 3,592,746, forward strand.
CACCTCTGAATAAAAACCAAATTATTATTAGAAAAAGAAGAACTGGTACCACGGTAGAAATAAAAAGGTTAGGGGCAGTTTAGAGGTTGCGCCTATAGGTGAGAAGATAAAGAAAAATAATAGACATAGGTGGTTTTGATTTTAACAGATTAATGTATTTAGTGTTTTAATAAATATTTAGGGTCTATTTATACTCGCTTATTATTAGTATTTGTATTAATATTATGATTAAGGATTAAGTTGGACCTTCACAATGTAATGGGGACATTTATACTCGATTATATTAGCATTAATATTTATGCTTAATAATTGACAAGTTCAATTATTATGTTAAATCTTAAATTTATTCTTTTCTATCAAATGAATCAATGACGTATTTGGCATTTGTTTTTAATAGACAACGGATAATGACAATTGACAATACACATATGATTATGTTGTCAGATGTTTATAGGTTTGTTCCAACAAAACAATAATATTTCGGTAAAAATCATGCGCTGTATACAATTTTTGTATATCAGCAATGTTTACAGACACAGACATGGATGGAGGAGATAGAAAATTTTATTCTCATCAGGCACGTAGAATTGAAGGCGGCCATCTTTTAAAAAAAGCGACCCACGCGCTTGCGCATTGATTTCATATTGAAGTGTACAGGATAGGACTTACACATTTAAATATAATTCGAAAATTTTAAGGATTTAATTACACAATAGAACTAATAACCATAAAAATTCGTAATAGAACTTTAATTTTCTTTTTATTGACTTTAAGAGATTTCTAAAAATATTAAACATAGTCTTTTTTGAAACTTTATTTAAAATTAAATAAAAACAAAATATATTTATAAAATACCATTTCATATGAAATGAATATAATAAAAGGCCGTAATATATTTTATAGCAAATAAATCTCTAATCACGTGATTTAAACAGAACTTTCGTATTAAAAAATATATATTGTATGTAAATTATTACATTAAATGCTCAGATCTTGAAAACTACAAAACTAAGGAATTCATATGTATTTGAAATATCGTTCCACAGTACTTGAACTTGAGCGTATATTAAGAATCATCAATCAAAATAATTTGGAGATTATGGGTATATTCGTTAGTAAATTTAAAACTATTATTAGAAACCTTTAGTCTCATCTTTATTTTGCTTGATGCGTCAGCTTAACATACTGTATATTTTTTGACAATGTGAACATCACTATATTTAAATAAATAAATAATGTTCATTGAGCAACTATATATACATTAGTGTCTCAAAAGGAATGAATTCGGCTAAGTCGTTTCTCAAATCATCCTCATTGTAACAGAAAAAAAATGCTCACAAACTAATTATTTTAAATTAAATCATTGTCTTGAAATGAGAACTTGCCTAATAGTCTTAACCAAATTATTCAAATTAAAATTATTAAGTTTTGAATTCAACAATAATGGTGCTACGTAACTGAAACAACCCTGAAATTTTTAAGTTTCATGGATTGGGGTTTTAAAAGTGTTGACTCTTAAATTTACATTGTGTAATAAAGTTGATCTTCTTAGTAAGATATTATGTAAATATTGTGGAATTTTAAAAATTTAAATTTTATTAAAAAAAATTTAAAATAATTATTTTACCCTCTCCTAAATTTTATATTCATTTAACCTGCGAATGTATGGAGAAACATGATTTCTATAAGGAATATTACAAGTAAACATTATACAAGAATTTTGAATCTTCCGAAGTTTCTCTTGATTAAATTTAGTAAGAAAGTAGTAATAAACTATAGGTACTATTATTGTACTTTTTAGTATCGTTTGTAAAATGTTGATGGAATCCTAAAGAATACAATAGCCATTAAGATTCTTAATGTCATAGTACAGAAGTAATCGTAGTCTATATGAATAGACAAATTTTACAGATGAAGGATTATTGTTCCATCCATACCTAGCCCTAGAAATAAAATATAAATACATCACACAATTAAACTAATTATATTACCCCTTATACTGCAGAAAACTCTAAGTGATCTGTTTATAAGTTTACATATTAATAGACAGTTTACATATTTCTCAAATAAACCTATTACAAACTTGATAAGATAAAGTATATTGCATCTTTAATCTCAGGTATCCTTAAAGTCTCCGTTTTTGAAGACAAAGGCATTTTCCGTTGAAATCTAAAGGGATTTCGAAAATTTAGTAAATCGATCAGTTTGTCAAATATCCTTGTACAATTAATGGTACTGTTACTTATTATTTGTACGTCTAAATTGACTTGAATAAAATTATATAGGTACTGAAATAGTTTATGTATTGTATTAAAATGGAGAATTTTACAGTGGACTAAGAGTTCCAATAAAATTTATCAAATCGTTTAAGTGTACAAACCTTTGTCTTCCATATTGGCCACGCTTAATTTGTTACCCAAACGTAAACTTTCTATTTGTTAAATATAATGCAACAATTTTGTTGTATAATTAAAATCAATAATTTCACCATTAGTTTCGACAATTTTAGTAAGATTATCCCAGCCAACTTAAGTATGTGACATACATCTAAAATTATAAAAATTTTACTTTCATCTATGGCGAATACAAGAAATATGGAATTGCAGTTTCAATATCCAAGTTGTATAGGATTACACCTAATGTTTGTCATCATTGTAAGTCCATCAAATGATAATTAGGTGATGATAACTCCATGAAATTTTAGAAGAGCCTCCAACGCCACATTTCCTCTTTCATTGCCATCTAAACCCTTAATAAAAAATAACCAACTGGCAACTTCTAATTCCTTGTTAGATTCTGAATTAATAATATTTGTTGAAGTTGAAGGTTGTAAATTTCTAAAAATAATAAGGATAATTAATTAACAATTTTTTATCACTTTCTTAAAATTATAAAAAGAAACAAATTGATAATTTTACGTATAGATATTTACCTCATAACACTAATGTTATAAAAATCTCCAATTTTAGGCAGATTAATGGAAGGTATTGCAATATTTTTTTTGTATACAGATAGGAAAGTAAAAAGGCTCAAATACAAGAGAGTTTCATAGCGTTTAACCCAATATCCGACTCGACAGGGGAAGGGCTATTTGATTTTGTCGTTGGACTTTTGAAAAATTTGAATTTAGAGAGGTCAAGGATATAATAATGGGGCGAATATGCGCGGAAAACATACTGGTTTACAAAAACGCATACTCGATGCTAATCCCAGGGCATTTGTGCCATGTGCTGCACACAGCTTAAATTTAGCAGTAAATGATGCTGCTAAAGTTTCAAATAAAAAAGTTAACTTTTTCAATATTGTACAAGAACTTTATGTATTTTTCGCTTCATCCACAAAAAGGTGGGATATTATAAAAAAGCATGTCCCGAAGTTAAATCTAAAACCCATAAGTGATACTAGATGGTCAATTAGGATTAATACTATAAGGCCGCTAAAGTTTTATTTAATTCATATTTTGTGATAGCCTTCTAGAAATAGCAGAAAATTATACTTTTAACAAAGAAGCAAGGCATAATGCAAGTTCTATGCTATTAAGTATCCAATCTTTTAAATTTATTTGGTATGATGTTTTATTCCAGATTGGCATTGTAAGCAAAATGATGCAAAGTATAACGACTGATATTAAAGTGTGCCAAAACTATTCAAAGAATCTAGTTAATAATTTTAAAAATTATAGAGATGATAATGTTTTCGAGGAAAAACTTGCTCAAGCTGGAGACCTAGCAGGAGCAAGGTTTTCCTCCATTAAATACTGTTAGACGAAAGTATAAACCAAAACTGTTCGATTATGAACAGAGAGATGAGACACCTCAAGATCCAAAAACAGCGTTTAAAAAAAATTTCTTTTTAAAAATAATTGATCCAACACTAGGTTCTTTAAATAGTAGATTTGAAATGATATCTGATTACAACGTTTTTGGTTTTTTTAGTGATATTTTTAAATTAAATGACGAGGATCTTTTAAAATGCTGTCGTGCTCTACTGCAAAAGCTAACTGATCAGAAAAAGGATGAGGCTGACGTAGAAGAAAATGATTTATTTAATGAGATAAAATCCCTAAGATTGTTTTCATTACCTGAAGCGTCAAAGCCCCTCGAGATTTTACAATATATATTTGAAAACAATCTAACTTCATCTCTACCAAATATTACCATTTCGTTAAGAGTCCTGCTTACTTTACCTGTATCTGTAGCTTCCTGTGAACGATCCTTCTCAAAATTAAAAATAATTAAAAATTATTTGAGGTCTATCACGTCACAAGAAAGATTATCGGGTTTGGCAATCTTAGCTATAGAGCAAGAGATCCTCGATAAAATTGATTTTGACAATATTATAAAAGAATTTGCACCGGCCAAATTCAGGAAAAAACCTATTTAATTTTTGGACAATTGAATGTTTTATTGGTTTACTGTTTGGTTTGTTTTTTCGTTTGTAAGAATAAAATATTGGCTTTTGAAATATGTGTTGTTTCATTACAAAATTAAAATAAAATGTTAAACGACTACAAGAATATTACAGCAAACCAGGAAATTTTAAAAACATATGTAACAGGTTAAAGTTGTTATTCTTCAAAGTATTATTTATATGAGTACTACATATATTCAAAGGGCGCCAAAATATTTCCGGCACGCGGGCGGCGATAACCCTTGCGGGGGCCCTGCTGATTTGTGTCAAATTTCTACTTCTTTTTATCTGTTATAAATTTAAGACGTAAATCCGTTAAAATGTCCTTTTGACCTATTTTTAAATGATGATATTTTTAAATTAAATTAACTAGAAAAAAGTATAAGTTAACCCTTATCTAACGTTCTTTTAACCGACTGATTTATAAAATAATCCCGAAATTATTTGCGGAGAAACATGAAACGCAGAAGATAACAAAATCGATAAAGACTTGAATCAAATTTAAATCTAATAAATCTGTGATGCTAGGATGTTGCCTTGCTCTATAAACGACAGAAAACCTTGCCCTACAAACTCATCGTAAAATAATATATTTCCAATATTCAATCTAAAATAAGGAAAACGGTTTGTTCAATTAGAAAAAGAAATTGATCTAGAAAATTTAGATTTATTCACATGTTGGTTTCAGATATTCAACTTTGTACCTATAAAATGTTCATTTTCATTTTAATTAGAACATAACTCAATGGATACCATTAAGGAAAAATTAAACCCTGTATTAATTCATAAACTTGGAATAATTTTTCATTAGAATCGGTTTTTTTTATCAATAATTCTATACTATTCTACACGCACGCATAGTTACTTTTACCAGTTATTTTTAGTTGCGTTCAATAAGGTACTTACCTGATCGAATGTAGGTAACATTTAGAATTACAAGGTCTGGATAAACACATTGTCAACGTTTTTTTTTTGTGTACAAAATTAAGTAATTACTACTTGGTTATTTCATTATATTAGACCTTGGAAGATATTCTAATAACAAAAACAAAATACGTAGTAATAAACAAAATATTATTCCATGTCTAGGTGTATGACTCTGCCAATGTTGATAACAATTTATGAATATAGATACGAGGATGGGATGAAAAGTTTCCGGCCTAACCTATAGTAAGCCCGATTTGCTTTCCTGTTCCAACGTGTATGTGTAGCCTTGTTTGTCGTCAATATACGCTCGAAGTTTAAAGTGAGTGCGTCAAGTAGTTTGTGTCCTGGGTATTTTAAAAGCTTATAAAGTTCGCCACTTTTAAAAGATGAAAAAAAAACGAGATAAGAGCGGTGATAAAATATTTCCATATCAAAGGATTATCGCCGACGGAAATAAAAGCTGAACTACATGCTACACTAGGGGAATCTGCTCCTTAATTTACCACAGTTAAAACCTGGGTAGCGGACTTTAAACGTGGTCGTACTAGCATTGATGATGCTCCGCGTTCTGGCAAGCCAAAAACGGCAACTTCTAAAGAAATGGTGCAAACCGTTCACAAACTAATTCTAAAAGATCGCAGATTAAAATTGGAAGAAGTAGCTGAGGCTGTGGGCATATCAAAAGAGCGAGTTCACTATATTAATTGTGAAGTTTTAGGTATGAGAAAGCTATCCGCCCGATGGGTGCCGCGTTTGCTCACGTCAGATCAGAAGCTCACAGGGCTAACCATTTCAGAGGAGAATTTGGTACTGTTTAGACGTGATCCAGGGGACTTTTTGCATAGATTTATTACGGTTGATGAAACATGGTTTATCATTATACCCCTGAAACTAAAAAACAGTCGAAACAGTGGACAGCAAAGCACGAACCAGTTCCAAAGAAGGCAAAGCACTACCTTCTGCTGGAAGGGTCATGGCAACGGTCTTTTGGGATGCTAAAGGGATACTCCTAATAGATTATCTCGAAAAGGGAAGAACAATAAATTCCGAGTACTACAGCGACTTACTGGACCAGCTTGAGCAGAATATTAGCGAAAAACACCCTGGTTTGGCAAAAAAGAAAATTCTGTTTCATCAGTACAATGCACCTTGCCACAAATCCGTTCTTGTTATGGCTAAAATTCATCAGCTAGACTTTGAACTGTTAAACCATCCTCCGTATTCGCCAAACCTAGCCCCGTCAGACTTTTATTTGTTTCCAAACCTAAAAAAATTTCTTGCTGGCAAAAAAAATTCGTAGGATTTAGAAGTAATTGCAGCCACAAATGCCTATTTTGACGAGTTAAATAAATCAGACTACAGTGACGGTAGTAAATCGCTTTAACATCGTTGGGTCGAATGTTTTACCCTACAAGGGGACTATGAAGAAAAATAAATTCTTATTCAGTCACTATTTTGTTGCGTTCTATGTTAGGCCGTAAACTTTTTATTCTATCCTCGTATATTCTGAAATTATTATAAAAATAAAAACAAAAGATATATTTAAACTCTATGTATGTTTTTTCGCAGTAACATTTTATTAAAGCATGCTTGGTTCAATCTTCACATTTAGGTTCAAATAACTATGCTAAATAAGGCACCTAGGGAATTTTAGGTTAAACCTATACTATATTTTTAGGCTAATTTTATACCTTATTTTAACATTGTATGCTTCAAAAGAAGCCAGCAAAACACACCGATATTTTAAACAGCCATGCCATATTTTTAGACTTTTTAGAACAGGTATTCTATTTAAAAAAATTGAGAAAATCATAACCTAGCATTTTGACACACCGTATATACAACATAGCAAATTAATGAAATCATTTAAAATTGTTTGACGATGGGAAAACAATCAAATATGTATAAATAGCTGCAGGGTGTTTTGTTTTAAAAAAGTATAGGTTTGTTTAGCACCTCGTTTATGGACCACCCTGTAAATTTAAGAATAATTGTTACATATTCTCATAAAACTTTTATATTAAAAATGTATTCGTATTTCCAATAATAAAACAGCTATCGATCAATTACGCACTGATAGGACATCCTGTATATGTGTTATTGACTAATATGTTGGTATCGCTGGATAGGCAAATTTATGAGAAATTGTATGCTAATATAATATACAGGGTATTGTATTTAAAAAAATTGAGTAAAGTGAACTTAAAATTAGCCATATTTGAGATCTCTTTGAAGCTGGCACCCCTAAAATTCGAAAATTGTAGTTTCAGAAGCCGCATACGTTTGACCACCTATTGACCATTTTTGACCACCCACTAACTTTTTTTGACCACCCTCAGAAACCTAAATATTTAAAAAAATATTAATGGCCGAGAGCCCGCTGGCCCCCCGAAGTTAATATTTTTTAAAACTGACTGTACCATAAGATTAACCAATTTTTGACCATGTTTAACCACTCCTTAGATTTTTTTAACACCCCTCAAAATAATTTAAAGGTGGTAAAATACAGAAAAACAAGAAATCTGGGATAAATTTCAACGTTTCAAATTATGTATCGCCGTTTGATCACTCCCTAAAATATCTTAAAAGACCCCAGAGGAGTTAAAAAAATCAAAGAAAACATTTCCCAATCAAATTTTAAAAATGGCCTATATTGTAATTAACATTATAAATAACAAAATTAGCCTTAAAATTTTATGTAAACTTGAGCGCTCCTATTATGAATGTTATCCTCGTATTTCATTTCAAAATTATGTCCGAAAAGAGTAATTTACATGTCAAAAATTAATTATCATGAATAGCTGTTGTATAATTACTAAACCGATTAAGATTCTTTATGATTAATATTCTTCAATAATACCTATTTCACACGTGATCTGAAATAAAAAATATGAATAAAAATGGCCTTTTTTCCACGACTTTTCTGACAACTAATTGTTTAACTCTCCTAATTACGTCAGTGGCGTTTTTAGAAAATTTAGGAAAATGGCCTTCTAATTTTTTTGCACTATTATTTTTTACTTTTACTCGATAGTAAAATTGAATAAAATATGTATAGAGAACTTACCATGTCACTACGAATTTGTAATATGAGAGTTGTGGAAAATCTTTTCATGATTTTGATTGTTATATTATTCTCTCGTTTCTTTTTCATTTTGGCTTTTTTACCTCCTGCAAGAGGAAACAAAAATATCCGAAAAGATTCATTTGTTGTTCGAATGTCTTGTCACATATATACGAGGTATTATCAAATTTTATTTGCAGAATCCGTTTATCACACATGTATAAATAATTATTGGCTTTAAATATTTATTTAATCGTATTTATCTCATGAAAAAATCAAACAAATATTTTTCCCATCAAATTTACTGGGTGTAAAAGACATATTGTTTATTTGCACCTACTGGAAGAAAAATATATTTTTCTACTACCGTGCATAAAGTACGTACTTTACGCACTCCACGAAGTGTGTAAAGTTGTACTTTTTTCACTAGTGCGTAAAGTAAAACTCTTTAAGCACTAGTTAAAAAAAGTAAAATTTGACAAAATTTGTACATAACAACAAAATATAACGTTTTATTTTATATTAACATTTTTTTGCTATCTCCTTCTAAGACAAATAAATAAATTATTTTTGCTTATGTCTATTTAGTGTCCAACAAATTATCAACAGTTTATTTTAATTATAATTTTCTCTAAATGTCATCGATTTAATTAAAAGTGAACATACAGTGGATGTCGATTTTGGTAAAAGTAAGTTGGCCGTGGCTGTGTGGATTAGAAGAACTGTCAATCTCTAAACTTTTAATTAGTATCTACCTTATAACAGAACACGACAAAAGTATACTTAAGTTCAAGATTAGATTCTAAAGCCAATTTAGCATTTTTTTTAAACTCAATCAAGTTTGAGAAGGTAAAAAGTTTTACTTTTTAATGTTTGTTTACTTAAATTCAAATTTTATTTGCAGTTTATTATATCTGTCATAATCGATATGGATTCAAATTTATCTAGCGATAGCGAATTTGATAATATTCCCCCAGATATCTTATGCAGTGCACAAAAGGCCACTGAAAATTTATTGCCAGAAAAATCTGCATATATTTATCAGCAAAAATACAATGCCTTTATAGAATGGTGTAGGAAGAATAAGGTGACAAAATATTCGAAAAACGTTATTTTAGCATATTTCTCTGATGAATTGAAGAATTGCAAAGCTTCTACCCTATGGTCGATTTATTCTATGCTTAAAAGCACCTTAAAATATAAAAACAACGTTGATATTTCGAAATTCAACAAGTTAATAGCGTTTCTCAAACAAAAAAATAGAGGTTATAAACCAAAAAAATCCAAAATTTTTAAACGAGAAGATCTAATTAATTTTCTGTTGAAAGCTCCAGATTCCAAGTTTTTAATGATCAAAGTAAGTAAATGCCTCAGTAAATGCTTGAATGCTCAGTATAAAATTTAAATATTCTGTAAAGTTTTGCAACGAGATGTGTGTTCGTATGGTGTGTTGCCTAACAAAATCAGTTGCTGTCCTAACAGGCCACCGGGGTTGTTAGGCAGCACATTATACCTAAAACTTTTATATTTTTTACAATAGCATTTATTTGGAGTTTTACATGCGCAACGTCAAGATATTTCCTAATGTTTAATAAATTATTTGTAACATTACAATATGTTATTTTTTAGGTAGCTTTTATAATTATGTAAAATGACAATTAACGATGTGGAATATAAACAAACAGTGTATATTGTCAAAGTATCAGAAACCAAAAATGGAATAGAACGCATTTTTACGATTTTAAATCCAAATAATTCTGCAGTTGATTATTTATCTTTCATAAAAAAATATACCTCATTAAGACCATCAAATATAATTTGTAACAGATTTTTTTTAAATTCGCAAATGGAAAATATTCTAAACAGCCTGTAGGGATAAATACTTTTGGTAAAATGCCAAGTGTTATAGCAACGTATCTAAACTTGCCCAATCCAACGGCTTTTACAGGACACTACTTTAGGAGGTCTTCAGCCACTATGCTGGCAAATTCTGGAGGAGACCTTCTAACGGTAAAAAAACATGGAGGATGGAAATCATATGCTGTTGCAGAAGGCTACGTAGACAGCACAATAACACAAAAAAAACAAAATTTTTAATAAAATTTTGATGGATGACAGTATGCCATCCACTTCCAAACAAAGCTACAATTTTACCGTTGACAACTCTAGTGAAGAATTAGTGGAACCACTCGACAGTGAAACTACAGTTACACAAAATATTTCAACCTCTTTACTTGAAAAGGCCAAATCCATACCACTCGAAGCTCAAAATAGGGTTACAGAAGTAATATCACAACATTTTTCAAACGCTGTGCTGGAAAAGGCCAAAATCTTAAGTTTTGGTAATTGCAATAATTGCACATTCAATATTAATATTCATAAGAGTTAAAAACCTATTTTTTTAAATATTTCTTCATTTGTTAGTCATTTTGTTTTATAAGAATTATAAATTTGTAAAGTTCCAATAAATTTATTTTTGTTGCTGTGTACAATTTTTGGCACATTTTACTTTTTTTCACTAGTGCGTAAAGTAAAGTACTTTTTTTCACTAGTGAAAAAAAGTAACTTTTATATTTCTAATATTAGTGGATTGTGTGTACGGTAGTAGAAAAAATATTGTATGCCACTCGTGTGTAAAGTCCCTTTTTTGACGAATGTGAATGTTGTCGCACGAGCCGTAGGCGAGTGCGACAATCACACTTGTTGCATAAATAACTATTTTCTTCATACTTTTTTAGGGACAAAATTCAAAGAAATTTTATTGTACCTTTATTTCAAATAATTTTTTATTTACATAAGCTGTTCTGAATTTTCCCTAGAAAAACAACTACTCCTTTGACTACTAGTACAACCGGCATTGAATCATATTCAAAAGAAAATAGCAGAAATAGAGAATATAAACTCTGTGGCAGTTGTTTGTAACGTGATCTCTAGTTATTCTATCTACTTGTATAATGTGTTTGAGCTCAATTGATTGGGTGTGGGTTAGGTTATTAAATAACTCGAATAACTTTGAAAAATAAGTTGGGCACCACTATATTTAAAGCTTACTATACTTGACTTTAGATTAGTGATAAAAATATAGAAAATCACTAACCACTAACAAATTATATTTAAACCATGCTTTAGATAAGACAGTAGCAAATTCTAATTCACATAGTTTTACTAAATTCAAATTAAGGATGATTTATTCAATAGCACTTATCTTTTGTTAAAAAGAGGTAATATAAGGAATGTTTTATCGCATGGTATATCCTCAGGCAACTTCTTCAAAGGGATTCGGGATCCTTATTCGTAATTCTGCAACGTGAATGATCTCGTGATATTTGGTATTCTAACTTAAGCTCGAAACTGTCTAGATCTTCTAGAGATGAATCAAACTACGATCTTCAGATTGTACCAAAACCAAAACAAACTTCTAGGTATAAAAACCATAAAACATCTTGATAGGAATTCAAAATCGTCTTGAGAGGAATTCAAAACCGTCTAGATATAGCCATGCTAAAAAAGGTGTAAAATTTTAAGACAGGAAATGGGAAATTGGAACAGGATTTAGATAAAATGCTTTAACTATTAAATGAATAATTTAAAACTATTAAATGAATAATTTCAAGGAGACTAAAATTAATATGAAAAGGAAAAATCTTATTTAATACATTTAAACATAGTAAAGCATAATATCTTATTCCAAAAAAATAATATATAAATTAATCATGTGTGTTACTCATTGTTGATAGGATTTTAGGTTATGTTCGGAACTTGACAATTTAATTAAGAAATCCTTGTACAAAATATATATTTTCAACAATGTATCATTATTAAAACTTACCTTATAAAATCAGAGGGCCAATAAAAATATTAAAAATCATCTAATACATAGGATGACCTAGATATATTGAAATTCAAATCAAGTTGATTCGTTGACATCCAAGTCAAAAATAATTCTCACAATACGAAATAGAAAGAAGAACACGACAAATGACATTTAAGAGGTGAAAGGTGGTTGTTTCAAAATAACGGTTCCAACCGAGGGAAACTGTGGCTCGTATTATTTTCCTTATTTAGATAATTGCAAAAATAGTGAACAACCGCATACCACTTTTCGATTATAGCATGATCCTTTTATTATAAAACTTGAGAAGCAATAAATAAAGTTAATTTAGTTACGAACAACCCCTTAAAAATCTTATAATATATAAATAAGACATCAATATTGTCTCACCTTTCGAATACTTCTCATGTACCAGACACTCCCTTTAAATAGGGTTATTTCCATGTTTATTCAATACCAAAAACATACACAACGTTTAGTTGGATAGCTGGCAGGCAAATTCTGCAAGAGTTTTCTAAAGGCTATTTTTTGTACATACCATAGTATTGAGGGTGTACATGAGTCAGCACCCACTCGCAAAGTGAGGTAGCGCTGCGTTTGGCGGCGGCACGCTTTGAACTATGTAGAATCAGCACATGAACTACAAGAGTTTTCTAATGGTTGAAAATTGGTAATTAACTTCATTTTAATAAGCAAATCCGAGAGGTAGTGGTCAGACCACACAACTAAGTGACGCTGCAAGTCAGCAAGGCGCCGAAATTGTAGACATTTCTACATCGTTGCAAGAGTTTTCTAAAGGCTGAAAATTTGTGGGCTACTTTATTTTCATGTATAATTGATGAAAAAACAAGTCAGACCTCGATTTCATGTGACAGAGCCAGTCAGCAGTCATCGGAAATGAGCGTATTGAGCACACGCGGATCTGGTGTTATCTGGGGTTTTAATTCATTTTACTCCAAATTTCATCATTGTTCCAATATTAATTGAATACTAATATATTTCTATGGATATTTGGAATGCTCTGAAGATGGAAATCGTTTCGAAAAACCGAACTAAAATTCTCACATTTGCAAATACACTGAAGAAACAAAAGGTTGTAATTAACAACAAAGTTCAAGAAACCCGTATGCAGCGTGATCTTTCCGAACGTCTTCTTGCAATTGCACTCGATCAAAAAGTTAATATAGAGAAAGTGTTATTATTCCCACTAACGCTTGTAGCCTTGTCTTTATGTCATTTAGACGTTACAATCTGTAAAACCGATAAGTCGGTTTAACTAAAAACGATCAAAATTGCAGAACCTAATTACCTTGATGTAATTGTCATTGATGGGTTTTTCTTCTTCTACTTATTGAAAGATATACCTTTGACATTTGGTAATATATCTAAACAAATATTACAATCCATAGTTATCTTTGATCGATAAGAATCGCCCCCAATAAAGGATAGTGAACATACCTACTCTTCGTGATACAGTTGGGGATCTTGATTATGTTATCACAGAAAGAGAACAGAATTGAAATAAAGATTTTGTAAAAGAGCTTCGAAACTTAAAATTCAAGGAAGCTTTGGTCAAGTTTTTGATAAATAATTGAGGAACAGATGAAATTGCGCCTTGCATTGAAATTAAAACCATATATAAATTTTGATTATTGCTACAAATTTGAAGTTGTAGATAATAAAAAGATAAAAAAAAAGGTCCTCGCTCTTGTGGCGAACTTGTAAACAAAATAAAAAAATCCTCACCTAAAGCTGCAGGGCCCCCCTTATGCCGCTGCCGGGCCCCTACTTGAGCCCGGGCTCCTGGAATTAGTCGCGACTATCCCCCCGTCGGCCCTGACTATAATCCGGCATTTTCCAAGAAAGGGAAGAAACGTCCATTTAGTTATTATGAAAGCGTCGGACGAATTCCAGCGAGCTTTTGCTGAGATGAGCGATATCAATAGTTATGATTTTACGCTAGTTAAATTATTTTAGTATTAAAACTTATTTTTAAAAACAAAACTTTATTTTTATTGTACAACGGAATAGTGGTTTACTCGACAGAGGTTAAAGCAAGAATGAATCTAATGTTAATAAGAATTATCTACATGAAATATGATATCTGTACAACGTCACTATTATTTATGTGATATGGCAAAATGTCTTTATATAACTCGCTCGAATTCAATAAAATACAACAATTTGTTTTTAGTTTATATAGCTTAAAAAACATAAGCTCTATGAATGAAGCTCGATTCGCAATATTTACAAAAACGTATACATTTAAGGACACAGATGATTTATTTAAAATAAAAAGTAAAAATGTAGATGCTTCTAATTTACCACCGTGCGAAGCCGAACTCAAGAAACATGTTCAAAGAGCTGCCTACATTTCAAATAGTTGAAAAAATGCTAGTCAACCAACTTTGACGCAAATGTCAGCAAAATGGTTGGCGAAATGTCGAGGGAAAATACGATTTCGATTGGTCATTTAAATAACCGTTAAAGAAAATATCCTTAAATAATTTTATCCGATCTTCATTTCCACAACCCAATCTTTGGAAAACAATAACAAAACTGAGCTAGTCGATATGAACTAGCACCCCTTTCAGTTAAGAGAACAAAAAGGAGTAGCAATATCTAACTCTTTGATTACAAAATATAGCTATATCGATTTGTGTTGAATACACACTTCGCCTGAAGCACAAACAGGTTGACCCAAAATGCCAATGAAAACGAAAAACGGCGTTTTGTTGGCGGTTAATAGTACATTAAAAGCCCTCTTGAATGAAAATCCTAGCTGATCCTTTTTTCAAGATAGGTGGATTTTCACTTTTTCATAATTTTTCATCATAATTAACGTTTAAACGATATTTTTTCCACACCATCTAACGAGATTAATATCATGGCGCGTTTTGTTTAACGTGGTATCTCCTGTAAGCCTAATCCACTGCGAAAATAAAAATGAAAACGAAAATAAAAATAATAATGAAATGATAACTAACTACGGCATGTTTTTATAAATGCTGTGAAGAAAAAGTAACTACCACTTTTTTTAAACGGCTGGAATATGATGAATCATGTATAAAATTTATTTTAAATCTTTTCCAAAATTTCAAAAATTCTCTGTGAACAGATTCCCCGGCCTGTTCTGACCACAAACCCAAACCATCGTTGTTTGATAATGAAATGCCCTCTTTCAAGTGATCAAGTATAATGTGCATTTTTAGAGTTTGAGATGTCCCAGTACTTTCTAGATATTTGCGGAGTTTTTCCAAGTTCTCATCTAAATCGGTCATATCTGCACGTTGCAGGCATTACCCTCAAAAATTTCACCCTAATAATTTTTTGCCACCAACTTCAATTTTGATGGCCAAAGCAGAGCCTTCTCACGTCCTACAGCAGGAACTATGCCGTTCCAGAATAGGTGGTTTGTAAATCCTTGTAACAGATGAAGTTCAGGCAAAACACATTTTTGAAGAACGTACATGTTCATGTCATCTTCTGCTTCATCATTGACGACATCTTTATACTCCGATTCTTTTTCATAAAAAAAGAGAGGCATATTACTGTACTGTGGCATTCCTTAGCATATTTTTTATCTTTGCCAATAGCTTCTTCATAAATATCTTCCAATGAATTAGATTTTTCACACATATTTTATTTATAATTTTTCTAATGAAATTCGTCATTTTATTCATCTGATTTTGAGATGCTCCAGTAGTCGATTGAAATTTGTCTAAACCTTTACTAGTAAAAACGATTTCCTTTTGGATTCTTTTATTTAAAGTTACCCTCATTTTAGACTCTGTTGTATTTAAAATAATATTACCATCGAAGGTACTTTCATCAGACCTTCTTTTTTTTAAATCAATTTGGTTTTGTTGCTTTTCTGGTAATCTTTCTACTAAACTTAAGACGTTTTCACGGGCACTAGATGAAGAAGGACCTGCGCCACAAGAATGACGCAAACCTTTGCCAATTTTCTGAAAACACTCATTGCAAATGTTCCTGGACGTTATCTTTTTAGTATTTTTCAACCTATTCTCTTCGTGATCGCATTTATGATCTAAGTGAGTTGATAGGTTTTTTTCCATGATCTTGGAGACCAGAGATAACAAGATTTTTCAAGAAAATACTTGTTACTAAGGGAGCGGCTATGAAATGAAAATTCATTTAAGATCTACAGATTCGATTTTCTATTGCGCGGGAGTGCTCGGTGTGTACCATGCGCTCAATTATGGTGAAAAATTATGAAATCCACCCATCTTGAAAAAACGATCAGCTAAGATTTTCATTCAAGCGGACTTTTTCTTCACAGCATTTATAAAAACATGCCTCAGTAGTTTTCATTTCATTATTATTTTTATTTTCGTTTTCATTTTTATTTTTATTTTCACAGTGGATTAGGCCTACAGCGGATAGCACTTTAAAATACACTCGAAAAGCCCCAGTTTGACCGATTTTCTCGTGAAAAAAAGGCTCTCGGGGGTAAAAACGATCACTCTCAAGAGCTGTAACTACCATCGCATGGGCCTCGAGAACAAAAACTTGGGGTGGACAATTTTGGTGGATTGGGCGTTCCAGGGTTAATTATGATGAAAAATTATGAAAAAGTGAAAATCCACTTATCTTGAAAAAAGGATCAGCTAGGATTTTTATTCAAGCGGGCTTTTAATGTACTATTAACCGCCAACAAAACGCCGTTTTTCGTTTTCATTGGCATTTTGGGACAACCTGTTTGTGCTTCAGGCGAAGTGTGAATATTTGCTATTTAAGTTCACTGTATATGTATACGTAAACGACGCATCAAGCGAAATAAAGATGAAGCGCTTAATTTTAGTTGGACTTGAGCGTATAAAGAGAGTAATTTATCAAATCGTAAACCCTCCTATTTTATTAATGAATGTAAACGCTGTTTTATTATCAATGGCAAGTAAAGTACAACAATAAAATTGGTCTTTTCGGAAGGACATTATTTCAGTGCATAAAATACTGTTAGTAGTTCAAGATAATTGATATAAGAATATTATACGAAATGGTAGAAATGTTTTCGTACATAGCCCCGCCCCTGTTTTTGGAGGCATCAGTCAAAATAACCATGTTAAATTCTTGATTATAAATATTATCTGTAGGCATTAAAATATTATTCTTCTTCCAAATGAAATCGTATTTCAGTGATTTAGAAATTAACATTCTAGCGTCATACGATTGAAATTTTTAAGAACTAAATATTTGACACGTTCCAGATGTTTGATTAAAATCCAACCACAATTAACAGCAGTTTTTGTCACCCCTACTTATAAGGTAAGGTAAAACAAAAGATATATCAAAAAGGTGTAAGGTGACAAAAGTGTTGGATTTACAAGAAAGCTGAATATAATCCTAGAGGTCAATGATAAGTATTCTAGGAATTGCAACTAAGAATAATTTAACTCTAATGAAGTTACTATGAGATAATTATACAGTATAATTTTTTTTATATAACAACTCCCCTTTACAAAAAAATGATATTATACAGCAATTTTTGAAGTAAAAAATTTAAAAATAAAATAAAGTTAGAATTTAAATAATACAAAGGTTAAAGAAAATAAAAAGCAAAATAATAAAATTAAAAGCAATCAAAAAAGTTTAATATTCTGTGTTTCGTGTATTTTAACGGTGTCCTCTTCAGATAAATTGGGTATTTTTTCGGAGGATCGTTTTGTGGGGTTGGTGTTGTTAGTTTTTGATATTTCCAAAACTGGTAAAGCAGGTATAGGACTGGAAGTCCTATGATGAAACAAATGGTACAGTACGTGAACCAAGAAATGTTCTTCTCCACGAAGGGTTTGTTGATGAGGTCGTCAATTTCTTTTGAGTACCGGTCCAATTGGTTTTTGGTGACTGTTAAATCGTCTACGTTAAGATTTGCCAATTGTAGTGCTTTTAAATTGGGAATTGGCAGATTTGGAATATCATCACAACAGTCGCAGTCTATTGACATGGGTTCGGGATCGTATACGATATTAGAAAGTTTTTTTTTTTGAACCGGCCTGCTCTTTTGTTACCCCGATAAATCTGAAAAAGGTGCAAGGTGAATATTGAGTTCTTAAGAATTGAGATTGTCTTTAGATTCGAATTTTCACAGTTTATTGTTACTTTCACTGGTTCGGCAATTAACACTAACCACGTAATTTCCTTAAGTTTTTGAACATTGTAGCCTTGTCCGTAAATCAAAGTGTTTTCACAATTGTCCAGTAATAATTTGTAGTTCCGAAATAGTCGTGCTTCACATATGGCGTTGTTTTCTATTGGGAACAAGTATAGATCACCGGATCACCGCACAGTTTTTTAAAAGGTCCTAAAGGTTTGCACTAGTGTAGATTCTTGACGGAAATGTACGTTAAGGTATAATCGCCTCTCGCTAAATATCTTTGTGAAACACTCAAAATATGATGATAAATCGGAATGGGGTACAAATGAAAGAGAGTAAAAATATGTTGCTCTATTAAGGGTATTTTGAGAACGAAAACGAGGTCTGTATTGGTTTGATACGCTTCTATTTTAAATATTTCTAAATATTGAGCTAATTTTGAATGAAATTATTTTAAGGATGAAATTAATTCTTCATGCTCGATTATTGTAGTATGCAAAATTTTTAAACGTGCCAATGTTACTGAATTCACTGTCAGTTATTATATTTTCAAGAAACGCATAGCTTTCAAAATTTTTTTCGCAAATTTCAAAGAATTTCAATTTTGATTTGAGATAATAAATTTCGTTTGCCGATTGGTAGACAGCCTCTCGTATATTTACAATATCCTTATTTAAAATATTTTCGTTTAATTTAATTTGACTTATACTAGAATTAAAACTTTTAATTACTGATTGAGTAACGGAAATTTGTTTTTTCAATAAATTTTTGAATTTGTTTTGATCGTTTTTAATTTTATTAATGCAATTAGAATAGTACTCTCCATCAGAAGCGTCGAGATTTACAGTTATTGACTTAAAAATAGTGCCAATACCAGTTATTAAACCACGCTTCTGACATTTAATATCGAATGTTATTTGATTGAATTTGTCTTTAATAGATTTTGAGACTTGAAGTAATAGTGAAAGTTGATTTTTAATTTCCAAATGAAAGCTAGTTACAGGGTGGTCACCGCGAGGTTGAATAGAATTTTTTAGTAATTCTAAAATTTTATTATTTGACTCAAATATATTTTTAGGATCCGAAATGTTTTTATGTACCAATCGTCGTTAGTAATAATTATTCTTGTTGTATCGTGGTAGTAGACTCCTAAAGTATTATTTATAGGATTGATCGTGAATTATGAAACTGCTGTTCTGATCAGTAGTAGAGTCCTGAAAAGAGATTTATTTTCAAAGTAGGATTTTAAGAAATCAAATTTAAATCTTGATTTTTGTTTCGTATCCAAATTTAATACGGTTGCATAATTATTTTTAAGAATTTCTAAAATTTCCAAAAAGCCACTATATTTATTTTGTAGTTTGTTTTTAATTTGACTTTCTTTCACATAGACTTTGTCTCTAAATTTGTAGTCTGAAATTTTACAAGAGATATGTTTATCAAAACGAATTTTTGCGATTTTCTTTCTTTTAATTGTCGTTTTGATGCAAGCTAATTTATAGCAGTACAAAATGCCATAAGTCAATTGTTGAATATATTTAGTGATTGGTTCTTGCTCGGCATATAATTTTTCGGGGAGCCTACTAGAGTTATGGCCAAAAACTAACTTGTATGGGGTAAAACCATGCGTTTTATTGTTTTGAGCTTTGACTTTTTGATTGAGTATCTGTGGGTACCTATGAGACTTTGTTTATATTGGTTTAATTTTATTTGTATCAATAAAATGTTTGATTTCACTGTCAAATGACTAATTGATGATGACTAAATGATTAATTTTTAAACAAAATATATCAGAAACATTAATGCAAAGTTTGGTAATTAAATCTTTTTTCTCCTCATTAGGATGAACTAATGGTAATTGATTTTTTATTTCGAAATTCCGCTCGTTACATTTTTTAATTTCTTTGGAATTGCAATTATTTAGATTATTAAATGATTCTAATTAAAAAGTGGAATAGTTGACAGTTTTAGGAATAGCATTTATATTATTCTGGCCTGAGGTGAAAAATACGCCGTTTTTTTTTCTATTTTTACTATCGCGTTTGGTAATTTGAACTTCTCGATTTCTTGTCCTGACAATATAGCTTTTATATTTCTCGGATTATATTTTAATTTAAACATCTGTTCTACATGAGAACCTATGGTAATTTTATTATCGTTTATTTTTAAATTTTTATTTTCATTTTTGCAAGTATTTATTTGATCGCTTTCTATTTTAAATAATGGCAATGTTTTAAAATTAGTTATGAGTTCTCTATTTTTATATCTACAATGCATTTGTAATGGTCCAGAAAATCTGATCCTAGTAATCCGTCAAAATCGATATCTAAATCACACACGTATATTTTGTGTGGATCATTTTTTGTAAATGGAATAAGTACAGATTCGTTCATTACTATTTTTTGATCTGGTATGCCTTGGATAGTAACATTTTCGCGATATCTATTTTAATAGTTTAAACAAGTGTGTGGTTTATATCCAGATATACCCGCGCCGGTATCAATCAATATTTTAAAGGTATTTGTTGCATATTTTATGTAATATATTTTAAATTAACTGCAAAAGCAGGACTTATAGGAACATCTGTACCGGAAATTTTGAGTTCGGATTGAAATCGTCTAAATTCGAAGGTTGGAATTGCGTTTCCAGATTCGAAAATGTTTGATTCTGATTCAGAATAGGTGGTTCCATTTTGATTGGACGCAGCCGAAAATCCAAAATTTGATCATCTCTGTAATTGTATTTAAAAGTGAACTATTTTCGTCATAATTTTCACAGTAACTATTATCAACGTAATAGATTGTAAATTCTGTACAATTTGCGGATTTCTTAAAATTTTTAAATATTATCAGTATAATAATTTTCAACCTGGTCGAGATTATTAGCTGCTATGAAAAGATTTCTGAAAGTTTTTACATTGCAACGGAAAGAATTGGATCTTGAGGGTTATTATTTGCTGCGGTTAAACGTGTTTGAGTCATTTTAAACTTGCTAGAAAGATATTTATAAAAATATGATAATAGGACGTAAAAATGTTGTTTCACAAAAAAATATTAAAACAAAAGAGAGATTCTTACATGAATGATGTTTTCATTTTCCTCTACTTAGATTAAATCAGTTTCCGTGAGCGTTGCTACACCAGGTGGGCCAATTGCGTGTTCCCGATGCCGGAGAGACCGTCCACAGTAGTAGAAATGTTGTTTCTTTAATCGTTGTTCTTTCTTAAAGTTTAGGAAACCACCACACTTAGGATACCCGTATTTCAAATGTGTTGAGGAATCCTACTGACTGCGTCACTGTTATATCTTGAATAAAACTAATGATTTTTTAAAAATATATTTTATTACTAAAAAGTATAAAGTATGTTACTGGAAGCTGAATTTTTATGTACTGAAGATTTAAATTTGTGTCACCCCTGTTTGTAAGGTAAGGTAAAACAAAAGATATATCAAAAAGATGTAAGGTTACAAAAGTGTTGGATGGAAACTTAGCTAAATATAATCCTAGACGTAAATGATAACTATTCTAGGAATTGCAACTAAGCATAATTTAACTTACTATGAAATAATATACAGTATGATTGTTTTTTATACAACATGTCTAGTATCTATTTGGACAAGTATACAAAATATATTTATAAAGTTTATCAAACAAAAATCTTCGTTTTATTCCTTCGCAAATCTTTAGAATCATAAATCATTGACCAAATTGTTCATATATACCTTTATTACTAACAATAACAGAGATATAACCATTCATTGATAAAATATAATATTCACGATGCCAAGATTAATTCGACAATCGATATACTCTATTTGTAGAAACGAGGCAAGGAGACGAAATATGAGAAGTGAGAGACAACTTATTTTTATCAATGAAAAAATGTGTAAGCCGCTGTACGCTTATAATAAACAACGTAAATATCCATGCCGGTGTAAGTTCTGTTGCCACATCCAACCTAACATAACTAGGTTTGAGATTTTATTGAAAATTATTACATCTAATTTAGTGAAACTACATACTAATTTAGTTAAATTTAATATAAGTAATGATTCAAAATTTTTTGGGTTCAGTTGCAATAAAATAGGTTGAATTATTTTAGCTTCTTTAATATATGTAAAAATAATTTTGTAAACAAAAGGACAATAATGAAATAGGCATATGACAACAGCGGATATTATTATTCAGGACCGCACGACATTTGTTAGTAGTTACATCTCATTTTATCTCTGGTTACTAAACATGAGAATATGAAAAATGGTGTATGTACTAAGGATAGTCATCCACCATTTTTCAAATTCCTATGTTTAGCGATACCACCAATTTTTTAACTTTTTTTTTTTATTTACAATTTTAGAATCTACAAGCATCCACCATTTTTTACCTTCTCATGCTTTCAAAAAATAATAAATAGTGTAATATAAATACGAGTGTGAAAAATTACATTTACATAAGTAATGTACTATATTTTTCCTTCGACCACAAAATAATTATATCCAAAAAATGTGAAACCAAGAAATCTGGCTATAAAGGTTTTGGATTTGTTATTCATATGGCTTATAGCAGTGGTCGCCAACCTGTCGATCGCGAGCTACCGGTAGCTCGCGGAGGCAATTCTGGTAGCTCTCACAACGATTTTAATTTAAAAAATACAAACTGCCAAAATCAGAGAAGCTTCCGAAAATTCCACAAAAAAATCTAATTGTCATAATATTAAACATAAACAGCGGCAACGTTGCGGTGAGCGATATGCCGCTGACGCCATCAAGCTAGAATCGGCTAGAACTGACCAGCCGGACCAGCGCGTTAGTGTTCGAGAAAGGATTGCTTTGAACGGGATAAATACGCACGGCGCGGCGACATTGCGCTTAGTTTAAAACTGAACGCGTAACCAACGTCCAGCGGTTGGGTTAGTAGAGAACAACAAAAAATAATATGGCAAGCAGTTGTAAGAAGGTAAAGACATACCACTTTCATTCGGAATGGGAAGAACAATACTTTTTTACAGAATTTAAAGATAAAAATGTGTGTTTATTATGTAATACTTCGGTCTCCGTTGCTAAAAAAGGAAATATTGAGAGACATCATAAAACTGTACATTCTAATTTTGAAAAATCATTCCCACTACATTCTGTCGCCAGAAAGGAGAAACTGAAACAGTTAAAAAAGCAGTTAATTGGACAACAATCAATATTTTTAAGAACAGTCGACAAAAATAAGGCTGCAACTGAAGCATCGTACCATGTGTCCCAGATAATTGCACAAAAAAGAAACCTTATGAAGACGGGGAAATGATAAAACAGGCGTTTTTAGAAGCTGCTGATTCGTTATTTGCCAACTTTAGAAATAAAGACGAGATAGTTTCAGCTATAAAATCTATGCAACTTTCTGCTAATACAGTGATGAGACGTGTAGAAGTAATGAGCAATGATATTTTTTTACAGTTAAGAACTGACTTAGATAACTGTGTTTATTTTTCACTTCAACTGGATGAATCAACAGATGTCGTTGACACTGCCCAGATGGACGTGTTCGTCAGGATGGTTTTTAGTGATTTTACGATTAAAGAAGATCTTTTGAAGTTTATTCCACTGAAAGGACACACTACTGGACAGGAGTTGTTTTCTCATTTAAAAAATATTATTTCGTCCGAGAAAATTCCAATATCGAAAATGGTAGGCTTGACAACCGATGGCGCTCCAGCTATGGTGGGCTGTGATAAGGGTCTGGTGGCATTATGTCGTAAAGATGAAAGCAAGCATTATGTGGAAATTTCCTGAAACTAAACAACGTTATGAAACTGGTGGTAAAAATTGTGAACAAGATTAGAGCTCAAGCGTTACAAAGAAGATTATTCAAAACCTTGGCCGATGAAGTTGACTTTCAATACGGGGACCTACTCCTTCACTCTGAAGTCCGATAGTTAAGTAGAGGACGGGTGCTGAAACGTTTTAATGATGTCCTATCTGGCATAGTTCAATTTTTCAAACAACGCGATGAACCGACTCCGGATCTAGAAAATTCAATCTGACTTAGAGATTTTGGTTTTCTCGTGGACATTACAGAGAAATTAAACGAACTTAATTTGCAGCTTCAGGGGAGAGACAGAGAACTAGCGGAAATTATTTCTGATATAAAAGCATTTATCAAAAAGCTGGAGTTTTGGGAACAAAACCTAATTAACGATACCAAGCATTTTCCTATTCTTTCAGAAAAAATATCTCAAAATCCATTAGAACCCTATGACAGCAAATATCATATAGAAATAGTTTCTACCCTGAAGAATAACTTCAAAAATCGTTTTAAGGATTTCAACGAAATGGCTTTAGTAGCGCAGTTTTTGTTTCACCCTTTATGGAAATTGATATCCAACAGTTTGCAACTTGTGTTATGTAGAACTTTGGCGAAGACATCGCTGCAACAGAAATGGAAGTAATTGAGTTTTAAAATGATTTAGCTTTAAAATCGTTAGTCTCAAGTACCAAATGTATCTGGCCTATTGTAAGTAAAGACAAATATTTAGTTCTATGCCGTGTTGCCTTGAAAGTGAAAGCATTATTAAGTTCAACCTATTTGTGTGAATCTTCTTTTTCCAATATGAAGTTTATTAAGAACAAATATCGCAATCGACTTACAGATGAACATTTGGATAATTTTATTCGAATGGCTGTATCAAATTATACTGCAAACATTAAAAAAAAATATCGATGAGTCTGAGTGTCAGCCTTCTCATTGAACGTGCTTTTTTATTTTTCAATGTTTATGTTTATGATAGTGCGTTACTTTTTTGTTGTTATTATTAACTATTT
This sequence comes from Psylliodes chrysocephalus, assembly GCA_927349885.1. Lineage (NCBI taxonomy): Eukaryota > Metazoa > Arthropoda > Insecta > Coleoptera > Chrysomelidae > Psylliodes > Psylliodes chrysocephalus. The sequence goes on from OV651826.1 coordinate 3,617,906, forward strand.
TTAAATCTTACGTGACATGCCGTTGTGGCTGGATAAAAGTTTGTGTTTATTTTTCAAACACCTTCGTTTGGTAGGTAGGAATGTAGCTATGAACAAGTACGTACTAGTAATATTAGTTATTTTGTTATTAGTTTATTATTAGTACCTATGTATTATGTATTACCAGTTAAATAGTAAAATAAATACATATAATGATAAATTAACTGTGGATAATTTCATTTACGTTGCGTTACGTGGCTTCCGTGTGGATAGCTCGCTGTTTATTCCAAAATTAACAAAGTAGCTCAACACATTGAGAGGTTGGCGACCACTGGCTTATAGAATAATTTTTAAATTGTTTTACGGATGATGTTTTGTCAAAATTAAGAATATTGAGATTCCATTTACAAACACTTTCATAGGATGATAACCGCAAAATAACATTGGCTACAAAGACCTATTCGTTTACTTTTTTTGTTTAATACAACAAATAATAAGATCAACAAGAACTTCTTTATAATTGATGGTGATACTTAACTACTTACATAACAGTAATAAAAAACAGCTTCTAATAGTTTTCAAAAAATAATAAATATTATTTATGTATTTGGTTATTTTATTTATAATATATACTAATGACTTTTCTTCTTTTCAGGTTAGTTATGTTTATGGAACTTCAAATAGTCCTCTTTGATACCTTGTAAGTAAAAAATAATAACAATATATAATAATATACAAAAGTAAATCATATTAAAATTAGTACTGAATTTTGTTTCGTCTTCTTTGGTTTCTTCATAACACTGTTAAATAACCTATTGATTTTAATTAAATTTCATTAGTATAAAACAGTAAAAATGAAATCAACTTCATGCAACAATTTTAATATAAATGGTGGCTAATAAAGATTAAGTAATATAGCAACGATTATTTTATACTTGTTAAATAATTTTTACTTAATCTTTATAAATGTATGCTTAAAATAAAATTTAAAAATTAGTCAAAAACCTGCACCAATGCAATTTTTGTTTATCATTTAAAAAATCTTTCATTACTTTAATGGCTATATTTAACAAAAATAAAACAACAAAAAGGATGTCATTAAGTTTCATAATTATTGGTAATTTTAGATTTTAAAATGATCATTAAAAGTGTAAATATCACCTTTAAATATATACAGTGTGTTCCATATGTATAAAATAAATTAATTTTTAGTGTTATTATGTACTTTTAGCAAAAAAACCTGAAACAGGTCGATTTCAATTCTTAATTTTTAATTTGATAATTTATGGTATGAAAATATTACCCCTCTTGCCACACATCTGAATTATGAGCAACCTTTCGAAAATTTTAAATAAGGAAAAAATTCAACAATATAATGTTTTTTAAATTTGGTACATTCGTAACTGAAAAAATTAATTTTGAAAATGTAAAATTATAATAATGGTTCCATCAGAAAACTACGTAAAATGAAGCAAACAATGGTACAAAATATTTAGAGTGTTTTTTAATTTATTTTGCTTCGTTCTACGTTTAAGTTTTTTGATGGAGATGTGAGAATGTTAAATTTTCAAAATTAATTTTCTCAACTATGCTCATATTTCAAAAGGGGATGCAAGAGGGGCAATTTTTTTTTACTATAAATTGTCAAATTTAGAATAGAAACCGACTTATTTCAGGTTTTTTTTTTTTTCAAAAAGTACACAATAACGCTAAAAATGAATTTATTTTATACACATAGACCGCACAGTATAATTTAAATGCTTCTGTTTTATATGAATTTGGGTAGTTCTATTTTTTATTGCAGTTGGAGCTGGTATGTTCAAAAAACTAATTACAAAAATGCCGTTATAGTGGCAACAGTCAATATCTCTAGGAACTTGTGTTTTACAATGACTTTAAATAAAATGTTTTCATTAATAAATAAAGTGTACATAAGATAATTTCTAACATTGTATGGCAAAAAAACATATATTTTACCGAAAGCTGCAAAATTAAAATAGAGCAATTCGTAAATACTGGGTGAGAATTTTAACAAGGCCACCCTATATAACACTACTCGAAGTTGATATGTAAATTGTATATTTAGTATTTCCCATATTATAGACATAATTAAATTACGGTTTAACTAAAATTAGAGGTATAAAAATCATAGGAAAATGTTCAACTGGTGAATAGGGTTTGATACTTTGATTAAATTAGATTTGGTTAGGGCTATAGGCCATGGAGCCTCCCCTACCTTAAATTTTTTAGAGCTATGTTGGATATCCCTTAATCATTAATTTGGTAATTTCTAATAGACTCCATAGACTAGGAAGTAGCTTTCCTGTGAAGCTAATTGTCCTTGATTAGTCTTGATGTAGTTTCCTCTTCTTTCTGGCATATATCTGTAAATCCTACAATGCCCTGTTAGTAGGCCTACTAGTACTCTAGTATTTTTCTTATTATGGCTTAGTATATATCTATCTGAATTAGGGTGTAGTTCAAAGTCCACTCGTACTGAAGTTCTAAGCTTATTATACCCCTCGCAGGTTAATATTCTTGATGAATCCAAGAATACGTCTGATGGGCGCTTTCGCGATTTCTTTAGGTTCCGAATATTGTACTATTCCCGTTCCCATTTAAGGTTCCGACAATGGCATAGCCTGTGAATATGAGTTTCGTCCTCCTTTTTATATAATCTGTATAGGTAGTCATCAGATATCCCTAAGAGATTTAGGTGTCTTCTAAAGCCGCAGTGTCCCATAAAGAGTGCTTTTACGGCCTTTAGCAGTTGATTTTGTCTGCTCTATAAATATTTTGAACTGTCAAAGTCCAGAAAATTCCAATCAAAGCCTATGGTGTTCTCTATTCATATGTTCCGTTAGTACTCATTTTACATTTTGGTATGAAATAACACATCAGCTCCCTTTCTGGCTAGGTGGTCTGCTTTTTCGATTCCCAACACTTTCTCATGTCCCTGCACCCATTCAAGAGTGTCCTTTCTATGTTCTGCCAGGGCCTGGAGGGACTGTTGGCAATTAAATATTAATTTAAATTGTACTTCTACCCTTTTCAGTGCTTTAAGGGCTTCTTGACTGTCTGTCATAATAAAGACCCTTTTATCTCTAAAATAGTCATTTAGCATAACTTTGGCGCAGGCATTTATTTCTGTTACTTAAACCTGAAAGACTATTGTCAGTGACCCCAGGTTCAGACTTATGGTCCTTCCTGAGTTCACATAGTAAATCCCAGCTCCTGTACTGTTTTTCATCTTCAAACCGTCTGTAAACCAGATTGATTCGTTTTGTTTTGTATTAAATTTCTCTCTTTTCACGGCTTTTTGGCCCTTTCTGGTATTTGAATAACGAAAGGTGTCCTAAAGTCATGAATAATAGATGTTCTATTCGATGGCACTTTTAACACCGGATATTGTTTTAATTTCTTTAATATCATTGTGTGGTATTCTTTTCTAAAAAGTTCACATCAAAATCAATCAGTAAACAACCCGTATGCCGCCGCCTCCCTTTCGACCACAAAGTGTAATAGAAGAAGACCTAGCAGTAACTCCATTGCTGCAGTGGGCGTAGTTCTAAATGACCCTGTTATTATTAGAAAGGCCAGTCTTTATACCTTATCTAATTAGCCTTGTCCCACCATATGACTGATGACCGAGTTATAACAAGTAATACAACCATGGTATAAAGCCATCGCATCATACTTGGTTTAAGACCCCATGTGTTCGCTACAATTCGTCTACAGGCCGATAGTATTTTTACAGCTTTTTCTTTGTTTTTTCTATATGCCTGAAGAAGCTAAGCTTGTCATCAAGACTGATTTCAAGATATTTAACCTCCTTAGCCATTTTTAGATGTTCTTCCCACATATAAAGCTCCTTCATTCCTTGAAAGTTTCTTTTTTTTTTGTGAATGCAACAACAGAAGTTCTCATCGAGTTTGTGGAAATCCCTCCTTTGGGAACCATCTTTTGACGACATTTAGTGCCTGTTGCATCCTTTCGGAAACAAGAGCCCCAAATTTACCATTTACTACGATGCTTATGTCGTCTGCGAAAGCTTGACATGTATAACTTTTTTCTCTCTAACTCCCATAAGAATTTATCAAGCACCAGGATCCACGTGAGTGGAGATAAGACTGCTCCCTGCTCCCTGTAAACTGATACCTCTCTTGTGTTAAAGATATTACTGGTAATGGTTCTATGATTAAACATGAACTCACTCTACTGCGTAATGCAGTGTTCTACGCCACGCCTATACATCGATTTCAGTATTAAATTTCACGAGACCGAAAAAAAGTTCCTTCTATATCTAGGAATACTCATAGTGCTATTTTTTTGCTTTTCAATGCTAGTTCAGCCTTAAGAGCTAGCCTATGTATGGCTGCATCGCAAGACTTTCCAGATTGGTAGACAAACTGGTATCGATGTATCTGGTTATACCGTAGAACATCGTCCACTATATATCTATTGATCAATTTCTCCAAGGTTTTTAGAAGAAATGATGTTAGGCTAATTGGTCTGAAAGATTTGGTCATGAAGACAACTCTTGCAGACCTCCAGCTTTGTGGAACATACCCGAGGGCTATACTAGCTCGGAATAGTTTACACAGTGGTGTCCCTCCAATACTTTCTGGCACTTTTGTAGAAGTGTCGGGATTATACCATAGTTAAAAGAAATTTATTGCCAATATAAGTTTTGTTCTGTTTACTACCGAAGTTTCTGTTACCAGATTAAACAGCATATACCTATGATCGGAAAGTGACGCTTTTTTTGAGACGTGTCACTTCCCCACCAACAAACACTCCCATTGTGTACCAAGGGTTATATCAATTACTTCCCTTTGCACAGAGGTTACGAAGATTACTTAATTTCCAACGTTTGCCACTTCTAGTTTATTGGAAGCAATACATTCTAGAAAAGCTTCTCCTCGGTTACTGATTTCACTGCTCCCCCTTACTATATGGTGAGCATCCGCATCACATCCTAGGAGAAGTTCGATTTTGATCTTTTCTCAGTGACTAACCAGTTCTCTTACCTCATAGGTTGGAGGGAGGGTCAGGTTGGTCATATGACAGATAGATGGATCCAACAATCAAATTAGTTTCTCCATCTAGCTTAAAAAATATTTGTACAAAATTCCCATAGTGAAAACATCTTTAAGATTGTATTTGCAATAATGCAGGTTCTTGTGTGCCCAGAGTGAATCATGTCATAGACCCCTGATATACGCAACCCTCTAATTCGCTCCTTGTGTATAAGGCGTTCTTAGATTAGAGCAAAATCAATGTCTTGTTTTATTATACATCATTATTATACAGCATTGGTTGCTTGCTCCCGTTTCCTGGTCCAGAATTCACTGGTAGAGCGGTCCGCCCTGTGCCAGAAGAACTGGGTCCTGCCACAATCCTCACATCTATTGATGCTTAAGATGCGCCGCCCTGACCCTCCTGCTCATAGGTCCTGCTAGTTCTAGCGTTTTGTTAAAGTCTTCTTCGCTTTTTCCTGAAAGCTTCTGTTTTTTTGTTTTTGGTTGTCCTTATTACACATTGTGTTGCCCGGTGCCCCCAGGGAAACGTTAGTTATCGCATCTACCCCTGCGACAATTCGTCCGTCGACACGTTACCTTACACGTTAGACTGGGTGAATTGATTCGCAGCAGAAGCCTTCGCAAAAGATTTTGAGAGTTCTAGGCTCTCTCACTCTACTTATCTATCACTAACCAGGAAAATCCTGGCAGTTTTCCTATCCACCACCCGAAGACGCGCTCAGTTGTCACTCAATTACTGAGATGGCTTAGTATCATTTATCTTTAATAAAAATATTCAAATATACCGTTCCGTCACTTGAAATCGTCCTCCGCCCCTCCAAATCAAGTCCCAACTAGGGGCACAGAAGCACAAAGGTAGTCTCGGTATTCCTTTTATAATTTAATTAACTGACGTGGACGATACATTAATTGCTGATTACTTGAGCCATATTAAACATTCTCCGCTTTTAATTATTGATTTTATTGCGCAAAATATTTTATGAAATATTGCCGTGTGGGTTAATGAAAATTCAATCATTATATGGAATTTAATTTAGCTTATCATGGTCGGTATAGTAATTAATTAATAGTAATAATAGTAATGGGTGGCTCAGTGAAGTCTGCCTTTCCAATCCAACAGACCGAGGTACACATTTCACCGTTAGCCGGGATTTTTATAATTTAATTAAAATAAAAATGAATTTTGGATAGGATTCCACACTAGATCATTTAATGAACATATATATATATATATATATATATATATATATATATATATATATATATATATATATATATATATATATATATATATATATATATATATATAATATATTGTGATGATATATTTATGTTGCTTAATTCTCGTGAGGCACTGTACAAATACTCACATTTAAAAAAAAAATTCTCAAAAATTTGCAAGGTAAGGTATAGTTAAAAGTTCAGTATTAGATAAATAAGGACTTCAACTATTAGAAAAAAATTAATTTTAGTCATAATCTAATAACTTTTTTTTTAACATTTGAGGCGAGAGGTGTGGCGAAAGGACCTCCTTAAGATTTTTATTTTCTTTTAATTTAAGCAATCAACACTTTACTAAAGAAAATATTAAAAAGTGATTTTAATTTGTATTCATTCGGTTCCAAATAATTTTAATAAAAAAATAATAATCAAATTTGGTTCAAATTCTTACTCAATTTTCCCTGGCCAGCTTCAATCAAAATGAAAAGTTCTGTTTAACATTTAAAGTTATCAACACTTACAGTAGATATTAGTAACGTCAGCATGAAATTGACTCGTCTCTCAGTCTGGGTTCAATGGGCTATCCTATGAAATGCTTAAACTTGTAGGTTCGTTTGCTGGGAATTATAGGTTATCTGAAGAAAAGTTCGATATAATAAAACAATAAAAATTAGGTGAATGACATTTATTATTAAACTGTTAAAATGAAAACGGTATTGGTAATGACAAGTTCAATAGGAGAAGTTTCTGCTTATTATGCTCTGGTCAGTAATAATTAATCTCTATCATACTATATCTAATATAAAGTTTTATTTTATACCACTAGTCTCCACTATGTCATATTTGTATGAATGAAATGTCTATTGAAAACTACTGGTATGTTCTACTTCAAGATAAGGAAATCAGAAAGTCTATTCTATTTTAAAGGAAAAGTTCATACATGCATGTAAGTAACAAGAAAAAGAATACGTTGGGTTTTTCTTTGTACTAAAATGTTCACATCTATTGTATGTGTATTAGGCCTCAAAACCACTATGAAACCTTTACACACACACACACAAAGCTAGGGCTGCGTCCGTGTATGTCTCCTGGTCAGGACAAACCTCCTGTCAATAATTTTATTAATATTGTTCTGGAATCACCTGGGACCAACTGCGAATTCAGTCTCAGGTTATCTGCTTCTTCGGTGAGTATTTTGCCTCTCTTTAATTATTTAAATACTACTTTTCTTTATTAAAAAATCAATTTTTTTTTAACTATCATCCTTTTTTTGTCAAGATGAAGGAAACCCAAACTTGTCTCCTCGGAAACCAACCAAAGTCATCCCTTTTTTAATGTTCAAAATCCTATCTACTAGATTACAAAATTTTCTTTTCTAATCATACATACAGGATTTAACAAAAAGGTGGATTAATTCAATCCATTTTACACTATCCTAATCCCTAATATCTAATTCTTATAATAGTGTTTATATAAATGGCAAATTTATCATTTGAGGTTTCAAACACATTTCAAAATGTTTTAAATCAATAACTGTACCAAATCAACGTTAATTATTTATAATTTTGAATTTATGAATCTTTTTGAGCATATTAAATAACTTAAAATTCTGCTTTGAAATTAGTTTTAAACCCACTTCTCCTTATAAAAAAAAACTATAAACTAAATTTGATAAGAGGCTTTAAGAACAAACTTCCTATTGATTTTTTAACCAAAAACCTTTTCTTATTCAACATTACTAACATTACTTAAAGGATAAGATTCCAAAAATGTATAACCAATACGATTGTTAGAGATCATTTAGAATTTAAGACTGTAGACTATAAATGTTTCTAACTTTAAATGTTTAACATCTTCCTAAAATAATTTTAATGTAAACTGTACCATTTTAATATATTACTAAGCAAAAATAACAACCTATTGTTTTTTTTTATTTAGATACGTTTTAATAAGTATATTAAGTTTAGAATAGGTAAATAAGTACTCTTAATCTTAATACTACCCCTTAAACCGAATATACATTTACTCTCGCTTGGTACGTAGTACAATAAAAGAATATAACTCTCAGTTACAGATTATAACTTATTTGCAGACTGATTATCGTTGTAAATAACCATAGGCATAGGAATTTGGATAAGGTCACTTAATAAATTTTGTAAGTAGGTATATAGTTTTCTTTGCAGATTCTGAAATAGCTATATATTCAGATTTAGTACTTAACAGATACACAGCACCTACTGAATGCCAACCTCTTCATAATATTTACACCCCGCACCCTGTAATAATCTTACCTGTAGATTTGTACTCTAAACACATTTCAATAATACCTATCTTCAAATATGTTTGGCATATTTACACAGTTTCATCGAGTAATTTGAATTAAATTGACGTAATGTGTATACTGCGAAATTGAGGATCTTGGAGCAAGAGAGGTCTATGTAAAATTTTTGCTAATGCTAAACTACGTACGTACAGTGGGGTATGTTTCAAATAAATAATCCTATGAGTTCTGCACTTTACTATTTTGGCATACTTTTCGAGCTAAAGTAGTCTATATATAAACCAAACATTTATTTCTAGAGTCGTAGGGCTAAAGTGATCTATGTTACATTGCGTTACTTAGATCACTGTATTTTGGCAAATACGTGCAATTTTAAAGTGATACATGTAATGCATATTGCAACACTGTCGTTTTAAATAAAATAGAAAAAAAGGTCTTGGGTCAAGAAGATACTTGTTTATTAACTTGTCATTTAAAAAGAACGCTACTACTTCGTACCTCAAAACTAGGGAACTGTATTATTAACGTTAATACCTATAAATTAGGAACTTATTACTATTTATCACAGAAGGAATTAATAACCTGCAATATGTGGATTGAATCTACCGGAGTTAAAGGATCTTCAAAAATAGTATCTGCTTATCTTCACTTCATTGCCTCATCTCTGTATTTGTAACGTGTGGAGAGTGGGTAATCCTACGGTACTTGAACCTTACTAGGACATTTTGTATATCCTCGGAAATTGATAGCTCAACAACCAGCCTACAGATTTGACGTCGTCGAAAGGTGCTTCCTGTAATGAGAAACCAGAATAAATGGCTTGATTCAAGATAAAATAATGCGTACAAAATGAATGAAACTGACAAACGAATATTAGTAATGATTAATATACAGGGCGGAAAATAGGGAAACATATCACACTTCTCTTATATCGGGCGGTGTGAGTCAAAACTTGCCGAACACAAATCTTCCATTAAATGAGAGCGTCGGAAAATCATAGAGGATATTCTCGATGGTCTCATCTTCTTGTTCGCACCCCCTGCAAAGTGCGTATTCGGACTGTCCCATGCTATTGAGATGCTTCCGTACTTGACAATGTTTAGTCAGAATACCTGTGATCAGGCGCAGATTCTGTCGAGTCATAGTCTAGTATTCGATTACTGTGGTGTAGTCAGGGTAACATAAAAGCTCCCTGGCAACTTAACAGCTTCTTGTTTTAGTCCACATTTCCTTGAATGTCTTTAATTAGGTTTGTCACCACCAACGTTGTCAATTTAATGAAAGGGCTAAGTTCAAAACGTATTTGGTTGCCTCATGCTGGAAGGCAACATGTAGCACCAGAAATTAATGAAGAAGTATTACCAAACCTTGGAGAACTTCAGTACAAGATGAGGTATAGTCCGAGAGAGAAATGCATAAAAAAAAAGAAGGAGGGTATGGGTATTAGACGAAAGGAACATCCGAAACATACAAAACCAGGGAATTGCGAAGAACACATATTTGTGTATTAAGAGTGAAAAGTAGCAGGGCACGAAAGTCTGTCGAAAGCGGCAACGAACTTTTTTCTCAAAATACAAACAAGATTTTTTCTACGATCACATTATTTAAAGAAATAGATACAAAAACTGAAAACTTGTAAGTAGTGTATAATGTGTTGCATATATCTACGTTAATCATGAAAAGCAGTGTTGATATTCAAAGTTAATTTAACTTATTTAATAAAACAAACAACATTAAAACTACCGTGCAATTAACTTGGAAATCATTTATTAAGAAGATAAATTTTTACATTAAATCTAATTTAAATTAGGCGAGTAACAAAGCTGTCAAGTTTTCCGCTCGGCGAGCGACAAAGCTGTCACTTAATGTCAGTTCGTGGAAAACGTCAACTTTGGGGTTGTATTTCAAAGCGCAAAAGCCTACTTTGGATAGTAATCGTAGAAAAACACCTTTTTATGATCACTGAGCACATATAACAAACAATCCCCCAATTTCATCGAGGATTTAAAGCATAATATTCTATTTCGTTTCATTCAAAACCTCGACAAACGACTAAGTCAGGCACACGTTTTCTAAAGAAAAAATGGAACAGCAGTAAGTAGAAGAGCAAAGAGAGAACTGGATCAGTGAGGGGTGGCAATGAGAATTCTGGATCATGCAGTCTAGGCTATGCAATAGCAATGAGAGTTCTCAATCAAGGTACTGTGTTGAGAGTTCTAAATCATAAAATAGCAATGAGAGATCTCGGTCATGGAACTAACTGTATTGAGACTTTAGGGCCATGCAGTCTAGGCTATGTAATAGCAATGAGAGTTCTCGGCCAAGGAACCCTATGATACTTCTAGACCATGCAATAGCAATGAGAGTTCTCGGTCATGTATACAAAGCGGGGACACGATAAATTGGGTGTTTTGGGCCAATAATCTGTTTTGGGGAATTCTGGTCCACGTATACAAGAATATGGGTGACGTTTTCTGCAATCAAGAGACCGTTTTTGGACATTCTGGATCTCAATGATAGAAGCAATAAATTAAATATGCTAATTAACTAAATAAATCATTATAGATAATTGGTTTGTTTTGAAAAAATTATGATCTAATTACCATAGTAATTTTGTTTGCGCTTTCAAAAATACTGATAATATTCTGTTATCTCTAATACAGTCATTATATATGTATTTTCTACAAATTATAATAAATGCTTGTTTGTTTTGCAAAAATAATTATGTAAGAAATGTATGTCACTGGCTACTGCTAGTATAAAAATCCCTGGCCATTAAATATAAACACAATTAAAGTTTTTTTGTATTCGGTTGAAGTTCTCTCAGTAAGTGTGAATTACTTAGCAAAAATAAAAATTCTATTTAGATTATAATTGTAGATTGATCTTTCAGCAATTAATAAAGAATTTCAACTTACTGAAAAACCAATTTCCAAATTACGTGATTTACTATTCGACACACCATACATACGAAATTTTTTCCTTAAGATTTGTAAAAACTAAATACGGACTCAGTGCATTGGTTGAACTGCAAACGCAAGTCGTGTTTCTACCGAAACGAATAAATTCTGTGCTGAAGGGGTAGGAATCCAAGTTTGAGGGAATATTATCTAATATATGAGGGAACGTTAGAAGTTGGGAAAGCAAATTCGGCCCAAAAATTCAGGATAGTTAAAAAAGGAGAACAATGAACACACAGTATTGTATAAATTGTAAAAAATATTTTTGGTTTTTGAGAAAAATCTGTGCATTCATTTTTATCAAAGCTCTTTCATTTTCAAGATTTAAGTTCTAAGGAATCATCTCCAAAATTAAGCGAGTGTCTTCCAAAATTAAGTGATTGCCTCTTATATAATAAAATATTAAAATTGTTATTTTGGGCATAAATCTTTGAGAGTATTGTACAGTGCAGTAGTATTAAGTTGTATAGCTTCTTAATTAACTTTCTAATATAATTTTGTAACTTACCAGTAGCATAACCCATACGGCTACCCATGCCCCAAACACAACTCTGCTTTCCTATATTTTTAAAATATATTATATCTAGACCCTATTATATATTTGTATCCCAATCCCAGATTATTACTCTTCCCTTTTAAAGAAAGTCGTCCAATCAAGGAGATTACCCTTTTAGCGGCCATCTTATCTGGCAGACATACTTAAGAAAAGGATTATTTCTGTGTTTTGTACCCATATTTTTAGTATCATTAAGTAAAAATACCATGTTCCATTACAATTCAACATTTAATAAATGGTGTAAATGGCGCAGAAATAAAAATATTAAAACGTTCGTTCCCTCTATAAATGATGTTTTAAACTTACTTCATATGGAATTTATATTAGAATCGAGACATAATACTTTAAATTGCTATCAGTCTGCACTAAAATTTTTATTTATTAAAATGATATGCAAAATTTAATACTAAAAGTGTTTTTCAAGAAAAGTCTGTTCTTTCAAGATATAATGAATGGTACGTGGGATCCACAAACTCCTTTAAAATATACGAGTATATCTTCATTATATCACTTAAAATCCTTAGGTTATTAAATAATTACCCTATTAGATTTAATATCCTACAGAAATGAGAAAATATAGAAGAAGTGCCGAGTTTTAGAATTTTTATTTCAGACTTAACTGAACTCGGCATCTAATAGATAATTATAAGATAAAACGAACTTACCTGAAGTGAAGTTCGATCTTAATTATATGATGCCTCGTCGAAGTAAATAAGATATATGTCGCCCCCTGTATATGCTTCGATTCGACCACATAGTTAAAAGCTGGAACTATTTGATATATTCTAAAAAACTTCTAAAAAAAATATTGTTGCCTGAAAAGATTTTGCCATTTCAGGTTCAGCTATTTGCGCTATATCTAATCTGTAACAGTTTAGTGAATTATACGATAAATCACTATAAAATTGTCTTGTTAAATAGTCTATCATGGACTTTCAACTACAATTTTAAACGGGAGTTATATTTTTTAGGCATAGTATCCGATATCCATGAGAGTTTACTAAATAATATCCCTGCCATCAGGGAAATTATTCCTGAGAAAGGATGGGTTATCCTATCAAAAGAAAGTAAGTCCTTATTAGGAGTGAATATCAATGTCTAATCTACTCATAGGAATAAAAATAAAAATAACGGATACCAAGGCTGAGAGTCCCATAATGGTACCACCACCACGACTTTCACCTTTTTGTTTACTGTAGTAGTACTTATAAAATTATATTAAAAGGCGGAAATGTATAAAATTAAAGATTTTAACCAGTTAAAAATGCATTACTGGCTACTGTGTTTGGGTTTCTCAGCCAAGATATAAATCGTTTACATTTAGCATTTATTATACTTGCAAATAAGTTTTTTCCGGGATACCGGAACGGTTATTCTTTTTTAAAAAACGGAAAACTGCTCTTCTCCATTCCGTCTACTATTTTGAATAACGGAAAGCTTTATCAGCTCGATAATTAAATTTGGAAAAATATAAAGAGGCAATGGTTCACATCATCGTCAAATTGTATGAGAAAGAGTATTTAAGTTGGGATATTAATATAATTATTATGATCCCATTCTTTTAACACATAATGATAGTAGCCACAATGTTATCTTATCGGTACAGTATATTAAATTATGGTTTTTCGTTTGTAAAAACATTTTAACCTGACCAAAACTGATAAAAGCTGTAGAAAATTTATATGATACTCTTGTTCAGATTCTGACCAATAGACCCATTGCAGAACACGCTCCATCCCTTCTTGAAAGCGTCTGTAAAAATTTCAATATCAAAGAAATCTACACGAATATGATATCTACTATCACGTAATTTATTAATCCAGCATAACGAAACATTTGCTAACTCTTTAGATATTTTCATTACTGAATTGTTATCCCCTTTTGCTTTTTACGAGCTAAGAACTTTTCTCACTCTACGATCTTTGTATAAAGTAAAGAGTATTGTATTGCTGGATATAGGCAGAAAACTAGTTTCTCCTACAATTTATAAAATTCTCTAATGGTCGGTCCATCTTTCTTTTACTGAAAATTATTTTATAATTTTATATAAGAAAACAAGTATAAAAAGCTAATTTTTCTAGAAAACCAATAGTTTCCGAAAAAACTTAATACATAGTGTCTCATATGAATTGCCTATTAACAAAAAAACATCTATGCATACGTCATATAAAAAAAACTCTCCTTCATAGGAAATAAATTAGTGGCTTCATCAGTTTTGTAAATACAAATGGGGCAACACTTACCCAAAAAACAGACAATTTGTACTCGTACAAAGAGTTCTTATATTTGAATATTTATTTATTTTTTGTGAGATTAATTAGTACTAAATGATGGGCATTTCTTAAGTCCACCTTTGCCAGGAAACAACATGGCCGATATTACTTTATGAACTTCTATTTTGAAATGTTTTGTTCTAATGAAACATTTTTAATTTAAGGAAAAACGGCTCAACCCTTCTAAAAAACCTTTTGAAAAAAATCCTCACATGGCTCTGCTTTCTGGACAGCACCCATCTTTAAACGTTTACAACACATTTTCTATAATATTAAGCTCGAAAACCGGCCATTTAGATTGTGTAGGAATAATCGTCTGTCTATGCCTCTTTATAAAGGGTATAGAATAACTACTAAGCCAAGACGAAATTTAAATTCTATCCCATGTAGTAATCGGAATGTAGCTCAATATACGTAATGAGAAGCTGATGTCACAATCAGATTAAAAAGAAGATGTAACTCATGATTATCCGATGAAGCAGTTAAGGATGTACACTTACTATGGATCTCATATATATATATATATATATATATATATATATATATATATATATATATATATATATATATATATAAACAATAATTTCGATGTCTTAGTCGAGATGTAACTTAAAACAAATAGTCATTATCTGATGTCACAATCAGATTGATATTAGGATGTAACTCATGATTATTAAATGTCATGATCGGACTGTAACTTGATGACGAATTATAGGTTGTATAGGTACTTGCTTTTTATTCTATAAATATACATAAATTATATCCGATATCGTAGTCGGAAAATAGCTCAAAATAAATATTGAATATCTGATTTCACAATCAAATTAAAATGAGGATGTAACTCGTGATTATCCGATGTTAGGATCAGACCATAACTTTATAATGCAGTCAAAAATGTATACTTATTTTAATTTTATTACTACGTATAAATTATATCCGATTTTGTAACCGGAATGTAGCCTAACATACCTACATATTGAATGTGTGATGTCACAATCAGTCTGAAAATTAGGATATAACTCTTGATTATCCGATCCTATCCAATCTGATTCAATGGCGCAGTCCAAGATAATTTGGATTGTAAAAATATATCCAATCTGGTAATTTAAATAAATTGATATCACAATCAGATTAAAAAAGAGGATGTAATTCATAATTATTCGATGTCATAACTTGATGAAGCAGTAGAGGATATATACTTACATGATGAAAATGATAATAGTCTGATGTCATAAACGGATATAGGTATGGCTTCTTAATCATAAATGTCCAGTGTCACAATCAGAATATTCTTTAATAACATAATCAAGAAATATTTTAAATACTCTTAGAAAATATTCTTTTATTGTAACCAACTACTGTTATCACAAACAGCAAAATTCTGTATCTACTGTTGTCAAAAACAATAATATGTAAATATTCGTTATACTTACCAAACAGTGCAGGATTTTCTTATTATTAACTGTCATCACAAACAGTCCAGGAATCTCATTGATATCACTGTTATCACAAACAGTCTGCCATTGATATCTACTGTTATCACAAACAGTCAGCCATTGATATCCACTGTTATCACAAACAGTCAGCCATTGGTTTCTACTGTTATCACAAACAGTTATCTGTTGATATCTACTGTTATCACAAACAGTCAGCCATTGATATCTACTATTATCACAGTCAGTCGTTGATTTCTACTGCTATCACAAACAGTAACCTGAAAATATCTACTGTCATCACAGACAGTAAACCTGCTATTATTTACTGTTATCACAAACAGTGCGGAAAAAAATTCTATATATAATGTCATCAGTTAAGTTAAAATCTTAATTTATACTATTATTACAAACAATAAACTGCTATTATATACTGTTATCACAAACAGTGTAAATATTCATTTATAATGTCATCAGTTAAGTTAAAATCTTAATAATCTACTATTATTACAAAAAGTAACCTACTTTTATCTACTGTTATTAGAAAAAATGACTTGAAAATATCTACTGTCATTACTGACAGTAACCTGTTATTATTTACTGTTATGACAAACAGTGTAGGAAAATATTCGATTATAAGGTCATAAGTTAAATTAAAATTTCAATTCCTACTATTATCACAAACAGTTTGATATAAATGTATTATCAATTACAGTGTGTCCAACGATGTCATTAATCATTCAATTATTCAATAAAGGATAAAAATAAAACTGTCATCAGAAAACAGTTTTGTTATACATATAAGCAACAGTAGTATAAACATTATCTACTGCAAAAAAACAAATATTTCAAGTAACTAGATATCAAGTTTCAATGTATATCTATTTTCATTTAAAATTTTTTTTACCTTAAGCCTATAAAAAAAAGGCCAATAACAACTACTTTCGTAAAGAAATAACTACACACTAGAATTTAAAAATGGTAAAGAATAAACGAACTTTTACCAGTAGGTATCATAAAAAAAAAAACTAAAAATTTTCGTTCAATACCAAACTATTTAGCAGTGAAAAAATCGTATAAATAAAATACGTATTAATTTTCGGCATTAAGGCAATTACTTACCGTTTTCAATGACACAATAACTTTATTGTTGATATGACGGGAGAATTGCTTAACAAAACAAAAAACTTTGTAGATTCAATCGATGAATTTCTCGCTAAACCATCTATACAACACGTTCTTAACGCGGAGAATGCTTATTCGACTTTTTTTTTGAATGTTTATTATTTAGGTTTAGTCATCGGTACACTTTGTTTTTGAATTTTCAATATAGTTGTGATCTTTACGACACATAAACAAAGACTGAAGCAAAGTGTTGAGATGAGGGAATTGGTGGAGAAGGGAATATATCAAATAGTTCCAGCTTTCAACCATCTGGTCGAATCGAAGCATATACAGGGGGAGACATATATCTTATTTACGAGACGAGGCAGAAATATAATTACAATCTGTATTAGAAGTCCCTGAATGTATGAATAATACAGAATTATGGGAAGCTAGGACGTTAATATATTATTATTAGATACTATTGGCTCCTTTAATAGGAAATATAACGTACAACAAACCACATCGTAGTGCTTCCTCACAAACTTTTTCACGTTGGATTTTAACAAAGCTAAGTAAATTTGGGCTGGATATATCTATTTTCCTGGCTCCACCTCCGCTGCCATGAGAGCAGGTGTAAAGATTGAAACCATTAGGAATGCTGTGGACTGGGGGCATAATTCAGATTTCTTTTCAAGGTTTTAGTGTAGATATTTTAAAGAGTACGAAAGTTACGCCCACACAATATCTTTTGGGCGAGAATTTATAAAATTTAGAATTTCTAGTTTTAAATTGTTAATCTCCTTATTATGAATTAGTTACAAATCGAAAGTTTTTTAAAGTTAATGTAGTTTTAAAATATTTGAAATTAGGAAAATCAGTTTACTGGCTTTGCTTTAAACATCTATAAGGACGTGGTTCGTGTTATAATTAAAAATTAAACGACTTGCCTGTGAGGAAGTTCAATCCTAATTATATCAGGACCACGTCCATATAGACAAATCCTCAAGTCAAAATTTTGAAAATTATTTAATAGGTATATCAGTACCTTGGAGATAAAATGCACTATGTCATTCTAGTCAACTTTTTAGTAGAGCAGACTGAATGCTAGCTGGACACTTTTCGTATTCCATATTTACATATAATAATTATATTTCGACAAAAAATGCAGTTAGCCTCAATTATTGTCACAATATGTATTGTTTACTAATAATCTTACTATTAAAACTTTTTTCTCAATATACATGAATTGGTGGTTTTTGTAACATATTTCTATGACATAGTGTCATATACCTCCAACATGCCTTTATCAATAACTAACATGAGAGTTAAAAAGTATTGTTTAACGTTGAACTTTTAAGTTTATTGGACATTGAACATAGTGTTATCTTTTTTAAGTCAACTTTTATTGTGACATCAGGACATATATATGATATAGAATACCCCTGAAAAGGTTTTGATCAGCCGATTTTAAAAATATAACCTTTATAAAACTGCACTATTTCGACATAGTTCAGTTTACCTCCCAGGTAGATATCAGTAAATATTTAATTTAGTTTTCATGATATAGGTACATACCTAACATAGACACTATTAAGTTTCTTGAATTAATTTAGGCCATTGCAATATTTATATTTTATATCGTCTTTAAAATAACTGTAATGTAAGTTTATAAAATCCTCAGCGCTAAATCAGTCTGACACTGTTTATCAGTACCTCTAGCATTTATAGATAGAGCATTTTTCTATAACTTCAAATTCATTAGGGAGAACCTACAAAATAAACAATTATTTATATAAAATTGTACTATGGTCAAGAAATTATCCTTGTTTAAGGTTCGATCTTTTCACTTCTGATTAAAGTTACATGTAGGTTAACTTGACATATTAACAAACAATAGTCCTATAGTTTAATCAGCAAGTAGTAATTCGTAAAAAAAATTTGCTCAATGCATAGTTGGATATAAAACACATGACTATTCTGTAGACCCTAGAACAAAAAACAAAATATAAGTTAAATCCATAATTAAGAAATAAACAAAGTTTTTTTTTACCTGAGACGTTTTTTGGTGAAAATCGTTAAATTGACCCACATACTTCCAATTTATTAGATACACAGTTTTATTTAAACTCAATTTATAATAAATACAATACACAATGAAAATTGTCTCATATGTTGATTTTTAGAACTTGACAGCTTGATTGGAGATTGAAGATAGAGAATGAAGTAGGTAGATACGACATAAACACTATTTTGTGATATGACAAGTGGAGACACTTTGAGTCATATTTTGATTAATTTTAAGTTAATAATTTTATATTTAAAGATTAACGGAATGAAAATCATTTAATATAACATAACATCATTTGACATATATTATAAAAAGGTAATGCAAAAGTGCAGACCTTTTTTTATTACCGTTATTGCATCTCTTTATTCTATATCTATGATTTAAAAGATTCGTATGCCCCGCCCTACTTTGGGACGTCACTGTATCTGTTGCGCAAAATAAGTTGATTTTAGTGATTTAAAACAGGTTATTGTTCGATTCACCGATCTGTTAACGTGTTGACATCTCTTTTTCGCTAAAGGCTTTCGGTAAAGCATCTTGCTTCCGCTGGCTCACTCAGAAAAGTGAACAAAGAGATGCGATTAGCCAGAGCGCAGTGGCGTACCACAAAATAGAGATTAATACGTATGAAAACAATAAACTTATTAAAATTGAATTTATAATTTTCATGTTATTTATTTTAAAGTATTGTGTTTTTATGAAATGTAACTGGGTATTCACTACACAAATGAACCAATCGAGAAACCGCCCTGTTCCCAACCCTTCTTCTGTATCGACAACTGATTTTTCGTTTTAAATGGGACACTTCGAATGTAATGAGTAGGACATACAAATGGGATCACGGAAAGCAAGGCTGGATTTAGTTCTTTAAAATACAGTGGCGTGTGTAATAACAGGATAATAATATTCCTTATAGGTAAGGAAGTTGAATCTTTAATTATATTCCGTTTCTTTTACCTTAAGGATAGTATATCTAAAAACAGTTTGTATAAACATTTACGTTTAGAGAAAAATAATTCATTTGCACTTTCTCGTTTCTTTATTGTCATTAATTTTAATGTATAGGTTTTTACTAATAATAGCAAATAAAATATCTGACAGTATTGTTAATTTTGAAAGCTTTATTTAAAAGAAAGAAATATTTTTTACTTTTTATTTGTAGCCGTGCTTTACGTTCGTGTTTATGACTGTCGTGTTTGTGATTTTTGTAAAATAACCATTTTAACGGCTCATTCTCTTTTTCATAAACGGAAGTTTCAAGGATTTATTTCATTCTCTATAACTTCTGTTTTATATTTGCGTCTTCTACATTACACTCGCAGATTCAACGCTAATTTTGTAATTATTTCTTCAGTATTTCTTAAATCGTTTCAATTGGTAATGTATTTCACTTGTTATATAATTTTAAATTATATCTCATTCTGATTCCCATTACTCTTCTTAGATATCGCATATGCATTATTTGGTGATAAACTCAACTTTTCGTAACAGGTACATAATGTTCAATTTTATGTAACTGATTATACAAGGTAAATAATTTTGACACTTGCTGCAATTACAAAAAAATTTAGTTTATATGTTAATATTAGAAAATTAAAGTATTTATTACTTATTTTAAAAAAATATCTGCTAAAATATAATTTTACCAACGTTTATAATACTTAATATAAGGTACGGAATTATCATTTGCAATAAATTCCTTGTCGCTTTTGTTTGCTTCCGAATTGTGAAAACAAGTGACCGATATGGGAAACTTCAATTTACCCAAAAGCTACCATTATCTACCATAATTACTGAATAGGATATTTTCAGTTTGAATGATATGTATGATAAGAAAAATGATTGTTGTAGGTAAATTTTTGTCGATTTCTATTTTTAGTATTGTCGCAGGTTAGTTTGCGTGTGGTTATTAAATAATTTAGGAGCGATTGAAATCTTTTAGGCTGCTACGAGCTACTACAGGTTTTACAGATATCTCCCTAATTTGGTAGTAATATATTCAAAGTTGGATATCGTATAATTCCCTATGTTATTCTTGGAAATAATAATAATGTAGGTTTTACAATATTTACTTGTCAAATATAGAAACGCCATTAAGAGATATCAATCTAATTTTTTAGTCTATCTTGTTATGACAAAATAGAAGAAACATACTCACTCAAACAATTATTCAATGAATCCATAAAAACCAATCTTCACTAATGATTCTAAATATAAACATGGAATCTCTTTTATCTTAACAAATAAATGGGAGGACAACATAGCTGTACCCGGGAATTTACCATCAGGGTGGTAGAAGCCCACCAAAATGGCCACTTCCAAAGATAAACCTCTCTGCTACGTTATTAGCCTGCAGGACATTGACGAGCTAAGAGGTTTGCTCTCCCTAGACACCTCTTGGCGACATCTCAACCAGTATTTTTTTTTGAAGAGCTGAGAGCCAGGTCATATATACCTCTGGAAGATACACAATGGGTCTAGTAAGGCGTAAGTGATATATAGCAACTCGCCTTCCCTAACGTCTGCAGTTTTCACACCAAAAAGTCTTTAGCAACTTGCACCGACTCTCTTTCATCCGTTCTTCAATAAAACGTTCTATTGTATAGGAGATTCAAGATACTTGTCACATATTTTGATATGTCCAATTGCTCCTTACATACACCGAGACATAAAATCGAGCATTAAACGAACCACTCGAAAGTATGTGTTAAATTCGTTCTAAAGCCAATAATACAAAATTAATTAATTAATTAATTAATGACCAATTTTAATTGAAAATATATTTAGTAGTATTAGATTTTATTTACTAACATGTCTATCTGTATCTATAATGTGTAAAAAGTTGATAGGTCCCTCTTAGCTCTTCAGTCAGCTTACAGATTTGATGTTGTTGAATACGTCACTGTTGTAAAAACAACCCCATAAAAGGCTTTATTCAACAGAAATACAACTATAAATAAAAACGATACAAACGTTACATTGTGACAATTATGGATAATAATACAGGATATGGATATACTATAACTAGATCACTACATTCTCCCCATCTTCAAGAACAATAGTAATCTTTCAAATGAAGAGGAGATTTTCGGACCCTTGCTGAATGTCGTGTCAATTCATCAGCGACAGCATCAGGGGTTACTTTAACGTAGAGCGTATTCATCATTTCTGGAGGGGTTTCAATAGAAGCGGACTCCATAGTTTTGTTTTTAAAATTTTGTGCAATTTCTGATTCAGCATTCTCGTAGTTTCTTTCATCTCCCGTAGGAGCTAAGGGACGATTTGAAACTGAGTTCCTCTGCCATCTGGAAGGAGTATGTAAAAGTAATCCGGATTTGCTTCTATTAGTTGGACTTCTACTATAGGCTCGTCTTTAGTTGATCAGACATATCCCTTCATCAAAACTGGACCCGGAGCAGATAACCAAGTTGGCAATGATTGTCCATTGATCTATCTTCGACTTCGATGAAACATTCTTTCTTGCAGAGTGTTGTTGGTCGTCACTGATAAATATTTATTCCTCTATCTCTCACAGTTCATTTAATTGTTTTCTAGATAATTTCATTGTCTCTCTCTATTTGTTCATTACCTTGAGGGCTGTAGTTCGACTAATAGCAACACCTTTTGAATTCAGATACTACTTTAGTTCTAGGGACATAAATGAAGAATGTCTATCGAAGTGAATAAAATTCGGTAAACCAAATAAATTATTTCGCTTAAACATCTGGTCTTGGAAAAGCAACGGAAAATTGACTATACTTGTCTATAACCGTCAAGAGATATTTATTACGAGATTTAGATCATAACGATCCTTTGTAATCTAAAGATAGTCTTTCAAAAGGACGAATTGCTTTAATTATTCTCTGATCATGTTTGTGAAATCTTGATTTTACCTCTGAACAAGTAGAGCATGATAGTGTCATTTTTCTTACACCATCTACGGAGTACGGCAAATACTTAGATCGCACCCAATGAGCGATCTTATTACATCGGAAAATTTGAGTATCCACTTAGCGTAGTGTGTAAACATTCCCAGGATCCGGCGAACTGACAACAGATTGGTAGGTGAATTCAACTCTCTTAGGGGACGGAGACAATCAGTATCTGTCTTAATAGTTTTATTTTTTATTGTATATGTAGATTTATGGATGTAATGGAAAATTGAGATTTTTCTTCATTAATAGGTAATTTGGACTTTCTGGTAACTTCTAAGAATCTATAGAGATTTAAATCATGTTCGTTCTGATTGCTACCGTATATAGTTGCATCATCTAGATATGCATAGGTGCCTTGGAGATTTTCTTCATGAATAATGGTATTTATAACTCTTTGAAATGCCGCTACTTCATTGGTAATAATTGGTAAAAATAGTACATTGTTTATCCTCTGTTTGAATTGGGCTTTGATTCTACACCCTCCTTAAATCTATAGTGCTGAAAACAAAATATCGTGATACTCTGAATATTAATTCTTCTATATTGAAGACCGGGTAAGCATCTAGTTCAGTGAATTTATTTATAGTTTGAGCATAATTAATAACCATTATTTTCTTATGATTACTGTTCTTAGTGACAAGACTTGACCTCTCTAAGCGAAACTGTTTTCTACGAATATACCGTCTGTAAGAAGTTTCTTGAAATTCAATAAATTCTAGACTTTCGTTTGAATGTCGATAAGATTTAATAGCGATAGGATGACAATCTGCATCAACGTTGGCACAAAGACGAGCGGGTGGTAAACGACAGCAGATTTTGAGAGTTTTATTTGGTCCGCCAAAAGAAACCTCAAGAGTTTTGTAATTGCTGAGGACATCAAGACCTATTATTACATCTGCGCACAAATTCTTCGCGTTAAAGAATTTTACACTTTTGTAAACTACACCTTGTATCTCTAGTGTCAACATATAGTTACCTTCAACGTTGGATGCAACGCCTAACGAGGCCATATTTATGATATCATTTTAAGGTAGGATTTGTCCTTTACATCGATTGGCAAAGGAAAAAATCAATAATATTTAAAGGACTTCCTGTATCAATCCGAGCTTTGACTGGTTTAACATTAACCTTAATATTAATTGTAGCTTTATTTAACTCAAAAGATGAAGGGTTGTAGCTGCAGCGCGAATTTCTGTTTTTTTTTTAATTGACTTTTACAGACTCTTGAGAAATGGCCAGTTTTCAAACAATTGTTACAAGTAGGACAGGCTTGCTGGACACTCTTGCCAGACATTCTTGTCGGACAGTCTTGCCGAAGATGTAGCACCAAGGAGTATACGCTTTCTATGAAGTTACGATCATATCGTTGTCATCAGGATTATTATTAAATTTTGAGCTAGTTTCAACTGTAATTACGAGGCATGAAGAAAGTGAAAAATTACTTGATTGTTGCTGAGCATTTTCTAATAGAGAAGCTTGATTGTAGGCGCTTTGAAGGTCTAAAGTACTATTCTTTAAAATTCTTTGTCTAATTATCACAGATGATAATTCACTGATGAAAGCGTATCTAACGTAAAGGTTGTTATTTTCGTTTGCAATGACAGCCCTAAATTCGCAATCTTTTGCTAGTTGCAATGTTTGTAAGAATTTATTTACAAACTCACCAGGTTTTTGATGTCGAATAGCAAGGATATATTCTTTGGCTTGATATGAATTGAATCTAAAACTTCTATTGCTTCGGACAGCATTTTACATTCGCTGATGAGTTTATATATGTTCGGAGCGACGTAGTTTATGAGCATTTGAAGTTTCAGTTTTTCTTTAAGCTTATTCTTTTGGGCATTAAGAAAATTTTTAAATGTTTGCTTCCAATAGATCGTTCAAATCTGTTTCGAAATTGTTAGGTATCAAGTATTTCTCCGAGCCATACATTTAGTAATATAGGTACTGTTGAATAAATTGATGTCAAAACAACCCAATGTAAGGCTTTATTTAACAAAAACACAACTATAATAGAACGACACAAATATTACATTGACTATTATGGATAGTAATAGAGGGTATTCTAAATATACTATAACTAGATCACTACAGTCACTGAGAGGCACTACTCTTATAACGGCCGCCAATACTCGCCGAACACAAATCTCATGAAGATTATTCCATACTGCGTAATGACCAGTTAGAATGCCTAGTCTAGTTATAGTAAAGTCTTAAATTGCTGTGGTGTTGTCGTCAGGATAACTTAAAACAAGAAAATATTTTTTAATTAGGTTTCTCATTACAGATGTTGTCAGTTCAATGGAAGGACCACGTCCAAAAAGTATATGGTTAGCTGTCTTTTTGGCTAGTAAATCAGCAAGGCAACATTGTTGATGGATACTTTGACCAAAGCTTCGTGACATTATTTAGAAAAATGAAATTATAATAATTAGTAATAGTAAGTCAGTAAATAACAAACAAAAAATTAGAGCATCACTTATCTTCTATAAATTAGTGTACGCCCAACTTTTCATTTTAATATTAAAGTAATAAAGGTATTAGGTAGGGGCAGAGATACAGATAGAGAATACTCAAAAGCAGTCATATCTTTTAAAACAGATGTTGCCATGATTGCGTCATTTAACATATTTTTATCTTTTACGTCCTGCATCGTTGGCGTCGATAAGTTATTCGGAATTGCCTTAGGGTTGTAACGGCGATGGTAGTGGGATTTTGAAAATTAATGGAATTGTCACATATATTTTGGAAAGATTGAGAGAGACAAGGATGATGAAAGTTTTATTTTAATTAAAGATTAGTGTGAATGGAATAGGAAGGATAACTTAGCAGGAAGGAACGTTCGTCAGAACGAGAAGTAAGAGGAGAAGTACGAGTAGAAGTAAGAGGAGAAAGTATATAAAAACAGTAAGAGGAGCACAGGAAGTACAAAAAGTCAGAAATTAGAGCAGAAAGTAGAAGAAAAGAGAACAAAAAGAAAGAAGCGAAGCGGAAGATTTAGATTTTTTTTCAAATTCAACAATTATCGGTATTATTTTTAGTTATTTTATGAAATTTTTGTGGGAAGTCAAAGGAGCCATAACCCTAAAACCTCCAGGATATTGGAATGGTGAATGTGGAATCATTATAATATATATGCAACCACGGTACTCGTACTCGTTACTCGTCAGTTGTAGGAATATAAAGTACTGAGTTCTCTAAAATATAAAGTACTCCAAATTTGTTGAATTTGAGGATAAAAGTACTTACGATTACCAATTACTGAGTACTTTGAGTACTTGAGTACAATTTTGAGTACAATTTACTAGAGTACTGCCCAGCTCTGGTTGTAATATAACATATATGTTCTTTATGTACGTTTACTACCTTCTGCTTAATAACATTTCTTTTTCAAAATATAAATCTACAGTTAATGAGTTTGTAACGTTGTACCTAATTCGATAACTTTCCCAATTCTTGACAAAATATCGAGTTTGTGTACAAAGTTACAAATTTTCATTGCTAACAGTTTTTTGATGTTACCGCCTAAATTGAAATTAAAGAAAATCTGCGTTTTCCCAAATCGAGGAACTTGAAAAACAGGCTAAAAAGTTCTTTCAGTCAAGAGAAAACCGAACACCTCGAAAATTTATAATTTAGACTTTATTTTAAGTTTGATTTTTGTTAAATTTTCACCTTGAATTTTTTGTAAACCTTTGAAAAGTATAAATTTTTAAATTTTTAAAAGGAATTATGAAAAAAAACATTTACGTGCCATTCTGTATTAAATGTATGAAAATTTGTAGTTTTTATATGGGATGATTTCCCACCTTTTTTTCCTAACGTCTCTGTAGAGTGCGCTGCCTTATCGTTGCATAGCTTTAAAGATCTCAATATAACGAAGTATTCCCAGTGGCACGCATATAAATACAATTTTTATATTAGAATATCCTTAAGACATTTTCGCTTTCGCAAGAGGTTCGGTTTGCTCTTAAATACAAGAGAAAATGACGCCGTCATTGACCGTTTATGGAAAAACCAATATTTTATTCCCAAAGAAACTTATTTTGACTGCAAAACTTTAGTTTCTTTATGATTATATGTAATAATAATTATTGCAGGTTCTTTTTCTAAACAAAATATAGTTTGTATTTATCAGTTAGGTATTGTAAAATAATTTGTGGTTAATTTATTAAAAAAGATTAAAAATTGTTTCTTCATTTTTTTGCTAGACCGGCACAGCGCCGTTTTAATTGATTTATCTGCCCCTGGCTATAGGCGTTATATAACATATATCTATTAGGTCACAGTATAAGACACCCCTTATCAACATAACATATATGTGTCCATTTTGCTCTTTTAGAAGATGTACTAAATTTAATTTTAAAATCCTAGTTTTGTAATTTAATAACTGAATTTATTAACAGTATTTACAATTCTAAACTCTGTTAGAGATAATTTCCAGAGCGAAACTTAAATAAATTTTATATTCCAGTCTTCCCACGCGAATTTCCCAAACGACATTGTACCGATATGGCATCATCTCCCCTTCCATAACGTGGTGTCATGCGCTGATAATAGGATAGATATTCTCAGCATCATATTTAACATTGGCTAGGTCACAGGTCACAGGATTCGTCTGGATGGATAAAGCTTGGGATTTTTGTTTTTTTTTTTTTGAGGGGTTGGAGTGTTTATTTTATCGAACATTTCCAGGAAAACTACTTGTTTTGTTCAGATGATCTCTGGGCAATTTTCCGATGAGAGTATAGTTTTTTCAGTAAAAACATTATAAATGATTCTTGGAAGCGAGCCATTTTATCTATCTCAGTATTCTTTATATATTTAATTAAAACATTACACAGAATTAATTAAATTTTTATTTTCTGTGATATTGTAATTAATTCTTCGAAGCTTTAAATCTTTAATATTGCTTTAGGGTGAAAATGTAACGGATGAATAGTTAAATAGTTCACTGTAATCAGTAATCACTGTGGAATTGATCGCCTCCCACCTAAACTAAACACAAATACGTACATAAGTACTATCAAAATCGCCTTAGTTTGACTCGCATAGAATTTGCCATTTTTTCTCCTTAGTTGTGAAATCAAAAAACAAACAATAGAAATGAAATGACCCCGCACAAATCTTATGGAAATTATGTCCCGGTCAAATTCGCTAAATTTTTGATATGTCATAGAGTTCATCATACTGGTCAATTGTCTCAATGGCCACAAAGCTCAAAAATGAAAAGTTTGGCCGGTACAGAGCTTTAAAGCTCCGAGTATCCTCCACGGATTTATGTATATGCGCAGTGTGTATAGACTTTTGAAATAGCCTATTTCATTTTTTTTATTATCTAGGTTTATATTTTTGAGGTTGCTGAATTCAGATATGTTGTTAGATTTTAAAAAATTGACAGTTGGCAGCTGTCAAATAGCTGTCAAAGTCAAAAACTTGTTTTTTTATGTTTCATCTTTCTTTTTTTTTTTAGTTCGATAAGTTTAAAGATGATATCAAATCAATAACAATGACTATCGGCAGCTGTCATTTAGCTGTCAACAATTCTTCAAAGTCTGGTAATAAAGTCAAAAAATTATTTTTTGTTTTTAACTTCAAGTTTTTTAGATAAGTGAATAAATATGATATAAAATTATGTAGTCATCAGCTTACAGCTGTCAACAAGCTGTCAACTAACTATCAAAATGCAATAATAAAGCAAGTAACTTATTTTTTGTGCTTAACTTTGTGGATAAGAAATCAAACATGATATAAGTTTATGACATCATTTGTGAACTCGGTGATCTAAGCAACTTAAAGTTTTTTTAAAAAGTAACTTTTAACATGGAACATGTTCATAATGAGGGGGTACTTCGCGAAGGCCTCCACTTAGGAGGGGGTGAAAATGGTCAGTTTTAGGAGGGGGGGGGGGGTGAAACAGGACTTAGAAGAATTTCGATTTAGGGACTTAAAATAATTTCGTTAAAAGGACTTAGGATAATTCAGCTTTAGGGACTTAGAAAAATACTTTTTATTAAACTTGGTTATTGGTTATCCGTAAACATGTGCTATGCCCGTCAATTGTGTTTACACAACTCGATTTTGACAGTTAGTTGATTGCTAGGTGACAGCTGTAAGCCGAGAATATCCTCGAATGTTGCCACATGCAAATAATAATATATAGGTAAAGGTCGGTTTATTATGTTATTAACTTGTTCATATTGAAAAATAGATTTACACTTTCTTTCTCATTAACCCTTTCCGGGGTACCGGTACATATTTTTACCAGCTAGATTTTTTGCTTGTTACCCCCGTATCTGCTACAATTGCTACTTTGGATGGTTGACTATGGGTATTTCATGTCGCTAAGAGGTTCCTGAAATTAGTCCTAGTGATTTTTTCACGTAATAGTTTATTGTTATTTAATTATAAACAATTGAAAGTGAAAAAACTGCTTTTTTTCGGAAAAAAATCGTCCACTCGAAATCTGGTACATTAGTATATGATTTTAGTGCGTGTACCGATGTTTTGAAGATTGCTGATCACGATGCTGGTGGCCAAAAGTGCATTTTGACAGCTGTCAGGTGTCAAATCGGATGCCAAATGGCGACGGTAGAAAAGTGAATTCAAGCATTACTAAAAGAGTAAAAGCCAAAGTTTCAACATTAAAAAATAATTGGGAATAAACTTTAACAATGACAAAAAGCATCAATGTATTTTTCTATTTGGAAATTCTTGGCTTACAGATGTCCCCTATCAATCAGCTAACTGTCAAAATGCAATAATAAAGTCAAAAAGTTACTTTTTTTAAAAAGCTTTAAGTTGCTTAGATCACCGAGTTCAAAAGTGATGTCATAAACTTATATCATGTTTGATTTCTTATCCACAAAGTTAAGCACAAAAATAAGTAACTTGCTCTATTATTGCATTTTGACAGTTAGTTGACAGCTTGTTGATAGCTGTAAGCTGATGACTACATAATTTTATATCATATTTATATTCACTTATCTTAAAAACTTGAAGTTATAAACAAAAAATAATTTTTTGACTTTATTACCGGACTTTGAAGAATTGTTAACAGCTAAATGACAGCTGCCGATAGTCATTGTTAATGATTTGATATCATCTTTAAACTTATCGAACTAAAAAAAAAAGAAAGATAAAACATAAAAAACAAGTTTTTGGCTTTATTATAGCACATTGACAGCTATTTGACAGCTGCTAACTGTCAATTTTTTAAAATCTAACAGCATATCTGAATTCAGCAACCTCAAAAATATAAACCTAGATAATAAAAAAAATTAAATAGGCTATTTCAAAAGTCTATACACACTGCGCATATACATAAATCCGTGGAGGATACTTGGAGCTTTAAAGCTCTGTACCGGCCAAACTATCCATTTTTGAGCTTTGTGGCCATTGAGACAATTGACCAGTATGATGAACTCTATCACATATCAAAAATTCAGCGAATTTGAACGGGACCCAATTTCCATAAGATTTGTGCGGAGTCTTTTCTAGTACACGTGTATAAATAAAAAGAGCTATATCCTAAATAATTTCACTGATATATATATTCTAATAAAGTGTCAATAACGCTGCGATAGTCATGGAATAAATTTGTTTGTAACAGCTTCAGGGTATAGCTGATTAAGCTTTATTGCCAAAGATTTATGAAGGAGGCTTTAAAGTGGGTATATTTTCGTTTACTGTTTGTTAAATAATTTATTAGCTCTCAGAATCATAAATATGGTCTTTACGTTAGCAGAATAATTTATGGTATAGGTACCTAAAAGTGATATATTATGATTTCTTTTCCATGTCTCATTCTTAGAATTTTTGCATCATTAAGAAACCGTTAACTGCAGTTAATGTGTTTTGACAGCAAAATGCTCTTGTGAATTCCTTAAAATTCAATGTTAACTGACTATTAAATTGATTAATTAAAAACAACTCTAATTACTAATTTAAGGGCTCGTACATTTTATCGAAATTTATATCATTTAATTAATTTAGAAATCACTATTTTATTAACAATTAGGCCGAACATAGAAATGTATTACGCTAACAATAAGTGCAAATTAAAAGGTATTGAAACACATTTCATTTGAATAAACTGAATAAGAGGAGTGTTTAAAACATTTACTCCAACTAATCTATATTTAGACCAACAATAGATCACTTATTAATTACTTTATGACATTAAGAGAGAATATTAGTAAGGGTCTATTTATACTCCCCTATTATTAGATAGTATTTGCATTAGTATTATGATTAAGAAATAAGTTGAACCTTCACAATGTAATGGGGACATTTATACTCGATTTATGAGTAGTATTAGCATTAATATTTATGCTTGATAATTGACAGGTTCAACTTTTATGTTAAATTTTAAATTTCTTCTTTTCTATCAAGTGAATCAATGACGTATTTGGCATTTGTTTTTAATAGACAACGGATAATGGCAATTGACAATACACATATAATTATGTTGTCAGATGTTTCTTTATAGATTTGTTCCATCAAGCTGGAAAACGATAATATTTCGGTACAAATCATGCGCTGTATACAATTTTTGTGCATCAGCAGTGTTTACCGAGTATAAAGTTGACAAATGACATGTCACCACGAGTAAGCAAAGGCTTCTTTTTATCTGTTATAAATTTGAGACGTAAATCCGTCAAAATGTCCTTAATTAAACCTATTTTTGAATAATATTATTTTTAAATAAAATTAACTAGTAAAAATATTAATAAAACCACGTTTAAAACTCAAATATCTTAAAAAATATTCCAAGAACACAATTGACCTCTTACACATTTCTTCAGTAACCAACATTTTGTTGACTGCAGAATTATATCTTATTAGGAAAAAGATTATTAAAAAAGAAGCACTAATGTTAATCATGAAACGAGTATAAATTACCCACATACTTTGATTTTCTTTTACTATACGGAGAATGGTCGCACTGCGCAGCTTTCTGAGTAACTTTTAAAAGGAGATAGAAAACTCCGCCATTTTGAACCCTTATTACGTGTTGCCTACATCTTGGCGCAATATTTTTAATAGGTGCGTTTTAATCATCTGCTTCTGCTTCGGAATTGTCGGTTTTCTTGTTTTAATCTGACAGGTTAAAACGACTAAACCGACAATTCCGGAAGCAGAAGCGGATGATTAAAACGCACCAGGGCTGGAACTCTGTGTCATGTAGAATTCTACGCTTTCTACAATAGATTCTTTTGTGGCACTCTATGTAACATAGCGGAAAACCAACGAGTATATACTTACTACAGGATAACTAGTTTCATAAGAAACCACATTGCGATATTTCCCGTGCGGTTGATAACGTATTTATCACAAAAGAAAGTAATCGATTTCTATTGTAGAAAGCGATAAGTAGAATTCTACATGACACAGAGTTCCAGCCCTGATATTTTGCTTGCTGCTGTCAGTGTCAGTGAATATTATTTTTGAAGTCACAGTTTATTGCTAAAGAATCAGTTAGCTCACTCGGACCAGTTGAAAGTTCCAAAATAACATCCACTCCAGGGATACAAATTCAGGATACGAAGAAGACTGCTGTTTTATTATAGGCGGTTGTCATATATTGTATTATCCGAGTTGCACAGTGTATAAACTGAAACATTGAGATCAAAAGTGCCGACGCAGAGTGAGCGATCTGATTCTTTAGCTGTAAACTGTGTCACAGGGTTCAAAATGGCCGCGCCCTATGTTGGGCGTGTCGGACCTCTCTCTTGCCTCGTATAGTAATCAAAGTATGTGAAGTTACCCTTTTTGAATATTTTGTCCAGTTTAATGCTTAATCATAATACTAATACAAATACTAATAGCAAGGGAGTATAAGCAAACCCTAAGATTTTATTCATTTATTACCTAATCAAAGACCCTCCTCTGAATAAGACAGCTATTGTTTTGTTTGTATCTATCATAATTCAATGTGCATTTATGTATTAAGACCGTCAATGTTAAGCATGGGGTACACCGACCAGTAAAAAATATCTTTTTTATCGTACCTCTATATATTTTTAAATATTTTTTTGTTTGCTTTCTACTCTTTATTTTTGTTAGACACATACTTTTAGATTTCATAAATTTTTTCAATGTTATTGGCATTCAAAGTTTTTATATATCTTTTGAAAATAGTTTTTAAAAAGTTAAGTGAAATATAATTTAACATTTGGGACTTTTTATTTTTGTTGTTGGGCTGATTTCAAATTAAAAAAAGTCATAAATATGTCGTAGTAAACTTTCATCAAGATAGGAAAATTTATTTTGCATTTTATCGCAAGAAGACATGCAGGCCTCTTGATGATCTAAGAAGTGGTTCCTATAGACAGCTCTCAGTCACGTTATATATCAACCAGCAGATGTTTTGGATAGCTGAGAGGCAGATCTTAAATTCTCGTGAAGGATGCACAATGAGCCTATTGGAGCCTAAGTGACATAGAGGGTCACCCCTCCTTACATATACAGATCACAAGGAGTAGTAAAACCTTTGCTGAAATCTTACTTCATTCCTAAATCAAACTATTAGAGAAAATAATATATTTAGTTCTGATATCTAATATTCTATCAGTAAATATACCTTCTATTAATTTCTTGGTCTATTAAAATATTTATTATCCAGGGTCCAATATTTCTTTCTTAGCAACTAGTTGTTACGCTTAACCATCAAGAATATTAGGTTGCGTCCAAATAACTCTGAATCAACTTTTGTAACCACTAGTTGTTACAGATTTTACTTAAAAAATTCTGATTTTCTCAAAGTGGTAATATAACAACTGATCTTGATCATAGCAACTTGGTCGGTAGCATAACTGTATGATAGATCATAGACTGATATAGCAATCGTGAATACTAGAATAGCTACTTTTGTCAAAGTTGTTATATACAGTTGCTATGAAAATGGTAAGATAGCAAGTGGTTAGAAAGTTGTCAGATAACAACTATAGTTACAGAATAGGGAATTTCTGGAAAGTTGAAATCCCCAACCACCACAAGATCGTCATGAGAAATACATAGGTTTGAAAGTACCTCAAAAAGCGATATAAACATACCAGAGTGGTTTAGAAAGATTTGTATCTTTTGGTATAAGTTATTATAGAAAATGCAAAGGACGATCAACAGAGAACTGTAAAACTCCCCAACTTCACAATCTTTCCATTGTCAACAGACTCTATGGTGAGGAAGTTCGGCGAGAGTGGCTCTTATATTCTGTGTCGAAGAATTCAGTTTTCTGTTTGCCATGTATGTTGTTTAGCAAGGATCGTGAAAAATCTTTTGTTAAAGGATTTAATGACTGGAAAAATATTATTAGAATTGAAAAGCATTAGGCTTTGCAAGAACATTTAAATAACACAAAAATTTTTTTAACTCGTTCCAATACTTTAGGCAAAATAGATACAGAAATTGAAAAACAATATTTAGAGGAAAAAAACTACTGGATAAAAATTCTCCATCGTGTATTATCTACAATTAAATTTTTAGCAAGTCGAGGTATGACATTCAGGGGAACCACAGAAAAGTTTGGGAGAAATGACAACGGCAATTATTTAGGACTTTTAGAGTTAATAGCTCAATTTAATCCATTCTTAAACCATCACTTCGCGGTAATGTCTCATATTTATCATCTTCTATTTGTGACGAGTTTATTGAAGTTTTATCAAAGCACGTTCGTGATTTTATTAGTAGTGAAGCCAGATCGGCGAAATATTTTTCTATTTCCGTGGATTCAACGCCTGATGTTAGCCACCTGGGCCAGCTTACTTTTATTCATGATAAATAAAGGCCTAAAATAAAATAACACTATTGGTATGTGATTTTAGGGGAGCATGGAGAGGTTGAACTTATCACAGATTTAGGGGCCCTTCTTTTACAAGAAACAAAATCCACAATATGTGATTCCACTTTACTAAGGGTCGGTCTTTTCACCTTCAGATAAAGTGTCAGGTAATTTTTATCTCCCAAGTAACTTAAAAAGTAATCTTTTCACTTCTGGGTAAACTTAACTACTCAATGATAAATTATCTTATTTATGAAATTTCTAATAAATTACTTCACTGATGGATAAACAGGTAGTTACATAACCACATAAGGTTAAAAACTACTGGATACCTACCACACATATTATTTACTTCAAAAAACAGAACATTAATTATCTGACAGACAGTAACTGTCAGATAATATATCCGTCAGTTAGTTATCTGGAACTTTATCTGAAGGTGAAAAGACCGACCCTTAGGATGTAACAAACTTCTGGGTAATAATATATTTAATCGAACTAAAAATACATTTTAAAAATATTGAATTTTAGATTTCCTTTGTACCTGAAAACATTCTAAGAATGTTAGAAGCAAAATAAATACTACAGACTTGTCTAAAGAAGAATAGGTATATGACATCTGAAGTTTTATAAAAAGTGAATCTACAAGGTACGTCTATATTAAAAAAAAAAAAAAAATATCAGATTCAAGCAAGTGCCAAACTAGAAGAAAATTTGAGAAAAATCACAGACGATTCCCTCGAGCATACATCAGAATATCTTGCTAAATAACGAGTTGTTTTTTTACAAAATCTTCATACTAACTTGGAAATCCATAATTAAGCATAAAATTTGTGAAATTCTAAAAAAAAATTAATGCACTAACATTAGAGGTTTTATTTAAAACAATAAAGTAAGACAAAATTATCTAAAAATAAGTGCAACGATTTAAACTTGAGTATGTTTTTTTACTTTCTATATAATTTCCTTCAATAATAGTTAAACAAGTAGGTCAATCTCTTTTTTATTCAATATGTTGTGGAAAAGTAAAATCATTTTATATAAAAATATAATTTATCCTCTTCTAATAAATTGTCATATAATTATGTTACATTATAGCACAAATAAAAATATTTCCAAGCCACATGTAGTTAGAATAAAATAATTTTTGTTCATCTATATAAATATCTATACAAAAAAAAGTTAAAAGGTTTGATTTTAAAAAGATGATATATCTCTGCGAGTACAGGTAAGCAATCTGGAACCTCAGCTATCTCTTATGATATTGTTGCAATCATCTATTATTTACAGATCTAGTTTTTTTAGCATCATACAATTGCCATCTTGAAACGTACCTTATATAAATATACTTTTGTACAATCGTTCACTGTTTAAGCTTCTAGTGAACCTTTGCAATATTGATACCTTATTATACTATTAAGCAAATTTTGTCCAATCGTTCAGTGCTTTATAGGTGGCTTCTACTATGGTACATGTGTAACTGCATTTGTGATATACCTACCTCTACTTTTGTGATATTACTACTTGATTTCAAGAATATATTAATAATAAATTTATATAAATATTTTGTTTTATTTGAAATTTCCATGTGTCGATTGAATTTTTACTATACCTCAATTTCAGCCTCTCTGTATTACATTACACAAAGAACAACATAGTGTGTCCATGGATGGACTTAATAATACTTGTAAAAATATTTATTTTAAATTAAAAAAAGTTATTTTTCATAATTTCTTAATGTGAATCGAATTTATTTAACAAGTAAATATCCGATATTTCTAACAGTAAATGGGTATCTCTTACACATAACGAGTCTATTGGGAAATATTTTAGAGCTAAATGGAATTACTTACAACGACTTACCTGCGCTTATTGACTCTGGCAAAACTTGTAACATTTTTGATGGGATGGCAATAGTTCAAGGTTTAAGAAAGCCCAAAAGCTGGACATGATTTAAATATTATAAATTTAATGCTCAAATGGCAAATACGGTATTTGATCATTGCAAAGAAAATTTTATCAAAAATACATGTGAAAAGAAAGTATCCCAGAAATCAATTATTATCCATTATGAAAGAAGATAAGTTTAAACATAAATTAAAAAATAGTAAAGCTATCTGATTAGGAACAGTTTTTAAGAGCAATACAATATTTTTTCTAATTTTGAAAGGAATAGTTACAAAATTGTGTTTGATAAAACACTCGGGCAAGGGCGCACCAGTTTTTTGCAAAATTCGACTTTGCAGTCCAAAATTTTCTATAAATTAAAAAACTATTTGGTGCAAATTATATATAGCATTTGTTAGGTATTATGGGTTCCATTTATTTTCTTATTTAAATGATCCATACTTTTCTATGAGTAATTTTTCAGATCTGAGTCACTAATACGCACTTTCGCTCTTCAGGAGGGTAAGTATGTAATAGGTCCATAATTATATTATAAACTTTACCGAACAGTTGATAAGGTAAGTATGTATAATTTAAATAAAGTACTATGTGTAATTGAAAAAATCGAAATTTTTTATTTTTAAAACTTTTATAAACAAAACAAAATTTGAACGACAGAAACTAAAACAACATAAGTAAATCTCTTTACAAACACTACTGAATGTTGTAAGAAGCAAAGCCCACTGAAAATATCATTTCTCCTCGACGTCCAATGAATGGTTGTGGCAAATTTGAAACTATATTAGCATTAATACTAACAGATACGTCTTCTTGAAGTGGATAGCAAAAAATAGTTTTGCCCTCACGTTCTGAGGTTTTTCTTACAAAACTAAAGATTGTTTTTCCGTGAAATGTCTCTTTTGAACAGAATTTGACTATTGCCCAGTCTCCTACTTGTTTTTCAATTGTAAAAGGTTGTTCTTCCTCTCGGTGTTCTTCCATTTCCAATAAAAAATCAGATATAGAACCTTCGATCGAAGATGAGTGTAGACTAAAGTTATCAGAATCTTCTTCATCCGAACTATTCATCTCAGGTCTCTCATTCTTGGCCTTTTTTTCGTTGTAATTTGTTTTCCTTTAGTTATAACGCATTCCATTTCCTCCGGAATCTTCTTGACCTTTTTCTTTTTCGTAATGCGTTTTGGTTTCTCTTTATAGCTTTCCTTCTCTTTTAACTTTTGTATAGCATCATCTATAGTAATAACCTCCGCACCAGGAGAGATCCCTGTGTTCTTCACTTTTTCATGAGAAACTAACATCTGCACTCGATTCTGTATCTCTATGTGCATTATTATAGCAGAAAGGTGTTGAAAAGCAAGGTGTTGTTAAGTAGGAATGTGCAGATTATTTTGCTGGAAATTTATTTGAGTCGGTAAATTCAGTTTCAGTTACTGTATCAATGACATCACTACACTGTAGTAAATTATTATGGTCGGTGCCATTCACTGGATTGTCGTTAGTGTTTTTCAATGAATTATGCTGTTTCCAACGCTGTAATATATCTGGAATAATCTAATCATTAAATGGGACTATTTCACCTTTTTTAAACCCATTTTTGATCACATATTCTTTTGTTTCACTGTATATGGCTCCAATAATTTTTGAAAATTCTTTTTTCGGTAGTTTGACACCAATATGATGTCTTTGCCATGTTGTTTGTTTAGCATCCCAACAACTCTTTAACACTTAAATCCAGCGGCTGTAGAGGATGGCTAGAATGTGGAGGGAGTTTCAAGATTACAAGTTATTGGTCCTCATCATTTCTATCAAGATGATACCGACATGGGTGGAATGGCCATCATATATAATCAAGACCGGTTTTTTGCTCCCAAAATATTGAAAAAGCTGTTCCTAAAATAATTTTCAAACACTGAGGTTTCCATCCACCCATCAGTTGTGGCAGCTTATGTTGTTCCAGGGAAACCTGTGTTTTCTGGGGGCATAAATTGGTCCCAAATATTCTTGCCTTTAAATATAATAAGTAGCGGGGCAGCACTATATCCTAGAAGCACGGAAATGTTTTCTTTTCCTGGAGAACTTATTGTGCGGGTTGCTGTGTTCCCTTTTGGACTACTGACTTTCGTTTTAGACAGATCTTTATAAAAGCTTGTTTCGTCAAAATTCCAAATTTGATGTGACTTCTGGCTTAAATTCAACTCATCAATATGTTAAAATAATGCTTGATAATGAACGGATCGCAAGCTTTTTTCCGAGCATATTTCCACACTCTGCAGTTTTTTCAAAGAAAGGTTGTGTCTCTTTCTAAATGCAATGAACCAGTCTTTCGAAGACGGAGTTTTT
The DNA here is from genome assembly GCA_927349885.1 of Psylliodes chrysocephalus. Taxonomy (NCBI): domain Eukaryota; kingdom Metazoa; phylum Arthropoda; class Insecta; order Coleoptera; family Chrysomelidae; genus Psylliodes; species Psylliodes chrysocephalus. Next base: position 3,656,791 of record OV651826.1, read on the forward strand.
AATTATTTTTCTTTATATATGTCCTTACTAAGCATAAAACTATTTTCGTGACAATCCGTAACCGTATTTTTTCATATAAGTCAGACCTGCCTCTAGTGTCTTTTCATCTTATAAGGGCAAAGCAGTCGATCTACTACTTTTCCATATAAAAACTACCTTCTATTACAAAGTCATAAAATTTATATAAAACTAGAAAAGAATAGTTCCATTCGCTTCTCTACGCTGATAAACTGTTTTTACGGAAAAAATAATAATTAATAATCCATAAAAGATTCATCAGATAATGGCTTTCGCGAAATGCAAGTTGTGTATAAACTCAGCAGCAATTACAGTTGGCCTGAAAGACTTAATTACTGCAGTTATCCGCACCGCTGTGTATTTACATGTTTCATGCAACTAGTGTCTATTGATTTCATTAAAAATATGACAGTTGCAATGTAATTTAACTCATTGATGCATTATCATACGTAAAAAAGTTTCTCCTCGAATTTTTTAGCTAAATTGTCGATTTTCAACTGATTTTTACTTTCCTGTAGCCAATAAGGCAAGTATGGGAATCATGATTTTTTCGATTTCGATTTTTGGTGGAGATTTACGTTTTGTAGTCCCCCGAATCCATTTTAAATATTTTCGCAATGATGTCTGTCGATCTGTATATATCTATGTATACACATCCAATCTATCCTGCGGTGAACTAATTTGATTTTGGGAATAAATGGGTTTTTTCTACTTTAAGGTATATTTTTATTATTTATGATTAGCATTGATAAAGCAACCTGAGGATAAGTAACTGTTATTGATATACAAATTTTGGATCGGTAGGCGTGTCTTTTGTACTTACTAAAATGGCGAAAAAGCAGGTCCGGTTAAAAAATTTCTTACTTCTACTATTTCTGTTAAAGTAAATCTGATGTAAGTTCGAAAAAATTAATTGACTACATATTTTGTTTACTATTAAGTTTTTTATTAACAATAAGTTATAAGAATGTTTCAACGAAAATTGTATTAATTTAAGTCTAACAATAATTGTTTTTTTTTATAACTGGCATTTTCCTTCATCGATAAACATAACTTAATCTTCTCACATTAAAAGAAAAAATTCAATGATAAGATCTATAAAGGCTGTATGTCACGATACTAAATTAAGTACTAAATTTAGCACTAAATTAAGTTATTAATTTAGTACTAAATTTAGAACTAAAAATTTTTTTTTCCGTTTGCAACGATACCAATGGGCCCGTTCACTTTCATTTTTGAATGTGAATTAATTATATATTTATAAAGATATTAAACTCTTTTGTCTGGTGGTACTTTTCCCGTTAATATATTTTTGCTAGAAGTAAGGGAATTCCCATAAAATTCTTTCAGTGACTCATTGCGTCAGAAAATCCCTAATTCCGTTCACGTCTCGTATCGGTTATGCTTAAAGACGGCGAGGTTGTCGGAAGTATCCCTAATATAGCATTTCTGCATTTATATATGTAATTTAAATAGTAAAATTCCATTATTTTTCTAAAAATCATGAACTTATATTTTCAGATTTAAAGCTGGGAGCTTATTTTTTACTTTTTAATTAAAACAATTATTATTACTCAGGCTGAAAATTAACCAGACCATAATCAAAAAGTAGAAATTTGATTTGCAATATTTATCTGGTAAACGTGGCAACGTTGCATTTATATCTAGAAGTGGTAGACAACACTATTTAGAAGTACTTACAACGTTGTCACGTTTACCAGATACATTCTCTCAAATAAAATTTCGATCTGGTAATATTCAGCTTGAGTAATACTAATTGTTTTTATTAAAATTTAAAAAAGGTAAGGCTTCCAGCTTTATCTGAAAATATAAACACATTATTTTTAAAAAATGATATATTTTTATCATGTAAATTTCTTTAATAAATGCAGAAGAGGAATGGTGGTGCAATGATACATCCGACAACCGCGCCCTTTTAACTATTAACCGATACAAGAGCTGAAGGGAATTAGGGGTTTTCTGACGCAATGAGTCACTGAAAGAATTTTATGGGAATTCCCTTACTTCTAGCAAAAATATTTTAACGGGAAAAGTACCACCAGACAAAAGAGTTTAATATCTTTATAAATAATTAAATAATTCACATTCAAAAATGAAAGTGAACGGGCCCATTTTTAGTACTAAATTTACTATAGGCGCACGCGCATTGACGTATTAATACGTGAAATTAACAGAGAAATGAAATATTCTGTGTAAAACAGACAAGTAAATGGTGTTTTTATTATCAATTTGACACTAGTTGACTTGACAACAACCAAATACAGCATAAAAACCACGAAAAAAACACAATAAAACCTACAAAATCAAACAAGCGAACTTTATTCAAGGCGATAATGTAAAATTGTCGCTAATTAAAAATGAAAGGGTACAGAAAATACCGTCGTGTCAACTTTTTCTATGAAAAACTTCTGCGCAACATTTCGGCGCATTTTTAGTACTAAATTTAGTAGAAAATAGAAAAAGATCTAATTAATTAATGACTTTTTTTAGTACTAAATTTAGTACTAAAGTTGCTGTTTGCAACGTGAATTTTTTTAGTACTTAAAAAGTGCATTAATTTAGTTCTAAATTTAGTACCTAATTTAGTATCGTGACATACAGCCTTAAGTTTATTCTACTGTTGTACATATTTATAAATGCAAATATGTACAAAGTTTCCAGAGTTTGTTTTTACAAAAAATAGTATGTCACAATTTTTAAATCATCGTATTTCATTTTCTACTGATAGATGTAAGAAAGAAACGGATGCATATCAGACTAAAATTAAATCTGGTTCATCCTAAAGTGAAAACTATAGGTTATTCAAATTAAGAATTCTTATAATAACCATTTTCTGTTTCACATTAGGTTTGTTCTGGTTCTCAAAATGAAAACTGTTTTGAAACTGCGCCGGACCGTATGCGTAAAGGCAAAAAATCCCCGACTGTTTGAAATTGTTGGAAAACCAGAACACATAAAGGTGTTTTGTTTATTGTTTATTATAATAATAAGGTTCCTTTTGAAAGCTCAGCTTTAAATAACATTTGCATGTATATTTTTATCATTATCATCACATTTCAATGGAATAAATAAAAACAGAATAAAATTAAAAAATTAATAATTCTAAAATTGCTTTAATTTACAAATAAAACAGAACAAGAGACATTCGTCCACATATAAATAAATAATTTGGGATTGCATACGTTCCGTATGGTCTAAAAAGCCAATACAATATTCATAACACTTAAAAAACGCATGCGCGGTCAAAACAGTCCGAGTCGATCCACACTCCCAAGCATGAACACATTTTGACTATTTACAACAATCACGGATTATTTCGGATACGAAACCAGAACACTGGACTGAGAGATCCGAAGTAGTCCCAGAAAAACCAAAACACTTTTTATCTACTGCGCATGAGCCCGACAGTTGTGGATCGTTATTTCTCAAAACCAGAACAGACCTATTGTTATTGTTCAATCCACAAGCTGGTGGATCAGACAATAACAAAGTGAAATGGAAAATGGTTGTTATAAATACTCCCGAGTGAGATGAAAAATAACCTGTCTTCGCCCATAGAGTTGCATCTCAAGCCTATTGACAAGCATTCTACCCCACTCCAGTTCATTGATCCCACTTTGCGCCTACACAAGTCATATCTCCATGTTGCTATATCGGTGATGATTAGAGAAAACATTTTTTTAATATGGGTTATTTGTGATGTCATTCTCTAAAATGGATCGTATTGGAGAAATTTCTCGAAAAGTACGAAATTTCATTTTTTTGTGTTTTCGTTGGCAAAGAATATATGAAAAAAAGTTTCTGATTAAATGTGTGTCGAAAATGTTTATCTTTAATTAATATTCTAACCACTCAATATTTTTAATAACTTTACGGGAAAGTCTTGTGTAGGACACATCAGATATTTAATAAACATAAAGTGACATGAGATTACATAAATCGAATTAATTCATGATTTTACTCATTCCTCACTTCGGAGCGAAGCTTCTGATTTTGAAAATTAGAATGGGACTTATCATTTGTGTGATAGATAACCAAGTATCTATCCTTGTTCTATTAATATTTCAATAATCTAATTTTTTGGACTGAACTAACCACATAGCAGTAACTCACACCTATACTATGGAGATGCCATGAGGCAACCGTTTTCCATAAGATAGTTATTAAAAATGACCCCACTGATCGGGGCTTACATCACGTATCTTCTAGAGACCCCACGCCAATGTTGAACTTTTAAATCAAATTAGCGCCACCTTGAGTTTGGAGCAGGAACTAAAATGACAATTGACAGATGGCGGTAAATTCAAATTATAATTTTTAGGAGTAGGTAGTAGTTTTAAATTAAATTTTAAATGATTTCCACATAAATTATTTTATAAAAATAAAGTATGGAACTAGTAAGTTCGAAACTTTTATTTTACAAAATAATTTAGGTCGATTATACCAAATTGAGGAATTAATTTGTTATAAGGGGTCTGATGTGGAGAGTTGGTTTTGCATATTATTATTAAATAAATATAAGATATGATATATCAATAAATAATAAAATAGAACATTCTTAATATGTTTATTAATAACTTGAATAAATATTATTAGATAAAAATAAATACAAATAATAATACATATATTTAACGAATACTTACTTGGAGCAAATCTTTAAAATACCTATCAATAATTTAAATGTGAAGTAGAGACTAGGATATTACATTTTATTAACACTAAAGTAATATATTTTATAAATCTCTTTTTAACCGAAGACAAATGTAATATAGGAATTGAATTAAAAGGTGAATCGTTTTAACTATTCGTTCAATGATAAATAGGTATTTTCCTTCCAAATACAGATGGTGGTATTACTCTCTTATGTGAAAAATGATTTCGGAATCCAGTCCAGTGATAAATTGATTATCAATTAGTTGTTGTACCCGTTTGTCTTTTTATGATGCATGGTGAATCAATGAAGTTTTTCTCGAAGTTTTCAACGTAGCACCAAAATTATTGCAAAACACAGTAGGAAATAGAAAAGCAAAACATCACAATTTTGTAAATAACTAAGACGAAACTATAAACAGAAACCAAAACCAAAAGCCAAAGCCAACAAAAAATCACTAAAATCAGACGGAAAAATGAGACTACCCAAAAACAAATAAATACACGTCATATATTTGGATTCTTTGGTTAAGTTTTTCTCCCATAAAACTTAGAAATGGAGTAAGAAATAATAATTTCACCAGTAGCCTCATCTAGAGTTTGTAGCAAATAGCATAAAAAATGTCAGTTGTCGGTTTTGACCTTGGTTATTCACGTGGAACCTCTATGTGCTTTGTGGCTTACATGGTTGACTAAGCAGGGTCGTATTCAGGTCTAATTAAAATCGCTCGTGCAGAATTGCAAGTGTTAACTGAATTATTACCTAAGATTTATTTCAGCATAACCGATTCGAAATTGATCCAATTTATGCGCAAGTATGGCTCCTACACTATTTGTTAACCCTTTTCCGACTGAATTAGATAAGAGAAGTGTTGCCAAGATCACACAATAAATGAATTGTTTTATATTATGTGTCTTTCCCAAACCGTCTTTGAACGAAAGTCGAATTTAGAATAAATATACAGAGTACATTACAATTGATTTGTTACTGCCCACCTCTAAATTCTCGTGTAACTCGTGCCGTGCTTTAAAAGCCGAAATTCGATTTTCTTGTCTTGGCCAAAACCAAAATTTGGATATACTTAGGCTTAGCTGTTTTATTTATATGTTCGAATTTATTAATTACACAGAGTACACATATAATCGAAAAAGCAAGCAAGTACTAATAGTCCACCGGACTTAGATTTTTTTAGGCGAAATTTTTAGTACAGCATAGATACCCAGATAACAATGATAATGTTGACTTCTTTTGACCAAATTTCACGTTAACTTTCCAATGATGACTCCAAGAGAACAGTATGGAAACACTATCCCATTGAATAGACATAAATAGAATAATACGTCGCCTACTGCGGAACGCAATATCCCATTTTTTCCATCAAAAGCTCGTAGTAATATAAAAATGACGCCATTGTTGCTGCGGTCATTGCGTTTCCTATCTTTGTGTCCCTAATCTCTGCTTTTGACTATATTGTCTTTGTAACTTCCGCTTTTCACTTCCTAAAGTGCAAAATGCACCTTCACATAATTTAATATTTCATCCCCTTTAGAAGAAAATTTCAATGACATTTTATTATTTTAATTATAACACAAATTATCCTAACTTTATTTCACTTGACAGTCTGTTCTGTTCTAACAAACCATAGCTTAAGTCATTTCTTATTTTAATAATAAATAAGAAACACTGACTAGAACAGAATGACCGCCGAAATATTTAAATTTGAAAAGAGTTTTGAAAGGTCTTTGACTATGATATTGCTTCCAAGGGAGGTGAAGTGGTGTCCCTTTTTTAAGTGCAGTGTAATCTCCATTTTCTTCAATCTCTAGCATATATCTTTGTCGGATAATTCAAAATATCATACATTTTCCGCCTTTAGATATGTAATTTACGTGATAAACTAATATTTTTCAGATTTAAAGCTAAGAGCATTGCCTTTTTTAAATTTTATTAAATATATAATCATTACTACTCAAGATGAATATTACCCGATCGTAATTTTTTTGCCATGTTTGCCGGAGAAAATATTTGGCAAACAAAATTACGGTCCGGTAATGTTCACTTTGAGTAATATTAATAATTATATCTCTATAAATATCAAAAATGAAATTTTACTATGTAAATTACATATCTAAATGAAGAAAAGTAAGATAATATGATACATCCGACAGCCGCGCCCTATTTAGACATTAACCGATAGGAGGGTGAAGGGAATTAGTAAATTTTCGACACAATGATTCACTGAGATAATGTGAAGGGAATTCCCTTACTTCTAGTTGAAATATCTTTACGGAAAAAATATAAAAAGTCAAAAGAGTTTATTGTGAAAAATATAAGTATGATTAATACAAATATAAAAGTGAACAGGCCAATTAAGTAATAAGGGACTTCGAAGTTATTTTTATAAATAATTTTTATTTCAAAATAGTGAAATCCGAGTTACAATAATCAGAATAGGGAATGTTAAAACCTTGATTATCAAATTATAACTGAACATAATAAAAATAGATAATACAATGAAAAATGCAATACCTACTCTACGAAAACACTGATAACGAATATAATATTACTTATTATAATTATTATTTTATTTATAGAATAGAATGTCCATGTTCATAGCCGTCACGTTGGGGATCTTGACTTAACACCTCCTGTCGTTTAGAAATTAGGGTGTAATTGATAAAATCCTAATTTCTAATCCGTAATTCTTCTATTGGTATATTTCGCTCTTCAGGAGTTGGTATATTTATATTATTTTTACCTCTTCTACATTTTTTCCATAATAAAAATATTGCTGTTGCTAATATTAAATGGTAAATACATATGGTCCAAAAACTCAAGTGAAAAGATATTATTGGTTTTTCTTCTTGACGGTTTATTAAACCATTGTTCATATTATCTCTAACTGAATTCATATCAACGAGATTTATTGATTCTAATTCAATTAGACCAATTTTAGTTGGATTTTTCTTTTCAGTGGATTCTATGTTAAAATTCAATTGTAGAATATTTACTATTTTTGTTTGTATTTTGGAGTCTTCATGGATTTGAAGGATAGTGCTATCAATTTTGATTTGGAATGTACTTGGAATTTTTAGTGTGTAACTTCCTTGGATAACTTATTTTTCTTCTATATTACATATTTTCGTAGTGGTCGTCTCGTTCGGGGAGATAATAATCCATTAATTGGCACTTATTTTTTGAATTTTCTTGTTTTTCATTTTTATTAATTTCGGATCGCAATTACTGTAACTTTGTGTAAACTGGTAGTGGGTACATATACTCCTCAGGTGTGGTTTCTTGGCACTCCGAATTTTTTGGCATAATAAATTGAAAAAGTTTTTGGTTGGTTAACATTGGAAAAGTTTTTGGTTGGTTAACATTGGAAAAGAATAAAGATGATAATACATATAAGGTGTGGGTTCTATTAATGGAATTTTCAATATGAAAACAAATTGTAGCTTTTTGGTAGGCTTTGATTTTAATAATTTTCTCAAAGAGAATTATAGTACTTTTATTTACAGCATACGGAAGGGTGGTTTTTCTGATATGTTTTTGGATATTTCTAAAGTCATTAAGGAAGTCTTTTGGCTGAATAATTGATGGATGGAGTACAGACATAGCAAATGTAACAGCGATGTCTAGTTCTTCTATGACTCTCAGCATGGTATTTGAGACTGTGATCATTTGAATATAAATTGTATATAAAGTCAACATAGTATATGTATCTGCTTCTTGTATTGCTCTATTATTGGCTGCTGCCTCTAATTGTATAATTTTTTCTTTCAATATTGCTTGATTTGTTGTCAATTTACTGATTGTAGTATTAAATTCATAACGCTGACCATCTTCTACATCGAGATTTCCTGTTATTTCCTTGGACTACACCACCAAGAAAATTTACTAATCCCGTCTTTTTCTGTTAATAAAATAATTAGGAAATAGTTCGTTCACCTTTACTTTTATCTATTGTAAAATGTGTTCCAAAATATATTGATAATTACGGGACTCTCTCAAATAACCAGATGCACGTAGTGTAATTTTTAATGATTTTCTAATGTGATTTAAGTTTCTTTAATTTGTTGAAATTCTTGGATTATGATGGAAAAATCAAACGTTTTTAAAAAGGTCCATTTGTCGACTATATTTTTAACTGTCCCTAATTTTTGAGGTAAAAGGCCTGGATTTCTCTCAATTTTTCTTATGACTGGTTTATTAGTATCGGCTGAGGTGATGATCCAGCAAATTAATCTGGAAAAAGAGGATATCTTAAGTTGTCTAAATGAATTATTTTTGATTGATTATTAGATGTTAATACATCGCATGTATTATCTACATTTATACTCATAATTTTGTAATGCCCTATATATTTCGCTTTTGCTTTATTTCTATCTGCTGCTGAATTTTTTTCAAGAACTTGATCTCTTACTTTCAACGTGGTCTGTTTTTGGTTACGGGAAGTGATAATCCTCTCTTTGTCATTTTGAATTTTTTCTTTAATTCTCTCATATGTTAGTTTTACTAACTTTCTGTGGTCATTGACATATTGCTTGTAATATTCTTTTTCATAAAATATTTCGTAAGGATTCTTTGAAGCTGTGTATGTATGTGTATATAATAACTCCAATGGTGTATATCCAGTCGCTAAATGTATTGAATTATTGTAGCCTATTACAGCATAGGTTATCAGTCGTCGTGGGGTATCGATTGCATGTTCTTTGATAATTCTATAAAGTTTTGTCAAAGTACTCTGAAATCGTTCAATTAATCCATTGGATTGTGGATGATGTGGTATAGTAATGTGAACATTGATTTTATGCATCTCTAATAGGGTCGTAATTGTTTCATTCTCGAACTCTGTCCCAGGGTCAAAGGTTATTGACTGTGGTACTCCAAAATGTTGAGAAAATAAAATTATTTTATCTTGTATTTCTATAGAATTTTTACTGGAAACGTTGTAATCCTTAGGGGTATATTTGGTGGATGTCTTTCATATTTATTAGTTTTACACACGAGACATGAATTAATATAGTTTTCTATTGATTTTTTCATATTTGTCCAATAATATCGTTTGTTCAAATATTTATAGGTTTCGTGGATACCCCTATGGTCAGTTTTTCTTTCATGATGAATTTTAATCAATTGGATTTGTTCATCTTTATCATCTGTTGTAATCATCCGGTTCAAACATCTTACCAAATTTGGATGATCTCTAATAAAAATATCAGAAATTACTTTACAAAAATCTTCATACATTTTATCTCTATCAAAATAGACAAAATACTTTTTTCTCGGTTCACAATATTGAATTAATAATGTCTTAATATTATCTTCATTATTGTCTTGAACAATTTGAGCATGGATTATTTGCTTGCCTTTCTTCTGCACTTTTGGTGGTAGAGGATTATTATAAACAGTTGTGATTATCAATTGTCTCTCTTTTTTATCAACTGCATCATCTAAAATTGGTATTAGATATAAATTTTCTATTTCTTCGTGTTCTTCAGTATTTCCGGTCATAGCTTCTGGAATTTCTGAAGGTTTGGACTCGATTTCTATGGATTTGGGTGCTAATGTTAAATTTGTTGATTTCTGGAAAATGGTGGTTCTGAGGTATCAAGTTGACTTTGAATTTGTTCTTCTTCAAAATTTATTAAATCGTCCAATAAAATATCGAGTTCTAGATCTCTATCAACTTGAGTCGACATTGTATCGAGATCTCTTAGATTAAGCTGAATTCTTGAAATAGCATCGGCATCGGTATTATATTTTCCTTTTTTATAGATTACATCAAAATCGTATTCTTCAAGACGTAATCTACATCGTTGTAGTTTTGAGTTTGGCTCATTAAGAGACGTCAACCATTGTAAAGGACGATGATCGGTATATATCGTAAATTTTCTTTCATATAAGTAAGGTCGAAAGTATTTAGTAGACCACACGATAGCTAAAAGCTCTTTCTCAATTGTGGATTATTTTTGTTCTGTCTCGTTGAGTGTTCTTGATGCAAATGCTATTGGTTTATCTTTTCCCAATTTACCTTGTGATAAAACGGCTCCGAAAGCATAATTACTCGCATCTGTTTCTAATATAAAAGGTCTTCTGAAATCTGGAAATTGTAAAATCGGGTCATTTAATAAAATTTTCTTTGATTTTTCAAAACTGTCAATAAATTCTTGTGAATGTAATACTTTTGCGTTTTAGGTATTTGGTCATTGGTTTTGTAAGCTGGGCAAAATCTGGAATGAATCTTCTGTAGTATCCTACCAGTCCAAGGAACGCTTTATTCTCCTTTTGTGTTGTGGTTATCGGATATTCTAAAATAGCCTTAATCTTATCTGGATTTGGTCGTACTCCCTGTGGAGTGATAACGTGGCCTAGGTACGCTACCTCTTTCCTTAAAAATTCGCTTTTATCTAATTGAATCTTGAAATTTGAGTTTCTGAGCCTTTCGAATCCTTTTTTAAATTTTCAGTGTGTTCTTGGAGTGATGTAGAGAATATAATAATGTCAAGGTACACCCAGCATTTCTCGTTTTCAATTCCACGTAGGATGTTATCCATGACACGCTGTAAAGTTGCGGGTGGATTCTTCAATCCGAATGGCATCTTTTGAAACTCATAGTGGCTATTCTCTGTATTGAAAGCAGTTTTTTCCATATCTGGTGGGTTCATTTGGACCTGATGGAAGCCTGCCGCGAGGTCTAATGTAATAAAATACTGACTTCGTCCTAATTTATCTAGTATGTCATTAAGGTTTGGTAAAGGATACTTGTCATCTACTGTTTTCTGGTTTAATTTTCTGTAATCTATAACGAATCTCCATTTTTTCTTTCCGGAGGCACCAATTTTCTGTGGTACCACCCATAAAGGTAAACTCCATGGAGATGTTGATGGTTGGATTATACCTTGATCTGAATAGAATGTATCTGAGTTCGGACTTCTTCTTGAAGAATTTGTGGATATCTGTAAGACTTAGTGTATATCGGTATCTCATCAGTTAACCATACTGTGTTTAATTTGATTATTAAATATCAGCGGTATTTGTTCACAATGGAAAATATCCCTGTATTGATAACAAAGATTCTGAATATGTTTCTTTTCTTCATCATCATTTATGTGTTCTACGCGTAATCTTTGAAGTTTTATTTTTTGTATTTCGTCAAAAGAAATCATTTGATATTTGTCGAGTGGTTCTTTATATGTATTTATTTCGAAAGCTTCAATAGGTTCAATTCTGACAGGTTCAAATATTTCCAAGAATAACGTTTCTTTTGTTGGATTTAAAATTGTAGTAAGCGCTTTTTAACTGAAACAATGGCGGATGGCATTTAAATTTTTTCATATTTGGTGTAATTAATAATTCCTTCACATGTATTCTTATTTACTGGAATTTCAATAAATTGTTCTGTCCTGGGTGGAAGTTCTATACAAAAAATATTTTTTTGATCTTCCTTATCGGTTTGGACTTTTTGTAAAGTGGAATTGAAGAATCAAGAGTTATCATCTTATTTTGTAAATCAATTTTTGCGTCAATTTTCTTTAATAGATCAGTTCCAATTAATCGTCCATATTTTAGATTAAAATTAAAGAAATAAAATTTTTGTGAAGTATTAGGTTTATTAAAAATTTCTGTTAGCGGTAGAGTTATACTGGAATCGTGAAATAAAAGAGCATGTGCCGATTGAACTTGAAAATCATCTTCTACGAGATGAGGGTTAATTAGCGTTTTAGTAGATCCAGTGTCAATCAAAAATTTTGCATTAATTTCTGTAATTATAATACAAGGCAATTTAGATATAGACGTAGCATTAAATTCTATCATTTCTTCTTGGTTTTTTTCTGACCAATCCGAAAATTTTGATATACATTTTCTGATACTGCTGCATTAACTGAATGATTTTCTTTAATAGAATTTTCAACAGTATTATAATCTATTTGTTGTTCTGTAAAATATTGAGCATTTTCATAATAATTATCATTAGGAAAATAATTATCAGAATTATTTTCGATTTCTACCTAAAATCCATCATCCTTATAAAATATTTCTTTAAATGTAAAATAAGTTGTGCAGGTCTCAAAGAATTATAAGATGATGTTTCCATTGGTACTTGTTTTGCCAACTGTCTGTTTGGCTGGAAAGCATTTTTTTGTTTTGGTCTTGTTTGTTAATTTGTTTGTGGTTGAGTTGGGTTCCAATTCGGTTGTAGACGATTTGGGTTCAAATTCGATTATTGTCTTAATGGCTGTCTATAAAAAATTAAAGGTTGCGATTGTTGAGCAAGTTGCATTGGTCTAATTGGTCGTGACACAAAATTTGGACTATATTTTGGTTGATTATAGAAAGGTATTTGAATCGGTAGTCTTGGTAGAAAACTTGTAGGTAGCTGTAGTTGATTAACAGGTTTTTGCTGTTCAATTAAGTTATCAGCTTTATTTTTTGCATAACTAACAGTTTCTCCGCTCAGCACTTGTGTTTAAGCAGCTTTAATTATTTCAGGATTTTTTGAACGTATAATTGAACCAAGTGGTTCTTTAAGTCCACTCAGGAAAGCTTTTAAAGTCAAGTTATTATGCATTTGTATTTTGACTCTTCGGATTTGGGCATTATCTTACATTACTGCTAGATTTTTTTTTCCTGGGCTCGTCTGACTATGTGTCTCCGAATAACACTGAAGCCTATTGGCTTATTGTGTTTTACCCCATGTTAGTTCATAGCACCCACTCTATCACCTTTGTACCTTGTACAAGTTTGTACAGATCCTTGGGTGAGTGGGTTCTATACGTTGTTGGATCAACCTGGGGTTGTCCAAAAAGAGCCTGTCTTTTGCGATCTAGAGCTTCGCATTCGCACAGTATGTGTTTGGCCGTTTCTGGTTTCTTGTGACGTAGTCGGCACATGAGTTCCCCATTGTGCATGCCAATTTTGTTCAAGTGTTCCTTTACTGGAGCGTGCCCAGTCATGAACCCTCTTATCACTTTAAAACTGGTTCCTATTCATTAAGAGTAGTTCTCCAGTTCTTTTGGGATATGGTCTTCCTATGAAGGCTTTTCCATGTGCCTGTTTTGGGATGCTTCCCCAATAGTTGATATGTTGTTCCCGAATCCAGTCATTTATAAAACCCCGGACTGTACTTTTTGGTACTCCTAGGTTTGTGTCTGGTTCCGGTGTTTCTTCTGACCCTCTTTTTGCAAGTTCGTCAGCCTTTTCGTTGCCTTCAATCCCTTTGTGACCTGGCACCCAAAATAGTTTTACTCTATTTCGGTCTGCCAGTGTTCTTAGTTCTTCGATGCATTCCCATACCAGCCTCGACGTAACTTTCTGACTCGATATGGCCTTAAGTGCCGCTTGGCTGTCTGACATTATTTTAATATGCTGATTTTCGACAGCTCTTTCATTGTTCGTTTTTGCACATTGCAAAATTGCGTATACCTCGGCCTGAAATACCGAGGAATGTATTCCTATAGCATAGCTATGGTTAGTATCAGGGTTTTTGGAAAATACTCCTGCCACAGTGCCTTCCGCAGTCTTAGACCCGTCTGTATACCAGGTTTGTTCCTGTCGTTGGGCATTGGGCTCCCTTATGGTGATATCCCCTCTTTCCTGTATTAAAACCTCAAAGGGAGTATTAAAAGAGTACCTCTTGGTTATGTGGTCTGATCTCATGTCTAGCACGTCTCCTGTCACTAACCTTGAGATACTCATGTGACTTGGCCTAATGTCAAGATTTCCCAGTGTATTCCCTAATATGTAAGCACCTAATCTTGCCTTCCCTTGTATCACATAGTGAAGAGGTGGGAGTCATATTAGTGCTTCCATTGCAGCAGTGGGGGTCGTTTTCATTGCCCCCGTTATTCCGAGGCAGGCAAGTCTTTGCTAGATTTGTTAATAGTAGGCTTCTTATATCTTGACATCTAGAGCAATACTGTTGTGATGTTTCATTTTGTTCTTGACGTAGTAGCATTAAATCTCTTTAAGGAATTCTCTTTGACCTACGAAACTAAGTAGCAAAATATTTCTTAACTATGCCCACGAATTAATCTCTCGTGAACCAGCTACTAATTTAGCACGCCCTATTAATTTGTTTATCAAAAATTTATTAATGAAAGCATGTGGATTGTCTCTATAAAAAAGTTGAGTGATAATGAAATCACAGGCTTCTATGAAATTAGCTAATTCAGGTTCTTCATCATATTTTGGAATAACTTCTAAATAAGAATTTTTAAATGCGTTCTCCATATTTATTTATGGATTATCGTTAAGATTCATTCTCAAAAATTCGTTAATTAAATCGCAAAGTTCACTCATAGAATGAAAAGGATACGTAAAGGAATAACAAAATTGGAAAATGGAAAATGATTATCACTTACATAACCAGTAGTGGGTGCTGGGCTAATCCCATAGTATATTAATCTAAAATAGTAAACTGTCACAGTTCTTTTACACCGGTCCAGTATTGGCCAAATACATCTACTCTACTATTATTTTTATTGTCACAGTTTGTTTCACAGTTTGTTCACGTTCAATTTTTAAAATTAGTTGAAAATAACTGCGAAACTTCGAAATTTTCCAGAAGGTTCGAAATGAATCTATATCGATTTCCGTCGATTTTTGTACGTGAAAGCAATACAAATCCGTCACTGACTGCGCCAATTAAGTAATAAGGGACTTCGAAGTTATTTTTAGAAATAATTTTTATTTTAAAATAGTGAAATCCGAGTTACAATAATCAGAATAGGCAATATTAAAATCTTGATTATGAAATTACAACTGAACATAATAAAAATAAAGAATATAATCGAAAATGCAATATCTATTCTATTCTACGAAAACACTGCTAACGGATATAATATTACTTATTTCTGGTCTGTTCTACGAAAGCACTGATAGTGGATATAATATTACTTATTATAATTATTTTATTTATAGAATAGAATGTCCATGTTCATAGCCGTCACGTTGGGTTCTTGACTTAACAGGCCAGATGTTTAAAGAAAGTTTGTAGTTTTTAAAAATTTCAATATCATATAAGATCTATAAATAAATTTAAACAGTATTTGTTGATTCCAATAATTTCCTTGTTTTACTGGAAGCATAAGTGATCAGGCCTTCACTATTATTACCTTATTATTTCCTTGGATCTATCGGCGAATACTACTTATTTATATTTAAATATATTTGATCGATTTTCCGATCAATTTGCAATTATTATTGAGTAGAAACATCACTTTTATTAGCTCACACAGAAAGGAAATATTCGTTCTTTAAATAGACTATTTATTGATTTTGGTAATATAGCGATTATATTTAGTACGAATCATTTGTTTTAAAGGTGATATACTCCATTCGCTATCAGGAAATATAGACCGGGAGCCAAGAGGGTTTTTGCATGTATCATAGGCCCCACGACGAGACTGGGGGCTGATAGACAACGTTATTCCCCACTTTGAATTCCCGGTATGGCACTCCTAAAGTGTAGCTTTTAGGAGGGGTGAATTTTCAAACGTGTAATTAATATCCATGACCCTGGATCATAGGCCCCACTTTAATTATTCTTTTATGTCGTCAAGGAGTTTGCCAAAGTCCGCGAACTCAATATGCCATACCAATGTGGCGTCACTTAAGGTCCGCCATGCTTACCGAAACGCGTAATTCTTTCACTGTGGACATGTATCATGGGCCCCACGCTGTTGTTTCGTGATCTTGGTTAACAATGAGCTGTAGAACAAAGATTTCAAAACGCCATACCTCTGGGGCGTTGCAATGAACATGTATAATAGGTACCGGTATGGCGTTTTGGTTTTAAGATGCTCTGTTGCATCACTTTAGCAGGGGTTACACTGCCATACCGATAGCGTGTCGCTAAAGGGGTACCATATCGAAAAAACTATTTTGTTTTTTTTTTAACGACGCTCTGGAATGGCTGGTCAGAATTGCTTCAAAACTTGTATTTACAGGTTTTGGGGGTTGCTGATTACGAATTTGATGTCAAACTTGTAAAAATCAAAATGGCGGACCCAATATGGCGGACAAAAAATTGTCCAAATTCGTAGATTGTCCTAAAAATGTGTATATACAGGTTTTTTGGTCATTACTTGTGAAAGTAATGAACATAAATTCAAGATTAAAAATTTCGGATCTAATCCCAAATAGCACAAATACGTCTTATAGACGTTTTAAAAACGTCCTGCTTGGACATTCACCACTGCCGCTAGTGCCCGCGAGCCGCCACTGTGTTTATGAAACCTTTATTAAGGAGAGCTAACAATAATCTAATCTTTTTTTAGTTTTGACTTCTCTTTATAATCTTAGTATAAAGTGCAACGTTAACATTAATATTTAATTAGTAGACGGATTGTTTTCATTACTCAGGACTTCCGACTTCTGTTCTTTTGTTCTCGAAGGATTCTGTATACAGTAGATGTTCCCATACCTGTTGATATTTTTTGGGCGTCACTTTCCACTGTTCCAGATGAAAGCTCTCTCTTTACGTAATCAAGGATTTTTAAGATTGTTCAGTCAAAGTTTCATATGGAAACAATTGAAAATGATTTCGAGTCGGTAGTAGACATGCTTAACAATACAGATAATGGCATTTGATAAGAAACAAGTAATACAAAAAGAAGAAGTAAATGATGTTCTTAAAAACAATTTTTCGAAACATATTATGGCCAATATCCACTGTGTTCTAGATTGTTAACTAGGTTAATATAAGGCTACACAATCGGTTAAAAGGGTAATGTTTTTCAGGATTCTATTACCATTTCAAAACTGCTATTACATTTTATCAATTTTTCTTGGTTTTAAAAATATTCGCGAAAAACCAAAATTGTGCGTTTTTGACTTAGATAAAAGAGACCAGAGATGTAACACACGGCCATATTGAACTATTAGATTTATAATGTAACATTTTATTAATAATGTAACTAACTACCGTAACTTTAGTATTTTTTTTTCTTATACTAGATCATATTGTTCGTTTTAATTTGTTTTAAGACTTAAAATTCAAATGTCACATCCGATTTGACCGCAAATAAGATGAACTTTGAAATTTTAAGTAGGTATCCTTGTATTTTAGCTAATATTCTTATAAAAATACCTCATAGAAATAAAATTTCGCTAGCACCTATACTTCTTTACTGCTTATTTATCTACCAAAAAAAGCTAAAAACTACCTTTATTAAATATTCTTTTAAAACTACTTCTTAAAAACAAAATTCCGTTAGCAACAATACCTATTTTCTTCTTATTTATATTAAATGTTCAAAATTTTTCCCTTTAGTAAATTTATGTAAGTACTATGAAATCTGTTTTCTGAAATATTTGATGTTTAATGTTTATTGAGACCCCTTATTCAGCTCAAAGGATCATGGCGGCTTTATGTCAAAACGTTAATAAATATTTACCGCTGAGAACGAATATATTTCTTATTTTTCATAACATTTGCACTTATATTATTTGTATATACAATTTTTTACGATAGGTATACATCGTGGCATTTTTTCAACTTGAAATTGAATAACTAAAACACTTTAAATTGCTAATAACACCAAGAAATAATTCAAAAAACGGCGGTCCATGATGATTCACTCGCGCGTAGATGAGCGTAAAATAGAAATGTAAGAACAACTCGGGTGGCCTCGTGGAAACAATGATTTTTAATTGGTGGGTTACTTAGGTTTGAATACACAACATGCGCTTTGTGCAATGTTACATCTTCGGTCTCTTTAATCTAAGGTTTTTGACAAAACTCGTGTATCTCGGTTATTTTTTAAAGTAACAAAATTCATTGCGAACAATTATTAGAAAAACTTGCTTTTAATGTTCCTGGAACTACTACACGGTCGCAGTCTACATTTTATCTCCCATCAGCAATAACCAATGTTTTAAAATTATCACCACTGCAGTGGTTTATAGCATTAATTCTGAAGTTTTTAAGTCCGTATAGTGTTTACCTATTCTTACTTATGTTTTTGTAATTATTTTTGTTAAAATTGTCTGTTGAGCAGTGTAACAATAAATAAAATAATATCAAAATAAATTTACTGTTTACTAAATAATGACTATAACTTTGTTTTTGTATGGACGTCATATTGGATTTGTATTGCATTAATAGGATTTACTATCCCCTTTTCAAATATATCACAACATGGTATCTGTAGTGTATTGAAATGTAACATCGGAACGCACCGAAATATCGTAACTCATTTAACAACTGTCATAATGTCACTGCTGTCTTGTTATCTTCCTTCTTGCATGTGCCACGCTCGGGGTAAGAACTATATTCTCTATGATTGTATTTTTTCCAGTTAATAAAGTTAATAGAGTAATAAAAGTATTATTCGGACACCTCAGTATCTTCGTTCAAATGAATATTATTCTTTTTAAATGAATATTGAAATATTGTAAAACGGGACATTTTGCGATAATTTTGTGATAATTTGTAATCAAAGCTTATACAAATGAAGTTTAGATATGAATTATCTAATTTAAAGAAATTGTTTTTGATCACAACACATTTGACGAAGATTCTGTCCTAATTAGTGTTTTTCTACGAGTAATTAGTGCACGCATAGCGTTTCGGACTCTCTTCTAAAACTGCAACCCATTATTCGCAGTCGCCATGTTGAAATAGCGGTAATTTAAAAGTTTCTTACTGTTTTCAACAACAATGACTGGGAAAGTAATATTATCTCTACAGACAAATCAATCATTAGAAAAAATCGTTGATGGTGCTTCACTTGATTATAACTCCATGGAAGCTCATATTTGTGATCAATTGAATAGATGGTGGTTGAAGTATCATGGACATTCGCAATAAGGAAAAAGTGTGCTGTAATGAACAACAGGACAGCTTTGTGTGTCAAGTCACTAAAATAAATCCCAGTGTTTCTCATTCAGAGCTACAACGACAATTTCTGGAAGCTACAGGTGTGAACGTTTCAGTTGAAATCCTAAAAAAAAGACTTCGCGCTCGAGGGTTATTCAGTAGGAGAGAGTTACGGGTCCCACCGTTATATAGGCAAAATAAAATTGACCGGCTAAATTGGTGCCTTCAACGCTAAAACTGAACAATTTAGAATTGGCACTATGTTCTTTTTTCGGATGAGACCAGAATTAACTTAATATCAGATGACCATCGAATACGGGTTCTCAGGGCTCCAGGAAGATGATCGAGACTCCACGCTGCCAGATATGTCCCAAGACATCAAGGAGGAACTGTAATGTTCTGGGGAGGTATTATGCTGGGAGCAAAAACTCCATTGTTACCACTTTAACAAACTTTAAGTGGTCCGAGGTATGTTGATTTAGTGCTAGAACCAATCTTTAGGCTTTGGAGAGCTGCAATTGTGGATAATTTTATCTTTAAGCACGATAATGCACCTCCCCATATCAGCAGAGTGGCTAGAGAATGTCTTGAAACGAAAGGTGTCACAGTTTTAGACTGGCCTGCATATTTACCAGATCTAAATCCTATCGAATACTTGTGGGACCAGCTCAAAAGAAGGATTAGAGCTCGTCGAAACAATGCAGGAAATGTCGTACAGCTTATTAATGCAGCATTAGCAGAATGGTAAAACATACCCCAACACAATGTTGATTGATAATTTAATAAGAAGCATGCCAACGCGAATAGAAGCTTGCATAAGGACTAGATGTGGTAACACGGCTTGTTAAATTTACCAATTTTCTTTTTGTTTTTGCTTTTAAAAATTTAAATCTCAATTCGTTTCAGAAACCAAAAAAATACTACCTATTGTATTTATTTTGACAACTAATGATTATTTTTATTGCCATGTGGGTTATTTGTCATACGTCAAAAATTATGAAAAATAATAGATGATTCCAAGTTTGGTTGTGTGTACTTGCAAAAACACTTTAATTAACATGAAAGTTAATCACGAGTATAATTAATAAAATAAATTATTTAATATTTTGAGGATCGACCTGACATTTTTAATCATATTACTGTGTATACCGAAGTATTATTTAATATTAAAAAAATATTGTGTAGTGCCAGATAATACATTAAAAATAAATTAGTTTTTCAGGGTAAGAAATGCGATTGAAAATCTTTGTCACTTCGACCACATTTTTTCACCTCTAATGCACATTTTGAGTATGTTTTAATATGTATTTTGCCTAATGAGTTGATAATTTTTTTACGATATTGCAGGTAAGGCTTTGAAAAATTTATAAAATAATGTGTATTGCCTTTGAATGATTTATACCGTATGTCACTTTTACATACTTCTTTGTACACATAACATAATTATAATTGATTGCAAAAATTTATTTTTCGACACTTATTACTTTATTTTTTCTTTTTTTTTAAATGAATATACTTAAATTAATATTTACCCATTAAAATTTTTTCACGTGAGCATTTTAACATTCTTGTTTACAAAAAACAGTACGAAACAGATGACGGATACAGACGCATGCGCACAAAAAAAAATTGTGATGAAGTTTCCTTCTAAATAATTTTTGCGATGGTGGCATAATAAGCTGGATAACAGTCATGCATAAACCAAGTTTGATCCTAATTCCCTACAGCTGCCATCACAGCTGGCATTATTTTCTCTTGTAAGAGCTCCAGATATCGTTCTGCATTTAAAGTGAAATTGAAAACGACTGGACTAATTAATTTATTTCTTGAAAGTAATAATTTCAATATTTTTATGTTTAAATTTAAATCTCATTTTATAATTACCTACTATACCGCACCAAATATTAAATCCAGATTTAGTTAGGAATCGTCTTTGAGGGGTGAGTTTTGAGTTTTCTAAAATCCAGTGATGAGTGTCTATTGAAAACTATGCAATTGGTAAATCGAGTTTTGTCTGTCTATAATATTTTCATGAAAAAATTGGCATTTTCTCGTATATTTTAAATGTACCATTCGCAAAATTTTACTCTTTATGAAAAATTATTTGCCTACAAACCTTGTATATAACGTCCAGTATTCGATGGGAAGATGACTGGGCAGATATCTGTTTCATTACCAATTTTTCTAGCCGATGTTTTGGGGTTATTATTAGTATTTTGTAACAAAGCTTCAATTTTCTCCTCATTTTCAACAGGATACGAATTCAAAATAAACGAATAAAATGCAATGAAAACAACACAGAATAGAGTTCAAGTTAAACACATTGTTGGATTGCCTACGAAACTGCACAGCAACAAAATTTTATTTCAGCATTCATTTAAAAAAAAAAACACCATATTGTAATAAATTATAGTCTTTATCTCGAAAAAATATTCTTGTTTTATTTTTTACCTTTAAAAAATGCCTATAGAATGTTTAAACCAAAATACCCTTATACCCTTATAATAACCGATATAGCAACACATGCAGCACCAATTTGGGACACAGTGTATAATTCCATATTAATAGCAGTGAAACAAGAAACAATGAAAATTAAATTATTTGTTTAAAATAAGGTTAGAGTTTGAAAAAGGCATAATTTTGTTTTCCTCATTATCAATTGCTCGAAAACTGAATCTAGATTGTATAGATTTCAAGTCAAAAATGCTAGATAAATTTGCTGCAGGTGTCTGCATAATTCTCTAATCAGATTAGTATAAATCAGGTAGGTGTGACCCTTTTATATCGTAAGAATGCCTTTGTGGTTTCTACGCCAAAGATAAACGAGCAAGAAGTTTCTACACACCATTTCACAATAATTTATACTGGAATACGTGGATTCTTGTTGGAAGTTATCAAGCCACCTAATCCACTAGCTAGTTTATTTATCTATGGTCTTTATTGTTTATGTAAAAATAATAAAGGTTGTTTTTATTGTTTAGTAAGGCAAAATATATTGATATTGTCAAGTTGTATAATTTATTATAATCAAGAATCTAATAATTATTGGGATCTTCTACTGGAACAAATCCATTTTCGTACAGGTTAAATTATTTTCTTGGACATTTAGTATAGCATGCCAAACGAGACGTCTTACGAAAGTCTGGTCAGAAACTACGAGGTGGTAAATACTATTCAGATTAGTCTTTTCCAATGTTAATGTTGTTGAAGCATGAAGATCTTTTGCCGCAAAAACTGGTAGGCGTTGTACCCGAAAAAACTGAATACGAATCTCTAAAACGTGAAAATAGTTTATTAATCACTCTAAACAGTGAGTTAAAATGCAGCAATGAGCTCATAAAAGAAAGACTGGGTATGATAATTAATTTTAATAATTCTGAATCTGGTGTGAGTACAAATATTTCTTCTAATAATCAAAACCAACTAGCATCCTAGAGTAGTGCAGTTAAAAATACATCAACAAATAAACCCGGTTTAGTGATAAAATGCCAAGGATCCTCAATTAACAATGATGATGTTTTAAAGGACATTCAGAAGCATATTCATCCTGGTGACAAAAATATCCGTATCGACAGTATTAAAAAGTTAGAGGGAATAATAGTGAATTACGAAAATGATGATTCCTTAAAAAATTTAAAATCTTGTGTTAATAATGCTTTAGGTTCGAAATACAGTGTGGAACAGATAAATAAATTTGATCCACGTCTTATACTAAAAGATGTAAATCTAAACGACAAAAAACCTAATGATGATCTTTTGAACGAAAAAGCGTGAACAAGTTGCGTATTTAGAATATCTAAATAAACAGTCTTCTAAATATAAATTTTATAAAGCTCTTAAAGAAATGAAAATACAGTCGACCAAAACAACACACATTTCTCCTGGCTTATCTAACCCATTTGAAATTAATTCTCTTTTCTCATCAGTCTTTCAGGTCAGTGACTATAAATGTTTTAATTCAATTTGCTTTTATATAAATAATAGATATAATAAAGATATCAGTTTTTGTTTCAAAACTATAACTAACGAAACACTATACAATATTGTTGAAAGTATTGAGTCAAACGCAGGAGGAAATGACGGCATTAGCATGCATATGTTAAAATTATGCTTAAATGTTATCGATGTGTACCTGCTACATATAATTAATTTATGTTTGGAACAAGGTTATTTTCCACGTTCTTGGAGACAGTCAATAGTAATTCCACTGCCTAAAAAATCCAACCCAAGCTCATACAGTGAATTACGGCCCATTAGTCTACTTCCTTTAATTTCCAAAATTTTATAACGTGCTGCTTACTCGCAAATTTATAAATTTGTATCCCAAAATCATATAATTCCATTACATCAGTCAGGATTTCAGAAAAGTCTCAGTACCACAACTTCTCTGGCATATCTATCAGATAATATTCTAAACAGCATGGACAAGCAAAAATCGAGTGCAGTAATTCTTTTAGACACTAGTAAAGCGTTCGGCACTATAAATCACAAACTGCTTTCTGCCAAGTGCTCATATTACGGATTTGATGATAAATCTTTAGGATTCATAAAAACATACCTACACAATCGCTCTCAAAAGGTTATTGTTGACGATCAGAAGTCTAACTCAATTCCAATAAAGTCCGGCGTACCTCAAGGTTCGGTGTTGGGTCCTCTGTTATTTCTACTTTACACCTCGGATCTATATACATGCATAAAAAACTGTTCAGTCCAATTCTTTGCTGACGACATGCAATTATTCTGTGATTTTAACGCAAATGATTATGTCAATGCCGTGAACTTAATAAATCAAGACATTAATGACATAACTGTATACTCCACAAACCATAATTTGCACATAAATGCCTCTAAATCCAAACTAATAATTTTTTGTAATAATAAAATCAAAGATATTTTAAAATCTAATGTTAACCTATGTATTTCTGGGGAGAGGATTCCTATCGAATGTGTAGCAAAACATTTGGGGCTTTATTTCGATGAATTTATGAGATTTGATAAACATTTGAAGTATGTTCTTCAACAGTGCTACGGCACACTTCGATTACTTTACCCAAATAAATACATTCTTAGAGATAAATCAATAAAAGCTAACTAATGTCAAAGTTTAGTAATTTCAAATATTCTTTACGGAATTATTATATTATCCTTTTCTAACATCAGTCAATCGTAATTGACTGCAAATAATGCAGAATACGTGTTGTAGGTTCGTTAATGGCCTTCGCAAATTCGACCATATTTCATTGGCTTTTTCACAAACTGGATGGTTAAATGTTAACAACCTATTCAAATATCTGTTCCTATCGCTAATATATAATATAATTATTACTTCAATACCACCATATTTAAAAGACAAACTAATATTCAGAACATTGATGCACAACGTTAATATTAGAAATAATTTAACATTAACCATGCCTCGTCATTATACTGCAATTTTTAATCGCAGCTTTTCATACAATGCCGTTGTTCTGTACAACAGCCTAAACACATCTATAAAGAATTCAAAATCTCTAAATGTTTTTAAAAATACATTAAAACGACAGCTCTTGGTCTCCCAAAGTATTTAAGTGCAATTGTTTAATTTTTTTTATCTCGTTTGTTCTTTGTGAATAAACATACTTAGGTACCTAATTGTTTTTTTTCTTTAGTTGTTTTACTAGAATTTGCTTATTGTAAAAAATGTATTTATTATTTAAACTATGTATAGAATTTATAGGGTTAGATGTAAGAATAGCCTTAGGCTAAATCTCGCCCAGGCAAATGTACATTTCTATATATTTTTTGTATTTTTGGTATGTACAAATAAAGGCAATTTATTATTATTATTATTATTATTATTATTATTATTATTATGTATCCCAATAATAATAATAAAACCAGTGTTGAAAATAAAGCACGAAAGGATCAAAAGGCTTTAACAAAAATATGTTTAATGGTTCAGCCTATTAGTTACTCTCATATTAGAAACTCAATTAATGCGAAGGATTCTTAACACAAATTAGAAGCTGTCTACGAAGATAAAGGATTGAATATAAAAATCACTTTGCTTCGATCTTTATGTGCAATTAAGCTCGAGAAATTTAAAAAAATGGAAGAGAGCGTTAACGAATTTATGAATCTCTCCCAAAGATTGAGTGCAATAAATAATCCCGTTGATGATTTGCTACTTGGTGCCTTGGTGTTGCAATAATTTGATGATGGCAATTGAATATTCTGGCGTAACAATTACCGGTGATGCGCTGATATAATTACTTCAAGATACCAAATACAATACTGATCCATGTAATCCCAACCAAGCATTGTTGTCAGAGAAAAATGACACACAAAAGAAAAGCAGAAAACCTTGTTGCTGGAACTGCCGTTCATTAAGTCATACAAAACAAAATTGTAGAAAGAAAAAGTTGAAGCCAGAATCTTCATCGAGTACCATCAGTAAAAATAAAAAGCAGAACAATAATCCTAAAGATTAAGTCGCAGTCCTAATTAAGGCTTTAGGACGTCAGAAAAGATTGAAGGAATGGCTCATTGATTCAGGAGTTTCAAGTCACATGACTTACCGAAAAGATTGGTTCATTAACTTTACGTACTGGACAAATAATGGCTTGAAAGTATGTGTTGCTATCAGTCAAACCCTTTACAGTGAAGGTCTTGGTGATTTTCCCGCTTATTTGAAATCAAATATTACAATGGTCGCCAATGCCACATATGTTTCTAACCTAGCTTTAAATCATTTGTCAGTTACTCGGCTGTTTCTCAACAATTAGGTTGCTGTATTTGATCTAAGATGTAAAATAATAGGTTTCATGATTTTGTTTTCCAAGGTGACAATCAAGCTACTGCTAGTCCA
Source organism: Psylliodes chrysocephalus (assembly GCA_927349885.1). Classification (NCBI taxonomy): domain Eukaryota; kingdom Metazoa; phylum Arthropoda; class Insecta; order Coleoptera; family Chrysomelidae; genus Psylliodes; species Psylliodes chrysocephalus. The sequence continues at coordinate 3,683,155 of OV651826.1, forward strand.
ATTGGTAGAATATATCAGCTTGACGTAGCAGAACATGCTTATGCAGTGAAACAAGTAGATTCACGACTCGGATACCTTAATCGAATGAATTTACTACGTGACAAACTTACAATTAGTACTGGTGTTAATTTCGAATATGAAGTAGAACCATTTCAGTATGCACCATACATTAAAGGAAAACAAAGGAAAAGTTAGATCTTTTGCATATGGATTAATGCGAATCAAGGCCGGTTACTTTTTGGGGTGGCTCTAAGTACTTTTTCAATCTTGTAAATAACTTTACAAGAAAGGCGTTTATTTTCTTAAATCAAAAAATGTGTTAAGAAAGTAAACTCAACAGTAGACAGAACCTGTCTAGTTCTATTGTTAGTGTTGGTAGTTTTTAAGTCAAGAATAGTTATTTTAGTTTTGTCATGTTAGAAACAGTTTTAGACTAAGATGAAACATATAACGTTTCTTATACGTTGTTCGTTTAAAAATAAAAGTATCAAAAGTAAAATAGATTACATTTATGTATCTTCTGGTTGGTACAATGAATAAGATTCAACAAAATGAAATCAAATTCACGAGACGCTAAAATGGTGGTTCCCACCTTATCGAGACTGAGGCACACAAGGGTAAACTCGTAGAGTAAAAAAACGAGAAATGATTTAACTTGGAACGAAAGACCGAAAGCCGATAGTAGTATTAGGACGTAGAATTGTTTGGTTTGTAAAGCATTGGCATTACTCTTAGGTTAAACCATGTGATGATCTTCACAAGCCTTGATTTTTAAAACCATTCTATATCGCCTTTTGATTAGGGTTTACAAACTTTTCGAGCAATTTATCCAATAATAATTGGCAACTTTACCTCTTAAGCCTGCTCATGTAAAATATTTGGGCACTTCGCCTATTTTTATAATATTAATAAAGGACAGAAGGATGAGTATTGAAACTATGTTAAAAGAAATACATTGGCTTTCAGTTCAGAATGATGCTCAGTACATGACTGATATTACTAGTACCATCGCATCAAATCTATTAGAAAATTCGCAATATCACAACTATAATACAAGAAGCCAATCTGACTTTCATGTACGGCAAGCAATCACTAAAAGTCCCCGAAATACAATTTTTATTAAAGGTTTGCAAAAATTTAATAGACTGCCTACAGAAATTAAAAAAAAACAACAATAAATGTATTCAAAAGTAACCTCAAACAATACTTGATAAATAAACAGAACGGATATACTTTCTTGTGATAATACTCTTAAAACCTGCCCTTTTTAAGTATTTCCCTTAATTTATTGTTATTTTAGCCCTCGTTTTACCCGCATTTATTATAAATTATTTCTGTTTTGAGATCATGTCATATTAATACTACCTACTATGTTTAAATTATTAATAGTTTTGCGACTATAGGTTATAGCAACTTATAGCCACAAAACTATTTTTGTGTTATAGTAAATCCATAGAGAGCAATATAATTTACAAAGGCCTTCTTTCAACAAACAAATAAATGATAACTTTATAATTAAAATGAAAAACACAACAAAATACATCGGTATCATAATTGATCAAAATTTGAAATGGATTGATCACATTACGTCATTAACAACCAAAGTTAGAAGATTAATTTTTAATTTTTATGAATTGAGGAAATTTATGACTAGGATTTTACTAATAATTCGCTGGTTAAATCTATTTTGCGATATGGTACAATGTGGACTATATGATATTGCACTTCAACCCCAATGTAATCCAAAATCGTATAATTAAAATTATCTACAAAAAAACAGCATTATATCCTACCTCTCTTTTATATAACTTATTCGGAATAGATGACACGTTAATTGCTATATTTAAATCTTATCTTTATGAACGCACTTAATACGTTCAAACTTTAGGATATAAATCTCAACCTTCTCTTCAAACTTCCGGTGTCCCACAGGGGTCTATATTGGGTCCTTTACTTTTTAACATTTTTATAAATGACATCACCGAAGATCTTGATATTGATGAAGATATATATGCTGATGATATTAAACTATTCTGTGAGATAAACTCCGTCAATGACTGCTTAAACCTCCAGCGAAACCTTAATCATGTTAATAATTGGTGTATCAGAAATAAGCTCCCTATGAATCCAAGAAAATGTAATGTAATGTCTTTCTGTCGGAAAGAATCAACTATCCAATTTAATTACAATTTAAGTAATATTATCCTCGACAGACCAGATATCCTAAAAGATCTAGGTGTTTATTTTGATCCAAAGTTATCTTTTATTCCTCATATACAAAAAACAATCTCTTTAGCATATCGGTCGCTGGGTTTTATTCTTAGAAATGCGAAATGTTTTAATAATATTAATGCATTGAATCTTTTGTTTTCGGCTTTTGTAAGATCGCAACTAGAATATGCTTGTGTTATTTGGAGCCCGAATTATAATATTCATATCTCCGCTTTGGAGCGAGTGCAAAGAAGATACTTCAAGTCGGCTTCTTATATCTTGGACGGTCTTTATCCCGATAAAGGCACACCTCAAAAACACTTTTATATTCGTTTTGATAGCTGTAGTTTAATTCGTCGTCGGTCAATGCATTCAATTATGTTTTTATATAAAATTGTTAACTATATTTTTAAATGTGATAATATTGTATCGTCACTAAATTTCAGAGTTCCTAGACCAACAGTCTTTTTTATGAATTACCACATAAGACAAATATTTACAAATATTCTCCGTTGAATCAGCTCATCATTGACTACTCTTCAATTGAACCTAGTATTGATATTTTTTGCACAAAAGCTGCTGAAATTAAAAAAACCATTCTTCGGGGTAATTTGTAGGAAGGACGGATGTCCAGAATTTGGTCAATAATTTCATATGTACCCATGTGTGTAATCTTAGAATATAGCTGCATATGAGTGCTTACTTTTTTTCCCTAAAGGGTTTTTTTTCAGTGAGCATTCATATATAGCTTAACAGATATACTGCTTTGTATTATTATTTTTTTGTTTCTGTATTTTGCTGTGTTTGTCCTTATCCTATAATTGGGCTTTCCCGAGGATATTGTAATAAATAAATAAATAAAAAAATAATAAAAAAGTGCTTTTTATAAGAACATTATATTATCTGTCTTGCTGTACCTTTATTTATGGAAAGCCTGAATTGGGATACACTACAAATTATTTGCAATAAATATCAAAAGAAGCATACAAACATTTTTAAATAATTTGACACATAAGAGCCATTCACATTCACACATCACAGTTGACATCTTGATACTTGACAGGCACAGCCAAGCATTATTCTGATTTTTGCCAAATAAAATGGCCGGTTAATTATTCTATGGGGTTGCTACAGAGCCAGTAAATTTGATGAAGGTGCTTTTGTGGCTAGGGGCGAAATAGTAGTAAGCTTAAGTTAGCACCTCCATAAAAAGTAATTTTTAAGAAACTGCTTATATATTTTTCATAAATTGACTGGTTTGGCGACTAATTTCGAATAAAAATAGCGTCCAAAATGGCTATGGTTGCAAGTATGAAGGTCGCAACCCGCCTTAGAAATCTTACCTTTACAATCAACAGCTGTTGTTTGACATGTCGTTGGAGAATGTTTGCAATGTATGGAATGTTAAGAATGTTAGACGTTGGAAATGATTGAAATTCGTAAAATTAGTCACATAAGAAATGCATAGGCTGATTTTAAGAAAATTCATATTAAAGTTGTTAGGATGAACCAAAAATTCTGAAAATCAATAGGGTTCTAAGTTAGAAGTAATTATTCAAGAAAATGAAAACCGCAAATCGATCAAAACTTTCGTTCTAGAGTTATCGTGCCGGCATACATACACACAGACGACCAGACGAATATTTTTTTTGCATTTTCGAATTCCGAATGATCCGAAACATGAAAAAAGTTTTAAAAAATGGGGGTAAGAATTTTTTTTCGTCTGCACGAATGAAATACTGAAACCCCATAGGAAGGGCCTCAGTAATAATATTTAGAAGATTTTAAGATAATGATGCAGACAAAAAACTTGATGCAAAAAGCCAAAATTTGATATTTGTGGGTTATATCAAAGAATCTAAAGTGTAATATAAACTCTTTAATCTTCACACCCAAGGAGTTTCAAGTTCTCGAGACGTTGTATTTTGGAAATTATTTGTTTATAGTCTTTATTGTTTATGTAAAAAGAATCAATATTGTTTTTATTGATAAGTACTTAAAATATATTGACATTGTCAAGTTGTATAATTTATTAATGTTAAGAATCTAATAATTCTTGGGTATCTTCTACTGGAACAAATCCATTATCCTACAGTTTTTTAGGAAAAGTTTGCAACAATGTTGCCTAGAGTAAAAAGTATAAAAATTATTGGTATATTTGATCTGTTTACTTTTCAATAATATTTACTTCAGGTTCTTAAAATAACACTGGTCTGGTGTTTTTACCTTCTAGCCCCTAGAAAACATGCAAAGGCTGAAATAATCCATCCATCCCTCCAAATGATTAAAAGTGATAAAAATAGGTGAGTCAGGAATGGAGTCATGGCCAATTTTCATTCAGATCAGTGTAACATCCCATTCTATTTTCCTATTTGTCGATATAACACATTTTAGCAGATAAAGTTCCAATACAACAATAAATGTTTCCTTACACAAACATCAAAAAGTTCCTTATTGACAAATACCCACGTTTTCTTATCTTATTGCTTGTTACATCTTCTTGTCTCGAGTGTCTTGTGAAAGAGAAAACTTTGCTCAAACCTTTGAGAAAGAGACCCTTTATGAAGGAAGAGAATATCGCTGTAACAGCTATATTTGTACACGCCGGGTGATGAATGATAGGGATAGGGTGGTTGGCCTTTTCGGCGTCGCGAAATACGGAACGCATTAGGGCTATAAAGGTGTGGCTCTGATAAGCGTGGTTAATAACGGCGGCTAGACACTGATGGTTTCAGGCCAAATATTTTATTTTTTTGTGTTAACAGAAAATCGTTTCTCCTTTACAAACTTCCTTATATAGAAGCGATATACACTATTAAAAACTCTACTAATCTTAATTTATTTAATAAACTTCTGGATGAAACAAAAAATTTGTTATATAATAATATCGTCTTTATTATTTCCAATATAAATTTACAATTTTCATAATTTTAACAATTATACAAGAATTATTATTGAAAATAAGGGCGAAGTTCAGATTTTGAGAAGGAGGATCCACCACAAAATCTGTTCTTCCACTTAACACACGGGTCTTATGCCTGGAGTAACAGAACTAGTTTAGTTACTACGAGAGCTAATATCTCAAAAGTACAAAGACTAGCCTGTGTTTGCATTACTGGTGCAATGAGAACCTGTCCTACGGCCGCAATGGAGGTGATCTTAAACCTCACCCCTCTACATTTGATGATAGAGAATGTGGCAAAAAGGACACGATATAGAATGATCAGGAGCGGAGTAATCAGACGAAAGTCTACTTGCTTCAGGACTAAAGATACCTGGGACATGCCCCAGGATGAAATGCAAAAGAAGTACAGTTTTGTGAAAAACTTCAAAACCACAGAGCTGGGCTGCAAGAAAGAATGGAGCCAAGAATCCATCGCGCTTGCAACCGAAAGACGTGCTATTCAGTGGTACACGGACGGTTCCAAAACCATAGAAGGAACTGGAATAGGAGTGTATGGGCCGAGAACCAAGCACTCCGAAAGCTTGGGAAAATACCCAAGCATCTTCCAGGCGGAAATTCACGCCATCGAGAATTGTATCCAGTTTAACATTGAGAGAAACTATCATAGACAAGAGATTATCATCATGTCCGATAGTCAAGCAGCCATCAAAGCGCTGAGTTCTTACGTAATCAGCTCAAAAATGGTATGGAGATGCCTAGAACAATTGAATGAGCTAGGCGAGAAAAATAGAGTTACTCTCACTTGGGTCCCGGGACATAACGGGGTACAGGGTAACGAGATTGCAGATAGTCTTGCAAGGAAAGGGGCTCAAACACCCTTTGTAGGACCTGAGCCGTTCTGCGGTATCAGCAGTAACATAATATTAGAAGAGATTAAAAAAGAATTGGGTAGTAGAAGAACCGATAATTGGAACAATCTCTTGGGGCTGAGACAGGCCAAGATACTTCTGGGTGAATATAACCAAAAAAGATCGGAAGCCTGCATCTGCCTGAGCAAGAACAGGTTACGTATTGTAACAGGGATCCTTACCGGGCACTGCCGACTAAAAGGACACCTAAGTAAACTGAGAGTAGTAGAGGATAGTGAGTGCAGATTCTGTGAGGAGGAGGACGAAACCTCCATTCACATCCTAACTGAATGTGTAGCACTCCAGAATCCAAGGGCACTATATCTAGGAGGATATCAAATAGAAGAGGGAGACTTACCTAACTTGAAGCCACTTCAAATCCTACACTTCCTTAAGAAAATAGGATTGGAAGGGTCGCTATAGGCATTGAGACATTTCCTTAGTGCAGTGGCGACAGAAGGGGGCACAATAGATCTTTTAGGTCGCAGTGTATTAACACCCCATTATCAACATAACATAACCCAAATATAAATAATAAGCATGAGCTAGTACAAAACTAGAATTGTAGGATATATTAAATGAATTTTAATTAATTAATTGATTTTAGTATTTGAGGTGTAATAAACTTTAATAAATTTTAATTTTGTTTATTTAACAAAAATAGTTTTAGGCAAGGTTTGACCCTGGTTATATTTAATTTTATTAGGTTATTAGGTAACTGATTGTAAAGATGGCAGATCTGATATCCGAATGATCGACGAAAGAATTCTGTATTGAACGAGTGTATTGACAATGATAGCTTATGTCTAATATTTATGTTATGTACGTCGGTGCGGTAGGTTATTTTTCGATGGCGGTTTTTTAGTTACAATGATTCTATAAAAAAGACTAAGTGTGTGAAGTAATCTCCTATTCTTCATATTTAACCATTCAATTTCTCTTAATTTATAAGAAATTCTTTGTCGTCGGCCAATACCGCATATTAACCTCAAACATGAGTTTTGTACTTTTTGAATTTTGTTCTTATACCGAATAGTTAGATGTGGACCATAAACAGAACTTGGGTAATTAAATATTGAAAGAACTAAAGATTCACATAACTTTACTTTCACGTGAAATGGGAGAAAATATCTGTTACCATAAATTATTTTTAGTTTAGAATAAGCACAAGTTGGTTTACATGTTTTTAAACCGCAAATCTGGATCCAACCGTACCCCAAGATTTTTTACTTCGTTAACTACAGTTAAAGACACATTATTTATTTTAATATTAAGTCCACTCGAAACATTTGATTTATTATTTTCTGGTCCAAAAAGAATGACGTTTGATTTACTTGAATTTATGATTAAACAATGATCCGTAGCAGTTTTGATAAAAGCATCTAAGTCGGCATTTATAGTTTCACATGTTATTTCCACTCTATCAAAAGGAAAACTGTAGTAGAGTTGGGTATCATCTACGTATAAGTGAAATTTGCAGTGTTGTAAAGATTTTACTAGATGAGTAGAGTATATGGAAAATAGCAGTGGTCCAAGAATGGAGCCTTGTAGAACACCCGATTTAATTGAGATATAATCTGACAAATTATTATCAATACCTACACATTGTTGTCTGTTTTGCAAGTAATTAATAGCGATATCGCTCCTTCTGAGAAGCCTATGTATTTTAACATACTTAATATTAATTTATGATTAATCGTATCGAATGCTCTACTGAAATCAAGAAGAATTACCAGGGTGTATAATTTTTTATCAGTTGCTTTAACAATGTCATCAACTATTTGTAAAAGAACAGTTGTGCAACTAAAACCTTTCCTGAAACGCGATTGAAGAGGTGATAAAATTGAGTAATTCGAAATATATTCTTTTAATTGCATCTCCATCACCTTTACAAGCACTTTTGATAAAACCGGCAAGATGCTTATAGGACGAAAGTCTCTAAATTTCTCTGGATTTTGTTTTTTTGGCACAACTTGCACAACTGCCCTTCTCCACCCCGAAGGAAAAACATTTTCACTCAAACAAAAATTGACAATATGCGTGATATATGGAATAATGTGTGGACAACAAAGTTTGATAAGCTTTATGTTCAATCCATCGCAGCCTTTAGCGTTGGTTTTTATTCCACAGATGATATTATAAATTATTAAAACATCTTTAAAATTAAATGAGCCATCACACAGATTATTACTCATATAGTAATTCAATAACTGTAATGGTGGTTCTTTATAGGTTATAGATTTCACAAAAAATTTGTTCACCTCATTAAGATTTTTTAAGTGGGCAGGAAAATTTATATTTTTTTCAGGTATGAACTTACCAAACTTTAATGCTTTCCACATTTCTTTAGATGAATTATTATTAAACTTAAATATGAAATATACTTTTTTTCCCGCTTGATAGCTTGGTTGGTATAATTAAGCAATTCTCTGTATAATTGTAAATGATTGGGATTATTACTTTTTCTGAATTTCGACAAAGCTTTATCTCTCTCATTCATCATTCGTTCTATTGCATACGTCAGCCATGGAGCTTTATTTTTAGTGACTAGATGTAATAATTGGTGCATGCCTATCAAATAGGTTATTCAAACAATTAACTAAATAAGAAATTTTTTCGTCAATGCTTTTCTGATCAAATATTCTATAGAATGATGTATTGTATAAGTCTACTGTGAAAATATCGATATCAAAATTTTTATAATTACGATACGTTACCATTTTGGGAACAGTTTGTTCCCCACCTACAGTTAGCTTAATATGAGTTGCAGAATGATCTGATATATTGTGATGAATAATTCCCGACTCTACCAAGGTTTCTTCCCGCACTATAACATAATCCAATAGGGTAGCTGAAGTTGACGTAACCCTTGTTGGAACATCAATTAGTTGACGTAAATTTAGAGATTCTAAGATTGAATAAAATTTATTTAGATAGTTACTTTAATAATCAAACAAGTTCATATTAAAATCACCCATACAAATTGTTTCGTCGACATTCGGACATATAGAAATCAGAGAATCCTCGAAGTCATCTAAAAATAAACCAGTATTCTGATCGTGTGGTTTATAGATAACACCAACTCCAAGTACTTTTTTTGAATTACAATTTTTATCCAGAATTGTTCCCAAATAAGATCTTGTCTACTGGGAATTATTTGACAACAGAATTTATTTTTTATGTAAACACATAAACCTCTACCATTTCGGTTTCGATCTGCTCTGTACAAATTATATCCATTTATACTTAAATCAATATTTAAAATAAAAGTTTTTAACCAAGTTTCACAAATTAATAGCACATCAAATTTATTTTCGAATAAAAATTCTTTAACCTCATTTATTGATCCTATTAGTGACCTAGCGTTTAAACAGCCTATATACAAATAACACATAAATATAAATTGCGAGAATACTTTATAATTTTATATCCCAAAAAAAAGAAAATAAAAAAAGAAATTAATATACACATGTATATGACTCTAAGCAAAATATCATAGTAATTAAGAATAAGAATAATCGCCATCTCTCTGAGTAATTATTGCACTTTAATCAGTTAAACCAATCAAAATCATTACACGATATTAATGATTAAATTAATCAGATCAAATTACTAATACCTACTACGCCCATGGAATACTAATAATTTAATAATTGAAATTACTAGTATTCTAACAGGAACCAAAAATAAAGAAAAAAAGAAAACAACTGATAGGCGTTGGCAGGTGAAAATAATAAATAAAAACTTACTAAGATAAAGATTTGTAAATTAAAGAGTTCAACTTCGATCAATATATAAATGAATATATTTAAGCGCTACACTGTAAAAAAAAATTCAGTTAACGAAATGTCTCCGAAATGTTTTAATTATTGATTTTATTGTGCAGTGATTTATTATGTACCTATATTATATATAATTTTAAATAACTATTTATAAAAGTTACTTTTTTATTATTGTCAAACTTACATAATTATTTATATACACTGTGTCTCCGGATAGGTGAAATGACTCTTGAAAAGGGTACAATATCACCGATTTAAAATTTCATTTTTTGGGGTTCAACCCTGCTTGGTTGAAGACTAATTTGCAACATAATTCAAGAATGTCTTGGAAATTTTAAAAATCCTATTTTTCTCTAGAGTAAAGTGCCTTTTATGTTACACATATGACTAAAAGTTATTAAGAAAAATTGTTTGGATCACCATCTAGGTACATATACCAAATTTAAAAATCCTCTGCCAACTATGATTTTTCATTTAATTTGTTAATTTGAAAAATCAAAGTTGGCCGAGGATTTGTAAAATAAACTTATATTTTGATTTCAAGCAATTTTTCTAAATTATTTTTTGACGTATCTGTTACCGAAAATTATTGAAAAATCATAGTTGGCCGGGGATTTTCAAATTTGGTATATAAACCTAGATGATCAATGCACAGTTTATTGCTAAAGAATTAGTTAGCTCACTTGGACCAGTTGAATGTTCCAAAATAATATCCACTCCAGAGATACAAATTCAGAATGCGCAAAAGACTGCTGTTTGAATATAGGCGGTTGTATTGGTTATGATTTGATTCTGTATGCGCCAGGGATACAAATCCGAGTTGCGCAGTATATAAACTGGAACATTGAGATCAAAAGTGCCGACGCAGAGTGAGCGAACTGATTCTTTAGCTATAAACTGTGGCCAATGTTAGAAGTTATGGGTAACACTATTATTATTAAATAAAAATTCAGTGAATTAACTAACAAACTTTTATCTACAACTGTCATTATATGGATGTATTATATGCGTATCTAAGGCAACATAAAGCAATCCATATATCACTAGTGAGAATATATTCATATTACACGATTTTTGTCAATTATTACCCACTAGAATTAAAAATCATTAGATCTAGTATGCGTTTGACAAGTTAGTTGACAGCATGTTGACAGTTATTCGTTGTTCCCGATTCTTTTTTGAAATTAAACTTAAAATATTAAGCCCGTTTTAAGTGTTTATCAATTAAAAAAATGGAAGACGATGATTACATGGAACTAACACCTCCTGAAATCCGCGACGCTGCTAATAGCCCAAGAGCCCACTGCAAATTTTTACCGTCATCTGATAACGAGATGAAATATACCCCAAAAGCATGGAAAAACATTGTACTTTACCAAATGGCATCTGTGCCAATCCCGATCCTGAGCAAAGTGGCTTAAAAAATTATTTTATATTTAAAAAATCACATAAGGCATGACAGCCCTAATTTTGTTTGCCCTTAAAGTTTTCCAGAAAATAACATTCAAATATACCTATCTTGATATATATCGTTAAAGGGAAACATTTTCTTTCTCTTAACATCGCACAAAAACATATATCCACGATTAGTAGGTAAATATCATTAAAAATATGAAGCAATGTTTGAATTTCCAAGACATCCTTGATTTCTCAAACTGAAATTATGTTGAAAGTTTTAGTCTTTAACCAAGCAGGGATCATCCCCAAAAAAATTAAATTTAAATCGAGAATTTTTTACCTTTTACAAGAGTCCGGGGACACACTGTATAAACAGAGTGTGTAAAATCGTAACATTGATGAAGTGTTTTACTTAATTTTACATTATATTGTGATGTTTGTTTATTTTCAAACAACAGTTTATTTATTAATAATTTATTTAAACACTTATTTATTTTAAACAATACTATTTTAATTTATATATACTTCGAATGTCTTTTAAATGATCACTATTTATATTCACCACTGTCTATCTACTAATTACTATTTATCTTCACTGTCCATATAATCAACTGATTCTGATGGGTCTCCTCCACCAATTTATATACAAATTGGTGGTCTAGAATGCTCCCCCACCAAAATTGCCAGTATGTACCAGAAACGTTATCACGTTCTAGAAATAGTATCTCGTTGACCCTGGAATGTTCGCGAAAGTGTCTCCACCATAGTCGTCCCATAGGTTTGGTCTTAAGGGGTTTAATTATGTATAATAATCGGACAAGTTGAGCCTCAAAAACCAAATAAGACAGAGAGGGACTTGTAGGGTTAGAGCATGACTGAATAATGAAATGGCTCACATAACAATATGTCGATGATTTGTTATTTATTATTTTATGTAAGATTTTAACTATATGCTTATATTTATATACCGGGTCATTCTATATGAGCGGAACACTTGATTTATGGCTTAACTATGACTTTTATGAAAATTTGACTTAGATAAAAGTTTTTGTACATTATATGTACTATTTATTGACGTTTACAGATTTCCCGCATACTTAATGATTTTCAAGATATGACGTCATCGGACTATATTTTAAATGGATCACCCTGTATTTATATTTTTTTTTTCGAGTTCGTATGATCTGTCTGATTTCATCAATGGTACATTAAGTGGGTCCCAGACATTTAAAATATTGCCCGATGACGTCATATCTTGAAAACCATTGCGTATGCGGGAAATCTGTAAACGTCAATAAATAGTACATAAAATGTACAAAAACTTTTATCTGTCAAATTATCGTACAAGTCATAGTTAAGCCATAAATCAAGTGTTCCGCTCATATAGAATGACCCGTTCCGCCCATATAGAATGATCCTGTATAAGTATAACGTAACGTAGTCAATACATATCTACCAGGTCTTCAACAATACCCGAAACCCACGTGATCTGATAACCATCAAAAACCCATTTTTTTGTAATAGTGGCAATAACTGGCACGCATATTTCAGTTTATTCTTTTTGTTCAATACAAACTAGATATAATAGCAGCTAAGTTTTTAAGGTTATGTTAATTATATCATAATTTTAAAAATTGCATTTAACTAAATCTAATTAAAATATCGAAAACTAACATTAAAATACAATAATGTAAAGTACCTCTAATTAATATTATGATTTTGTGTTGTAATTCTAACAGTTACCAAATTGAATTTTGTTCTCGTAATTTCAGACCATAAAAAAAGAAGAAGGTATATTTTGTAATAAAATACCTACGGCACTGGCTCACATCTAGGGTTTTTTACTTTTATTTTCACCAATCGCTGTCATGACGATTTGGTCACGTGGGTTTTCGGTATTGTTGAAGACCCAGTATCTATCTATCCAGCTATCATCATAGATAAATTAATTTATCTATGGCTATCATCCTTTTATTTTCTTCAATCCGGACTTCCTCCTGATTTATTCTGAATGAACTATTTAAATAATTTGCAAAAAAGTAAAAGAAGTACCTAAACCAGTAACCGATAATTTTATGATAAAGAAAAGAGTCTAAGAATAAAAATATTTCTCTCAAACTTCTTTATCTTCTATTTTTTTTTCTTTTCAAATGACGCAAAACATTGTATTTTATACTAATTACAATGTCTCTTTCCAGAACACATGGTCGTCGTTGCCCCCCCTGGGAAACATTTGTATGGGCGCCCATGGTACAAGGTAAGTTATTTATTTTTATTTAACTATAATTTAAAAGGCAAACAAAAAACTCGAATTATTTATAATGTTGCTATTAAAGTTTTTAAAATTTATTTAAAACTCTTCTTAAAAATAAACCTAAACTCGTTCATGTTGCGGGACCTCGTTCTGCTCGTCCCGCAAATATTCACTTTAAGGCATTTCCCAACTGGTTTTATAAATAGCTGCAATGCTCTTATAACAACTTGATTAATTTTTCTAAAGCAATTTTGTTTTTTCATTTTGGAATATTATGCGTATTGGAACTCTTAGAGAGCGAGTAACTAACTCTCTTCTTTTCGTCTACCTACATATTCTATCATATTCATATCAGATTAAAAGTGGGCCAGTGCTTAACGTTTATTCCACTATCTTGTACACACATATTTTTTTACCATTATTGGTGTATACCTTACCATCAATCATCAATTTAAAAACCACCCTATGTATATGCCACCGACACTAATTCTTAAGCGTCTATTTATACTCCCTTAGTATTGGTATTTGTATTAGTATTATGATTAAGCATTAAACTGGACTAAATATTCAAAAAGGGTATTTATACTCGTTTTATAATTAGCATTATGCTTCTTTTTTAATAATCTTTTTCCTAATAAAATATAATTCTGCAGTCAACAAAATGTTGGTTACTGAAGAAATGTGTAAGAGGCCAGTTGAGTTCTTAGAATATGTTTCAAGATGTTTGAGTTTTAAACGTGTTTTTGTTAATATTTTTAATAGGTAATTTTATTTAAAAATAATAATATTCAAAAAAGGTTTATTTTAAGACATTTTAACGGATTAACGTCTCAAATTTATAACAGATAAAAAGAAGCAGAAATTTGAGACAAATCAGACAGAAAAAATGGGCTTTTGCTTCCTCGAGGTGACATGTCATTTGTCAACTTTATACTCGGTAAACATTGCTAATACACAAAAATTGTATACAGCGCATGATTTGTATCGAAATATTATCATTTTCGAGCTTGTTGGAACAAACCTATAAACAGCATCTGACAACATAATCATTAATCATATGTGTATTGTCAATTGTCATTATCCGTTGTTTATTAAAAACAAAGGCCAAATACGTCATTAACACATTGGATATAAAAGAAGAAATTTAAGATTTAACATAAAAGTTAAACCTGTCAATTATTAAGCGTAAATACTAATGCTAATATTAACTCTGGACTTATAATTTTGCAATTATAACTTGAGTAACAAAAAAAAGCCAACATGTATACATGACATGAAGCTCTCGCTTCTAGAGGGTCGTCAGAAGTAGCGCCATGTCTATTAAAGTTCATTAAAGAGCTACCCAAAGATGTCAGAAAACTAGTGACCTTCAGCGATTCATGTGGAGGCCAAAATAAAAATTATAAGATATTGCAATGTTGGATGTATATTGTGATGAACACACCCACATAGATGTAATAGACCATAAATGTTTGGAACCTGGGCACACATATATGGAGTGCGATAAAGATTTTGGTGTTATTGAAAAGCATAAACGTCATATCCTCTATGTTTTCCTTCCCCGCGAGTGGACAACTGCGATATCTGAGAGCTATAGAAATTTTAATGTTTATGAACTTACATCATTTGGAGACTGACGGCATTAAACAAGGTACAAAACACGACGTGATTTTCGATGAAGACCACTTAGATGGATTAGGGTCGAAATGAATGTAAAGAAACTCTCACTGAAGACTTCAACTTTTATATAGTTAACTGGAAGTTCACACAGGTCGGAAGACCACCACGTAGTTCAATGCAACTAAAACCATTATATGAGCATCTAATAAACATAAAACATCCCAAATACAAAGTGACTGCTTGATTTTATGCCACCAGTTGCCGCGTTTGAATATCCACATCCGATGTATTTTTTACATCTTGAGCGTTTGTTTATCCACACCGGACACATCTATTACATCTACATCTGCGTTTGTTTATCAAAGATGTAGCTGTCCAGATTACATTTTTTACATCTTAATTTGAAATGAGATGTTCGTTCCATGCTAGAAAGTAGGTGTTCTGTGAAGCCAAGATTATTGATTAATCCTTTATTTATGCTAACGTGAATGTAAAAGTGATTAGTTTGTTTAATTTTTGTATAAAATATAAATTTAGGTTGATTTCCAGTCTCAAAAGTAAAATTTAAAGAGTATAAACTTCTAACTTGTCATTGTCATTTTAACACGTGGCCAATAAAGTCTAGAGCGTCTGTTAATTACATTTACATTCTGATCTAATCCTCTATCACGTGATAAAAAATTCACAATATCTCAGATGCATCCGATGTGGATATCCAAACGCGGCAATAAAACCATGATTTTTATAAAGAATTGCCCCAAGACGGTCCGCCGCCTAAGACCTCTCAAAAGCAAAAAACTGCTGCTGTGCCATCTACAGCTACCGAGAATGCAGACTACGAAAATGACGCATTATTATAGATTGACTTTTCTTGTAATGAATTTGTTATTAATATGTACCTACCTAGTTATTTGATAGTGTGGTATTATAAACAGTTTCTAGTAACACTTGTACCATTTTTACCGTTTCCATTATCCTATCTAAAATGGTATATGTGAAAATTATCCTATAATGCTAGGTGTACTTAATTTTACTGGTAGTAAATAACAGTAAAAACTACGTATTGTAACATGTTTGTTTATTATTTTTAAGATATATAATAATTTTGTATTCATCGTTATCTTCTTTACTTCATTACTCATAACAAAATGGTTCATGATAACGTCCAATTATTATTAATAATACTCTCGCTAATTCACACCCTTACGAGTGAATTTTATCCCCTAAAGCTGAGCTTATCCGGGGAAGGGACTGCTATTATTATCTGCCGTGGCGCTCCAGCGGTACTTGAAGATGATTAATGGTACCATTTGACTTACAAGTGAGGAAAACCTCATCCACCATCATTGAAGGCTTCACTCGATGGAAAGATACTAGCTAGACAATTAGAAAATAATTCTTGCATTATTATCGTTTAACTTTATTGAACGAATTTAAAAACAGGCATTTTGCGATAATTTTGGGACAATTTATAATAGAGGCTCATACAAATGAACGTTAGATATGAACTGTCTATTTTAAAGAGATTATTCTATGTCGCCACCACCTTGATGACACATTTACCAACGATTCTGAAGAGTATTGCTCTATTCAATGTATTTCTATTCAGTGCACGCATAGCGTTTTGGATCCTTTCTTCTAAAATATTTTCGACAGCTTCAAATCAGGGGACCGTCTAACAGTTTGGCTGCCTATGTGCGAAATATTTTTTGTCTGCTTCTCAGCCATCTTTGTTCAAATAAGAAACAAACAAAAATGTACAAACAAATTTAGTTTATTCAAAGGTTATTTTAGTACCAACATTCAATTGATTTTTAATCCTGATCTATTATAGAATAAAAAATGTTAATCATATATTGTAATGTAGGATTGTCGTCCCTTTCTTCTTATTCAAACGATCTTTCTTTTTCGCGGCCTGATCATAGGAAAATTAGCTTCAAGATCTAAACTTTCTACTAAATCTTTGGCCGACTGCAGAATTTTCTTAAATATCTATAAAGAATTTTTTATCTTCATTAAGTGATCTACACATTAAGATACATTTTCGGGTTCTGGTTAATTTCACTAACTACATTAATTCGAAAAAGGATGTCATGCCAAATGAATATAGAATATACTGAAAGAGTAGCTACCACGAAGGAGTTCTATCTCCTCTAATGTCTAACCGCAGATGAACTTCTATGCAAATTGACTGACCTCGACATACTCTATCAAGGTTATGCCGACGATATGGTCACATGTTTGCTAGTAGAGGTAAGTTTGGAAATATGATATAGTCTAACACACCATTACATGACATGAAAATAACACTAGGCCTTTTCAAAGAAAAAAAATTCGATCTCAAATCGTCAAATTAGACGGGACAGATATAGAATGGAAAAAAGAAGTCAGGCCTAACCCTGGATAACAAACTTCTCTAAAACATACTTGAGAAGGAAGTAGTAAATAAGGCCACAAAAACCCCATTGGAATGCAGAAACATTGCGGTTAAAAATGGGGACGTAATCCGAATACACTGCGATGGAGGTATACAGCAATAGTGAGACCAATCATCACTTGCGGGACTAAAGCCTGGAATAATAGATCTAGTTTAGCTACTAAGAGAGCTAATATTTCAAAAGTACAAATACTAGCCTGTGTTTGCATAACCAGTGAAATGAGAACCTACCACCGCAATGGAGGTGATTTTAAACTTCACCCATCTTTTTTTTTTCTCCTAGGCTCGTCTATGTCTCCGAATAACACTGAAGCCTATTGACTTATTGTGTTTTACCCCATGTTAGTTCATAGCACCCAGTCTGTCACCTTTGTACCTTGTACAAGTTTCTACAGATCCAAGGGTGAGTGGGTTCTATACGTTATTGGATCAACCTGGGGTTGTCTAAAAAGTGCCTGTCTTTTACGATCTAGAGCTTCACATTCGCACAGTATGTGTTTGGCAATTTCTGGTTTCTTATGACATAGTCGGCACATGAGTTCCCCATTGTACATGCCAATTTTGTTCAAGTGTCCCTTTACTGGGGCGTGCCTAGTCATGAACCCTGTTATCACTTTCAACTGGTTCCTATTCATAAAGAGTAGTTCTCCAGTTCTTTTGGGACATGGTCTGCCTATGAAGGCTTTTCCATGTGCCTGTTTTGGGGTGCTTTTACATTTAATGATAGAGAACGGAGTAATCAGACGAAAGTCTATTAGCTTTAGGATCGCAGATACTTGGGATATGTCCCAGGATGAAATGAAATGAATGAATGAATGAATGAATGAATGAATGAATGAATCCGTTTATTTAGCCATTGCTATTATATACAATTATTTATTTTTTTATTTACATATTTTTTTTGTTATCTTACATAATATACACAATTGTTTAATTTGATTCTCTAAGATATTTACATAATTTTTTGTTAAACAAATTCAAATTGCTAGAGTCTTTTATTTCTTTTGGCAGATTATTAAAAAGATGTATTCCATTAATTAGCAACGATCCCATTAAGAAAGTTTTATTTGAAAAATGTATGTTGAAATTTTCATCGGATCTTAAATGTCGAGAATGTAAGTGTTGCCGCGTAACTAGTAACTCACTTAGATATTTCGGTGTTAATTGATGCATCATTTTATAGATCACAACGAGGGTTGCCTTTTTAATATTCTGTTCAATAGAAAGCCAATTTAGGGTTTGTAGCATATTTTTGATTGGAGTGTAAATATTACATTTTAGAACAACTCTCATACATTTGTTTTGGAGTACCTGAAGTCTGCTTACTTGTTCTTTATTACATGAAAGTAAAAGTGACATACAAAAGTTAAAGTGTGGATATACAATTGTGTTATAAACAAGATTTCTACTCCATTGAGACAAATTTGAAGCTATTCTTCTAAAGAACCCTATTTTCTTCCCTAATTTCCTACATAAGTAGTCTGCATGACTGTTGAAAGTCAATTGAGGATCTAAAATAACTCCTAGGTATTTAATCGTATATACTTGTTCGATGGCAATATTGTTTATACAGATGATAAAATTTCGCTCCGCAAAATTGTTACAGGTCGATTTAGATCCCATTGCCATAAACTTGGTTTTATTTGCATTTAGTTTTAATTTGTTGATACACAACCAGTCATACAGAATACTTAGCTCACTGTTTAAGGTGCGAACAGCTTCTTCAAAATTAGTAGCCGCGACAGATATGAGTGTGTCATCCGCAAATAAACTTACAAAAGATTGTTGTAACGCGTCCTTTATGTCGTTTATATATATAATGAACAATAAAGGGCCCAGGACACTGCCTTGTGGTACACCGAAATTACATTCCGTTCCATTGGACACACTGTTGCCTACTCTAGTTTGGTGGTATCGGCCTTGAAGGTAGTTGTGGATTAATTTTATGGCATCTGATTTTATACCATATTTCTGTAGTTTGTAGAGTAGCAGTTTCCGATCAATCGTTTCAAAAGCACGCTTTAAATCCACAAATACACTCAAAACTACTTTTCCTTTATTAATTTCCTCCCTCCAGTTAAAACATGCAAATTGCAATGCCGTTTCACATGAATGACCATCACGAAAACCAGACTGCCCTGAGTACAAAATATTGTTTCTTTCAAAGAATAGCTTCAATTGATCTCTTAACACAATTTCAATAATTTTATCTATAGTTGGTAGTAAATTAATTGGCCTAAATTGTTCTGGCAGGGTTGGCGACGGAACTTTAGCTATTGGCACGATTACACTAATTTTGAGATCCGAAGGGATTCGTCCACTAGTTATCACTGTATTTACAATATTTAGCAAGGGATATCCAACTACACAAAATAGGTCTTTAAGAAGTTTTGGACTTAAATAGAAGTACGAGTGTAGCAGTATAAGCATGGGTCAGATGCCCCTGGGGAAATTTATGTCAAAATTTTGGTAACGAAATCACCGTCTTAAGAGGAACATTTCCCTAAGTTACCAAACCTCTGAAGGCGCTAGTTTTTCAAAAATTTTTTTTTTTTAAATTTTGAAAAAAAAATTTTTTTCTCTTGCAATATAATATTTATTTGTAATTTTTCTACCAATCTACCAATACACTAAAGAAGCATTAAATAAGGTACTTTTGAAGTCTTCGCAGCAATTGATATATCGGAATATAACAAATTCAAAATTTTAAAATTTTAAATCTCATGTATTTTAAGAGACACTATCACGAATTTTCTCTAGGGTAGATCTGTGTTAAAAAAAATATTATTACTATCTTCATATGAATAATTGAGCATCGGAGTAATACTGCTTTTATTTTTAAATGCAATTTTAATAATTATGATATTAATAATTATAACAGTAAGAAATTGATGTGCGATTTTTGTTTTTTATGTTTAAATTTTTTTCTAATTCTTATTGATGAACTTTTACTTGTTTTATGCATTCAGTTGTATTTCTACTCAAGCGGCATGATAATTAAAAGATTATTTTAGCTACGTCTAAAAAAGTTCTCTCAGTTTTTGTTTTATTAGAGAATATTTTATATGAGGTTAATTTATATGTATATTGTTACTATTTTAGTTCTCGGTTTATTGTTACATTTGTTTCGAGCGAGCATCTAGTCGTCGCTCCCAATACGCGACAAGTTGATGCGTGTTTGTTTACTTTGTTGTTTTCTTGAATTCACGGTCTAAACGTATGTTTCTTTTGTCTGCTGATACGAAATCATGTTATTACGAAGTTGACTGTCATATAGTTCAATATTAGTGATTCTGATATAGATGTTTATACTGTTATTTTAAATAAATAAATAATTTATTTAAAACTAATATTTAAAGGCGAAAACGCAGTAATGTAACATAGTGACATTGTATTTAAATATGTGATCTTAGCTATTTATCTTCGTTGATAAGAATGCAGAGTGACAAGAATCTCAAATGTGTTGTGTGTGATAGATCTGTGTTTAAAGTGAAAGGTCAAAAAAAAAATTTTTACAACCCCGGAAGATATCAAATTATGTTAAAGTGTGCTAGAAAAACCAAAAACTATTTTTCCAAATAGTGCAGTATGTGGAGCCTGTCGTTTAAAAATGTATAAGCGCAAAGCTTCAGAAGCTTTCGATGAAACAGAAATTGAGCCGAATCCAGATTTGGACCTATCCGTTACTTATAAAGTACGAAGTGATTCTAACGAATTTTCAGAACATTATTTAGAACTCTTCATACCAAGAACTATATCTACACATAGATATTGTTTTATTTGTTCAAGCACTTAAGATTTAATTACTGTACCTGACAATGCACGCTTACACTGTTATTCAAAGAAGTCTATTTTCATTCCTAGAGGGAACCGTTGTTGTTCAATCCATATAATTAATAATCGGTTTTATGAAGACGATTTACAGTTAATTAAAATATATTCTTATGATACAAAAATTACAGCGAAAGATGTGACAAATATTTTACAGACAATCAAGGGTGATATTACTTTATTTGATAAGGTAAATAACTATGGGTTTTCAGAGAATGAAATACGCATATTGACTGGTTTAAGTTGGGAAAATATTATTGAACTAAAAACTATGATGACATCAATGCGAAACAGTACATCAAGGACAATCATTCAAGCGCTGGTGGTTTTTCTCTTTAAACTAAGATCTGGTAATTCCAACCAAATGATTTGTTCATTGCTATAATTGTCATCACCTCAAGTAGTTAGTGAATATTATATGTCCGTAATAAAATCTTTCAAGACAGATATTCTTCCAATATGCTTTGGAGTAAATGCTCAAAGTCGAGAAAATCTTATCGAAAAGTATACAACTGATACTGCTAAATTATTATATGATGATTTTTACTGATCTACCCTAGAGAAAATTTTGAAAAAAATATATGTTATAGAGCGTAGTAAGGGCTATTTATAAAAAAAAAATTCGTGATAGTGTCTCTTAAAATACATGAGATTTAAAATTTTAAAATTTTGAATTTGTGATATTCCGATATATCAATTGCTGCGAAGACTTCAAAAGTACCTTATTTAATGCTTCTTTAGTGTATCTAGCGATTGGTAGAAAAATTACAAATAAATATTATATTGCAAGAGAAAAAAATTTTTTTTTTTTTAAATTTGAAAAAAAAAATTTTTTTAAAAACTAGCGCCTTCAGAGATTTGGTAACTTAGGGAAATTTTCCTTTTAAGACGGTGATTTCGTTACCAAAATTTTAACATAAATTTCCCCAGGGGCATCTGACCCGTGCTTATACCGCTACACTTTTCTGAAAAACTTCAAAACCACAGAGCTGGTCTGCAAGAAACAATGGAGCCAATAATCCATCGTACTTGCAACCGAAAGACATTCTATTCAGTGGTACACGGATGGTTCCAAACTAAAATAGGAGTGTATGGTCCTTGGATCAGGCACTCTGAAAGTTTGGGAAAATACCCAAGCATCTTCCTGGAGGAAATTCACACCATTAAGAAGTGTATCCAGAATAACATCGAGAGAAACTATCGTAGACAAGATATTACCCTCATGTCCGATCACCAAGGTGCCATTAAAGCGCTGAGCTCTTACGTAATCAGCTCCTAAATGGTCTGGAGATGCCTTGAAAACCTGAATGAGCTAGGCGATAAAAATACAGTTGCTCTCACTTGGGTCCTGGGATATAACGGGGTAAAGGGTAACGAGATTGCAAATAGTCTCACCAGGAAAGGGGCTCAAATACCCTTTGTGGGACCTAAGCTGTTCTGCGGTAAAACAATATTAAAAGAGATTAAAGAAGAATTGAGCAGTAGAAGACTCGATAATTGGGACAATCTCTGGGTGAATATAACCAGAAGAGATCGGAAGCCTGTATCTGCCTGAGCAAGAACAGGCTACGCATTGTAACAGGGTTCTTTTTTGGGCAGTGCCGACTTAAAAGACGCCTTAGTAATCTGTATCTGGAACGTGTGAAGGGTGGATTAACCCACGGCACTTAGGCTCTTACTAGGCCCATTGTGCATCCTCCTAAGATGATAGTCACCTCCTAGTTCATGAGCCAGTCTACATATTTAATATAGTTGACGTCTTATATCGGCCGGTATTAGACGATACTCGCCAAACATAAATCTTCTTATAAATGAGAGCGTCGGGCCATCGTATAGAATGTGCTCGATGATCTCATCTTCTTGTGCGCAGAGTGAGGATTCCGACAGCCCCATGATATGCAGATGCTTCCGTGCTTCCGAAAAAGCTTCCAAGCGCAGATTCTGTCTAGTCATAGTGAAGTATTTGTTTGCTGTAGTGTTGTCAGGATGACTTAAAAGCTCCCTGGTAACTCAGCAGTTTCTTGTTTCATCCCATCTTTCCTAGAATTTCACAAGGGAATGTCCTTTATAGGCTTTTTCCGGTTATTTTGTACAACCAATTGCAGCACCTCTATAAATGTTTAGAGGATAAACTAAATATATACATTTTCCACATACATCTATCTCTAAACATTTTTCTATAGATATTCATTGAAAACGAAAATACTGAAAAATTTAAATTTAGCACTTTTCCTGCAATTTTTTTATTACGGTCCATTTTAGAAAAATCATATATAAACAAAAATTATAGAGATCAATAACTTTTAGTTCAACAATTTTCTTCAAAATCCGAATTTTGCACATTTTGGTAAATTTCTCGAATTCGGACCATTTTAGGAAATTTTGACATAAAGGAAAAATTATAGATAATGATATTAGAAGTAATTTTTAATTGAACAATTTTCTTTTCCAAACATAAATAACAGATATATTTCATAAAATATAAAAACGGCCTCCCATAAAGTACCCCCCAGATGTTTCGACTTTGTCCAAAATCTAATCATTTCACGTCAGGCCGAAATAAAACTTATGTTTAAAATTTAATGTTTTTTTCTTCATCCGTTTGAGTTTTCTTCAAAATTCGAAATTTACACATTTTCTCAAATATCTCGAATACGGTTCATTTTATAAAAATTATGTATAGGATAAAAATTATAGAGAATTATATTACAAACAACTTTTATTTAAACAATTTTTATAAAAAATTATTTTTTTACATTTTGTCAAATTTCTCGAATACGGACCATTTTATAAAAATTTTGTATAGATTAAAAAATATAGATAATAATATTAGAAGTAACTTTTATTTGAAGAATTTTCTTCTCCAAACGTAAATAAAAGATATATTCCATAAAATATAAAAATGACTACCTATAAAGTACCCCCCAGATGTTTCGACTCTGCCCAAAATCTAATCAGTTCATTGGATGTCAGAATAAAGCTTAAGTTTAAAATTTGGTGTTTTTCTTTATATCGGTTCATGAGTTATGGTGGATACAGACACACACACAGGCATCATCGCAAAAAAAGTCAAAACGGGTTCAGGGAACCTCAAAACGTAAAAATCAGTTGAAAACTCGAGGTCGAAAAAAATCATGATTCCTATACTTTTCTTATCTGTATACAGATAGGAAAGTAAAAAGAAAAAGGACTAGATTTTGCTTCGAGTGTACTAGAGTACAAGATTCTTAAATAATTTACTAGTTTTAGTACAATTGTACTAGATTGACAACACTGGCTGAGAGACGATCAACTTTTATGTTCGCCATTCGGCGCGAATGGCGAGCCAATAGAACACACGTATCTGATTATTTGACCACGCTTGCGTCAACGCGATCCTAAAATGACATGATAGGTTTGTTTTGGATACGAAATTATAACGGGTTTATAATTATTTTATTACCAATACCATCTACAAATATAATTAAAACTAACAACGAAATATAATTTATTTCGTGGAGTTTGTGGTTATGTCTTGTCAAATCAAATGTCAAAATTCGCAGCGACGAACGAACGGTCAACGACTATATAAATTGGGTCCAACACGAACTCACCAACTCAAACTGAGTGTGAACTGCACGAAGTTTATAAATCCAGCTCTAACACTTGATACTATTATATTTTGTTGATAATATCTATTTTCATAGATTTTTTTATTTATTTGTAGTATTTTTATTTTAATTAGGTAAGTTTAATCAAAATAATTGTTCGTAAAGAAAAATGAAGTCGAGATATATTACTACTTATATGAAAGAACAAAGATATGCTTATCTATTTTCAATAATATTTGAAAAACTCATTGAAAAAAGGCTTTATCCGATTTCTACCTCAGTTTATTTAACATTTATTACAGGTAATCAAACATTTTTAAAGTAAATCGTTAAATAATGTAAATTTACAATAATTTATTCTGGCTAAATAAGTTTCTTTTTGTATTTAAATGTATTTCTGTATGCCTATGGGACGAACATCTGATAAACAAATTTCTGAGTTAAATTTGTAAAATGATGAATGAAAAAAACGGTTTACAACTTTTACAAATATTAATTTTCCCTTTGCGCGGTTGTTAGATTTTACATCTCGTATGAGAACGATTGCATTACTACTGTTAAAAACACCGTACGATTGATTTCGTATAAAAACTCCCAGGCTGGATATTTTGGTAAGTAATAGAGATATTTTATTTCTGTAAGAACCAGATCATAGAGAGCTAAGAGAGCTTCAGTTTTAGATATAAATTAATTAATTAATTAATATGTAGATGGCGCTGCGCACAATATTTCTTTTTCGATGGGAGGATCTTTCTTATATAGCGCATCTTGTGAAAAATGCATTTTAAGGCAGATTTTGTTCCATAATATAATTCTAGCCATTTTTGATATACTGATTGGGTCACTCAAAACAGTTTGATCCTGTTTTTCGGTATTAATCATTGGATTTTTAGAAAATGCTAAAACAGGTCGATTTTTATTCAAAATTGAACACATTTTGACAATATAGACATCTGTCATGTGTCAACCCCCTCCCTTTCATTTCTCCAACCCCTTAATTTCAAATAAGGAATGTACCATGTACGGCACATCATTAAAAAGGTAATTTTATGGGGAAGTCAGAAATATGACTTTATTGCGAAACTTTTAATTTTAGCGCCCTCTATCGAGATAAAAAAACGTGTAACGTATTATAAAGTGAGACACTTCATTAGAAAGATAATTTAATTAATAATTTAATGCACATAACATTAATATAAATATTTCCATATTGCACTTGCAACAAAATAAAGTTAGCAATAATGTTTAAAATAATGCATGACTAATTTTAAAACTATTGCAAGTGCATATGAAGGATATTTATATTAATATTATGTGGTGCATTGAATTAGTATTTAAAATTGCTTTCAAATAAGGTGCTACTTTATAATACGTACAGTTTTTATCCCAACAGAGGGCGGTACAATTAAAAGTATCGCAATGAACAGTCATATTTCTAAATTCCCCATAAAATTACCTTTTTAATGATGTACTACAGCAGTGTCACACCCTATAATACGTAGTAGTATTTTTATCCTGCTAGAGGTCGATAAAATTTAAGTAATATACAGAAATATTTCTGAATCCTCCATTAAATTATCTTTTCAATGATGTGCCATACATGGTATATTATCTATTTAAAATTAAGGTATTGGAGAAGTGCAAAGGAGGGGGTTGACACATGACAGATGTCTGTATTGTAAAAATCTTTTTAATTTGGAATAAAAATCAACCTATGTTGGCATTTTCTTAAATTCCAATGATTAATGCTGAAAAACAGGATAAAACTGTTTTGAGTGACCCACTCTGTATATTAAAAATGGATAGATTTATCGAATTGGTTCATAGAACAAAATCTGCTTAAAAATGCATTTTTTACAAGATGCGCTACACAAGAAAGATCCTCCTATCGAAAAAAAAATTATTGAGCGCAGCGCCATCTACATATTAAACTATTTAAAACTAATTTATATCTAAAACTGAAACTCTCTTGGTGCTCTATGAACTGGCTTCTACAAAATTAAAATATCTCTATTACTTACCAAAATATCCGGCCTGGGAGTTTTTATTGGTACACCCTGTATACAGTATTTAAAAATCGCTATCTACACTCTACTGGATAAAGAAAACTTTTCGATTTCTGGAATCAGTGAGGTATATATTATAAAAGTCTACCAAACATGGTTTTTAAAAAAGGAGATTTCCTTTGGACAAAATTCCACTTTCTTTGAATTTAAGTGAAAACAATTAAATAATATTAATCCTAATGTATCTATCTGACATCATTGACAAACACATCAGACACTAAATACATTATATAACAATGTTATTAATAATAAATAAACCGAATTATAAAAAAAAATTATATCGCACGCGCACTTCCGATAATATTTTTCGTTTGAAGGTGCGAGTAGTACTGATTCATTTTTAATACACTTTAAATATAAAAACCCTTTACATAATGATATTAATGATTCACCAACAGTGGCTCATTCTGGACAATATCGAAAAAAAAAAACATATGCTGATTGTCCCAAATTAAAATTATACTTTATATAAAATTCGAGGTAGGTCAAGTTGCCCCTCCCCCCAATGAAATTTTTATAAAAAAATCTATTACTATTCGAATTATAAGAAAATATATTTGAAAAATGCGCTTCGAAAATTATACTTCTTTTATTTATAAAGCGATTTGAATAAAATTTCAGGCTTTACTTTCAAGTTGGATTTTTTAAATCAATCTCTCTATATATTTTATGTTTTTTTTTTGAATCTACATGTCAATTTATCAGGGTGTCTGTAAAAGGTCTTTACAAAAACATACCACATATTCCTTAGACCAAAATAAGTCGATTTAAGTAAAATTACCTAAGTACAAAGTTGCTTCGTTTGGGCTCCAGAGGGCCTTGAAGTTACAATTGTTAAATCGTTTTTCCCATATAAATTTAAAACGGCATATGCGATTTTGCTGAAATTTGGTATATCCGTAGAGTTTTATGTGGCAAAAAAAAATGGTATTAAAATTTTGTCCGATAATAATACATAGGCGTAGAACTTTGATTTTTTAAATAATTGCACCTTTAAAAATTCTACGCCAATGGAAGAAAAGGAGTTTAAGTATGAAATTTAGATTGCGCAACTCATTTACTTTAAAAAAGGTACTCTTGATAAGACTCGATTACTCTCATGGTTTTGACGAAATTTGCATTTTAGTAATTTTAGAACATAAACAATAATTATTAAAATACAAACTTTGTCAGAACCATGAGAGTAAATCGAGTGTTATCAAGGGTACTTTTTTGTAGTAAATGAGTACCCAATCCAAATTTCATACTCAAACCCCTTTTTTGCCATTGGCGTAGAATTTTTAAAGGTGCAATTATTTAAAAAATCAAGTTCTACGCCTATGTATTATTATCGGACAAAATTTTATACGATGAAAAACATAAAAATGTACTTTTTTCATATCTTCTTCAACACCTCTAATCGAGACTTTTAACAAAAATACTCGATTCTTGCCATGTACGATTTTTTGAGGAATATTTATTATTTGCCTGCAATACGTATACAAAAACATTTATTGTTGGTTTCCATAGTTTCATCTAAATAAAAATATTGTCAAGTTTTAACACCTAATCTCTTGTTAACGATTGAAAGTGTTCTATCTGACTCAATAATGAAAAAAACAAATGCGTGGTTTATTAATATGGCTGTACAATATACCAATGCAGAATATACCGATATGTTACTGACATTAGGATTTTGTTAAGGAAATGCTCGAGAAAGTATTAGGGTGTACTCTGAAAGGTTTCCAAATCGTCCTGTACCTAGCCACCCAACTTTTGCTGCTGTTGAGAGACGTGTTCGGGAGACCGGTTCCTTTGCTCCCAACACTGTTGATAATGGAAGAGAACGTTTTGTAAGGATTCCTGAAGTTGAAGAAGACATTTAAGAACGCGTTGAAGAAGATCCAGAATTAAGCACCAGACGAATTGGAAGGGAACTAGGAGTAAGTAAAGATGTCGTTCATAAAGTGCTTGGAGAACAATTGCTATATCCATACCATAAGAAGCCAGTACAAGAATTATTAGTCTATGATCCTCAAATTCGTTTGGGTTTTTGTCGATTTGTTAATATGCAAAGAGAAAGAGATCCAAACTTTGTCAAGAAGGTTCTCTTTACCGATGAAGCGGGTTTTACAAGAAGAGGTATAACTAATACCCATAATGAACATGTTTATGCCGTTGAAAATCCGCATGCAATAAAGGTAAACCATTTTCAGCACGAATTCAAAATTAATGTTTGGGCTGGAATAATTGGTAAATTTCATTGTTGGTCCTGTCATACTTCCACGAAGATTAAATGGAGAAAATTATTTGGATTTTCTACAAAATACGTTGCCAGAATTGTTAGAAGATTTACCTCTCCAACTTCGGAGAGATATGTGGTTTATGCAAGATGGAGCTCCACCACATTTTTCTTTAAACGTTAGAAACCACTTGAATGAACAATATCCACACAAATGGATAGGCAGAGGTAATAACGCACCTGTAAACTGGCCACCACGTTCCCCAGACCTAACACCGATGGATTACTTTTTATGAGGACATCTGAAATCCACAGTTTACAGGGAACCTGTAGAAAATGAGGAACAACTCTGGCAACGTATTCAAGATGCAATAAACAATCTTAGAGGTGATGAAGAAGTTATGGAAAGAATACATTTTTATTTTTTTCGACGTATAAATCTTTGTATGCGTGAAAATGGTAAACATTTTGAACAATTTTTGTAAAATCTCTATTTTGATTATGTTGTAAATAAATATTTTTGTGAAACCTATACACTCTAAATTTTTAAAACAGAAATTTAGCGAAAACCATGAGAGTAATCGAGTCTTATCAGGAGTACCTTTTTTAAAGTAAATGAGTTGCGCAATCTAAATTTCATACTCAAATCTCCTTTTCTTCCATTGGCGTAGAATTTTTAAAGGTGCAATTATTTAAAAAATCAAGTTCTACGCCTATGTATTATTATCGGACAAAATTTTAATACCATTTTTTTTGCCACATAAAACTCTACCAATATACCAAATTTCAGCAAAATCGCATATGCCGTTTTAAATTTATATGGGAAAATCGATTTAAAAATTGTAATTTCAAGGCCCTCTGGAGCCCAAACGAAGCAACTTTGTACTAAGGTAATTTTACTTAAATCAACTTATTTTGGTCTAAGGAATATGTGGTATGTTTTTGTAAAGACCTTTTACAGACACCCTAATATGACCGTCTTACCAAATTTTAACCTT
Organism: Psylliodes chrysocephalus; assembly: GCA_927349885.1. Classification (NCBI taxonomy): domain Eukaryota; kingdom Metazoa; phylum Arthropoda; class Insecta; order Coleoptera; family Chrysomelidae; genus Psylliodes; species Psylliodes chrysocephalus. The sequence continues at coordinate 3,713,376 of OV651826.1, forward strand.
TTTAAAATAAATAATAATTAAAAAAATTAAATAGAAGGTCATGAACTGCCAAATAATCTAAGTGATGCATGGTGCACATTGGGTCATAAATGTAATAAAAATTTTTATTTAAAGACAAAATGGCCATCTATAGGTGCCATTTAAAAAATATAACTTTTGATAAAAAATCGAATATTTTTAATGACTTCACGTTCAGGTTTTTCAACTATATTGTTAAATGTAGGTAAGCCGGAAAAAACAATATTAGATCCAGAATTTTAGCTTAGGTATTGGCAGATTTAAGTCGGATATAGGAAAAAAATATCCGAGTACCGCATACGGGTACTTACACGACTAATTTTGCAATAGTTCATTTTGGTGCAATAGTTTTCTTTTTGCAAAAATATTATTCGGGGTGTCAACTTCACCGACCTCGAATTTTATATAAAGTAGAATTTTAATTTGGGACAATCAGTATGTTTTTTGCGTTATTGTTAAGAATGAGCCACTGTTGGTGAATCATAAATATCATTAGGTAAAAGGTTTTTACATTTTTATATTTTAAAAATGAATCAGTACCTCTCGTACCTTCAAACGAAAAATATATCGGAAGTGCACGTGCGCTAACATCCGTTTTTTGTTGTATAGTTCAGTTTATTTATTGTTAATAACATTTTTAACAATGTATTTAGTATATGATGTGTTTGTCCAATAGTGTCGCTGTTTTTAAATGGACTAACAGATACATTAGGTGAGTACCTATTATTAATGGTTTTATTTTCTCTTAAATTGAAAGAGGGTTTAGAAAAAAAATAAAGGCCTTTTGGGCTACGGTCGATATTAGGTCCAGGGAAAAATTTTACTATAGCGGCGTGACTCAGAATTTGATGAAACTTTTTTTCTAGACTAATTATGACTTCCTGAACATGAATCAGAAAAAAATTTTCTTCGGAAATAAAATTTAAAATATTTTTTTTTTTCAAAATTTTGAAAAAAAATTTGAATTAATTTTATTATACAGTTTTGTGAAAAAGTTAATATAATGAGAGTATAAGTAAAAAAAACAATTTAATTGAATTCGTCGTCGATGTTATCATCATCTTCATCTTCGGCCGCATCATCCCATTCTCTCTCCAATGTAGGTACATCATTTAATGCCACTGGATCATAAAGATCACGAGCGAACATAAAAAAAAATAACAAGTTGATCCTGTTAAACCTCATTGACGAATTTAAGGAACATGTAGCGAGCAAGGTATCCTCCCAAAAATCCTTTTTGTCTGTTGGCATATGGCCCGGATGCCTTAGCATGCCGCCATGACGATTCAATGTGGTTGGTGTGGACTCCAGTCTCAGGATCCTTGAAATGAAGGGAATGGTTCACCTGAAGATTTTCAAAATTAGGGTGGTCTTTCAATCCCGAATAGCCTTTCCAACAGTCGGAGTAGATGGTAGTGCCAGGCTCAATGAAATGCTCAATGCAGTCCAACAAAGTTTCAGCAGTCCGATCTTCAACAACAACCATGAAGACTTTCCCGGATCCTCTTTCATATCCTCCGAATACCCAAGCCCCGTCCACATGATGACCACGATGGTACTTCCGTTTTCCAAACTTTGATTCGTCAATTTCAACACTAAAAAATTTAGAATTATTTGAGCATTATTAACCTAACCTAATATAATATAATCTAATCACATTAATAAACATACTTACATTTTCCCTGGACCACCAATCTTCGTAGCCTTTTTAATAAAGGCGTCGAACACAACCTCCCGGCAGAAACAGGCCCAATCCACAGCAGTGCGGCTGCTAATTCTGATTTGCTTCATGATGAACTTGAGGGGACACTTTTCAACCCAAAGGTGACAAAATGCAGCAATTTTCCATAAAGGTAAATTGGATTTGTGAAAGAACGTGTTGTAACGAATGGAAACCCTAAAATACAGAAGGCAAAGGTTAATATATAAATGATTAAATATTGTAAATATAATAAAATGAGGTACCTCTTTTTGCATTTCACGGCCTTGGTTTTTGGATAACGAACAGTGCCATCGCAGCTCCAACGAACTCCGTCGGACGCCGTGCTGTCATTCATAACATTAAATTTTCCGTTGTAGAATGATTGAGAGCACTTGATCTCACGGTCTTTAGGAATTACTCCAAAGTACTGCATCTTCTCAACAATCTCGGAACAATTTCTCCAATTAAAAATCGTGTCAAGATTGATATAAGCAGTCATGATTAAATGAGAAACAGAAAACGTCAAATTTAACATGACACAAGAATATTACAGAAATAAACAAAACACGATTCGATGAATCACAGCCTGCTATTAAAAACAATCGCTCCCCGGCACACTGACACAGATCAAAGTGTATCTGTTTTAGTTAATATAATCGCATAAACATTTTTATAATAACATAATACGGGAAGAAAAAAAAAAGTAAAAATGAAAATTTCAAAACTTTATAACTTTTTCAGTTTTCATTTCCGGTGAGTTTTTTTTTTAAATTCTTGATTAGCATACCCAAATTAGTCTAGGAAAAAAAATTTTTTCAAATTCTGAGTCATATAGTAAATTTAGTAAATATAGTAAATTTTTACCAGGTCCAGTAATTTTGTCACTTTTTCCATAAAGATTAAGTAAAACCGTAATATTTTTAAACTTTTTAATCTTCTATAAGTGTGCACGGGTCCCGTCGACTTTAGGGACAGTGGAATTTTAAAGAAATTTATTTTTTATCACAAAGAGCGTATTTTATATAGTACATTTAAAAAAAAAATTGCGGTAAATGCATTATTTAAACCAAAAAAAAAATATTTAATTTCTATAAAAATCAGCATTTTAAAACTTCGAAACTCGATGGTTTCTGTCAAATTTGGAAAATATAATTGCAACGTTGCCGGATTGTGATAAAATTAGTAGTTAATGGAAAATTGTGATTGCACATGCCAGTCCATAAATATGCAACAAGAAAACGAAGCAACGACTTATCGTAGGGTTGGCCACCAAAAAACATCAACCCATATCTGGCTACGCCGACTGGCATAGACTCCAATGGCCTGGACACAGCTCAAATTGAATAATTGAAATGAAAAGTCTCAGATGAACACATTTATATTTTGGTTGAATCATCTAGCCTGGAGCTATTGAAAAAACAGCCACTGTCATTCTTGTTATGTACGTTCTTTTACTATGTTTGACAACACCACATTTATAAAAATAAAAATGTTAGTTGACATATTATTCATAAACAAAAAATAATATAGAACGGTATTACCATGAATATATTTATTTAGAACAAATAACAAAAAGCAATTGGCAACATCGCTAAAATCACGCACAGGCGCTCTTAGTGTGACTGTCAAATTGAAAAAATTAAAAACAATATGGCTACGTGAGAATGTCGTGAATAAATGCATATTCTTAATTTTTTAACTTACAAATGTGTTTTAATAATATTTGTTGCTTTAATTAGGTTAGTGCACACTTATATGTAGAAGATTAAAAAGTGTGAAAATATTATGGTTTTACTTAATCTTTATGGAAAAAGTGAAAAAATTACTGTCCCTAATATCGACGGTAGCCGTGTGTACTAACCTAATTATAATAATAATAATAATAATAATAAGTTTATTTCGAAAACCATGAATACAAAGTATATAATTATTTTACAATTTAGTAGAAATAAACAAGAAAGGGAACATTTTGTAATGCCTAACTACTATGATTTTCATAATAAAAGTAACTTTGCGAGCTTAGGAAAATCCTGTCTGCTGCTGTCGTTACTTATTAAGGCTATTTTGTTTTAAGAGTATAAATGTATAATTAGCGGTATACTGTAATACATCTTATTATAATTTATATAATAAAACGAAAAAAAGAAAAAAAATTAAAATAAAAAAATACATAGCTATCAGATTTTGAAAATAAATTTAGTTGCAAACCCAGGTAAAATTGTCGAAAATGTTTTTTTTTGCTTCTTTTTTTTTTATTTTTATCTATATATTATATTTTTTTATTATAAATCTTTATAATTTATCATATAAATCAGGAAAAAATACATATATCAAATTTTGTAAAAACAAATAATTATTAGCTACAGACCCTGATAGAATAACAAACTTTTTTTTTTTATTATTTATCTTTTATTCTTATTTTGTTTTTTTTTTTTTTTTTTGAAATTATAGTTAATAATTAACCACGTGGTTAGCAGTTTTTTGAAATTAGTTTGACTTCTTTTTTCTTTTAACTCTTTGGGAATAGTGTTAAATAATTTTTGGCCAACTTGTCTATAACAATGATCGCCAATTTTTTTATACACTCTGGATATTTTTATACATGCTTGCGTTACGTGTCGTGTTTCATATATGTGTTCAACAGATGTATTAATTAACTTATAAGTACTTAATTAAGTGTAAAAGTGAACTTTTATAAAATTTTCTAATTGTTAAAATGTTGTTTTCAATAAATAAGTTGTGCGTTCTGTAACGTATATTTAATTTAAACATAATTTTTAGAATTCTCTTCTGGGCAACTTCTAATTTTTGCAATGTACTATTATATACTCCGCCCCATCCTATAATGCCATAAGATAATATAGATTCCACTAATGCGTAATACATTTTTCTGAGTATATGAAAATCAACAATTTTTGCCATTTGTCTGAACATAAACATTAAAGACCGTAACTTTTTTGTTAGGTTATCAATTTGAAAATCCCATTTTAAATTTGAATCTATAATTATGCCCAGATATTTGACTTTGTTACATTTTTGTATTTCCCACGTTTCATTTCGGTGCTGAATTTCAATACAAATTTTGTTTTCTGTTGGTAATCCTGACTTATAGTTTGAAAAAGGTAAAAATGTGGTTTTTTCCGGATTTATGGTTAATAAATTATTGTCGAACCAATGTGTTAGAGTTTGTAAATTAGTTTGAATACTTTTAAATACTTCAACCCAAGTTTCTTCTTCTACGAATAATACTGTATCATCCGCAAAAGATATTACGCTGCCTTTATAATTTAAATCAAATAGACTATTTATGTAGCAAATAAAAAGAATAGGACCGATCACAGTACCTTGAGGGATTCCATACGTAACTGTTTTTTCATTACTAATTGTATTATTAATTTGTACCCTTTGTTTTCTATCTTCTAAATAACTTGCCAATAAGGATAGTGATGGACCTCGGATGCCAACATTTTCGAGTCTTGACAAAAGCTTCTGATGACTTACAGTATCAAATGCTTTTGCCAAGTCGATAAAAACCCCGGCGCAAGGTTTGCTTTTATCTAGGCAGTTGTATATTTTATTTATCAAACACGAAATTGCGTCATTAGTGGATTTTCCACTTTGAAATCCAAATTGCATGTTTGAAATAATTTTATGTTTTACAAAAAACTCAACAAAACGTATTTTAAGTATTTTTTCAAAAATTTTGCATATGTTAGAAATTAGGATAATAGGCCTATAATTTTCAGGTGATTTCGGGTTACCTTTTCTATAAATTGGCTTAACTATGGTAATTTTAAAATGTTTAGGACATTCTCCTTTTATAAATATTAAATTGATCAAAAGGATCATTGGTTAAAAGGATCATTGGTTTTGCAATTTCTTCAGAAATTTCTTGAAGTACTTTAATTGTGATTTTAAAGTAACAAATATTATTAAAACACATTTGTAAGCTAAAAAATTAAGAATATGCATTTATTCACTACATTCTCACGTAGCCATTTTGTTTTTAATTTTTTCGATTTGACAGTCACACCAAAGAATACATACCCAAGAAGCGAAACTGAATGAGTTTTTTTATGTACCAAAGTAGCAGCGACCTTGACGTAAATGGGAACTTAATACACTGGGAAACGTAATGTACTTGAAGAACGGAACGTTCAAATGAACGAAATTATTTCAATTTAATTCGGTTATCATAAATGAGTAAAATATATGTCTTAAAATTATTTATTGATAATAAAAAGAAAACTATATTGTATTGTTTTTATAATGTACTTAGAGTAAATACCTTATATACAAAACTCGTTTTTCAACCCTCAAAATAGTCAAAGTATTCTGAAAGAACCCTTTAAATTACGTATTTTTTACTAATGTGCGGATGAAAACACCCCGCTAAATGTTATTGAATAAATCATCCTAATATATATTGATAAGATTAAAAAAATATTCAACCTCAAAAGGGCATCGGAAACCACCCCAACACCGCAACCCCTTGAATTAAATATTTTCCTGTTGCTTATAGGTAGAAGAAACTCCGCTAGATTTGATAAATTAAATCATTATATGATATAATAATTAATTGTAAAAAATATTCATCATTCAAAGTGCATCGGAAAGCACCCCTGTTGCAACCCTTAGAATTGTATAATTTCCTGTTACTTATAGAAAAAAGAAACCCCGCTAGATTTTACTGATTACATTATTATATGATATAATAATTAATTTTAAAAAAGATTCAGCATTCAAAGTGCATCGGAGAGCACCCCTGTTGCAACCCTTAGAATTGTATAATTTCCTGTTACTTATAGAAAAAAGAAACCCCGCTAGATTTTACTGATTAAATCAATATATGATATATTAATTAATTTTAAAAAAGATTCAGCATTCAAAGTGCATCGGAAAGCACCCCTGTTGCTACCCTTAGAATCGAATAATTTCCTGTTACTTATAGAAAAAAGAAACCCCGCTGGATTTTACTGATTACATTATTATATGATATAATAATTAATTTTAAAAAAGATTCAGCATTCAAAGTGCATCGGAAAGCACCCCTGTTGCAACCCTTAGAATCGAATAATTTCCTGTTACTTATAGAAAAAAGAAACCTGGCTGGATTTTACTGATTACATTATTATATGATATAATAATTAATTTTAAAAAAGATTCAGCATTCAAAGTGCATCGGAAAGCACCCCTGTTGCTACCCTTAGAATCGAATAATTTCCTGTTACTTATAGAAAAAAGAAACCCCGCTGGATTTTACTGATTACATTATTATATGACATAGTTATTAATTTTAAAAAAGATTCAGCATTCAAAGTGCGTCGGAAAGCACCCCTGTTGCAACCCTTAGAATCGAATAATTTCCTGTTACTTATAGAAAAAAGAAACCTGGCTGGATTTTACTGATTACATTATTATATGATATAATAATTAATTTTAAAAAAGATTCACCATTCAAAGTGCATCGGAAAGCACCCCTGTTGCTACCCTTAGAATCGAATAATTTCCTGTTACTTATAGAAAAAAGAAACCCCGCTGGATTTTACTGATTACATTATTATATGATATAATAATTAATTTTAAAAAAGATTCAGCATTCAAAGTGCATCGGAAAGCACCCCTGTTGCAACCCTTAGAATTGTATAATTTCCTGTTACTTATAGAAAAAATCTGATGTGTCCAACACATGACTTTCCTATCTAGTTATTATAGGCTTTTTCCGGTTATTTTGTACAACCTATTACAGCATCTCTATAAATGTTTAGAGGATAAACTAAATATATACATTGTCCACATACATCTACCTCGAAACATTTTTCTATAGATATTCATGGAAAACGAAAATACTGAAAAATTTAAATTTCCTACAATTTTTTCATTACGGTCCATTTTAGAAAAATCATGCATAAACAAAAATTATAGAGATCGATATCGCAAACAATTTTTATTTTAAAAACTTTCATAAAAATCAGAATTTTGCACTTTTTGTCAAATTTCTCGAATACGGACCATTTCAGGAAATTTTTACATGAAACAAAAATTATAGATAATAATATTAGAAGTAACTTTTATTTGAACAATTTTTTTCTCCAAACATTAATAACAGATATATTCCATAAAATATAAAAGTGGCCTCCCATAAAGTACCCCCCCAGATGTTCCGACTATGTCCAAAATCTAATCATTTCACGTCAGGCCGAAATAAACCTTAAGTTTAAAATTTAATGTTTTTTCTTTATCCGTTTTTGAGTTTTCTTCAAAATTCGAAATTTACACATTTTCTCAAATATCTCGAATACGGTCCATTTTAGAGAAATTATGTATAGAATAAAAATTATAGAGAATTATATTACAAACAACTTTTATTTGAACAATTTTTATAAAAAATTATTTTTTTTTACATTTTGTCAAATTTCTCGAATACGGACCATTTTAGGAAAATTTTGTATAGAACAAAAATTATAGATAATTATATTAGAAGTAACTTTTATTTGAAGAATTTTCTTCTCCAAACGTAAATAACAGATATATTCCATAAAATATAAAAATGACTACCTATAAAGTACCCCCCCAGATGTTCCGAGTCTGCCCAAAATCTAATCAGCTCATTGGACGCTGAAACAAAGCTTAAGTTTAAAATTTGGTGTTTTTCTGTGTATCGGTTCATGAGTTATGCGTTATACAGACACACACACACACACACACACACACACACACACACACACACACACACACACACACACACACACACACACACACACACACACACACACACACACACACACACACACACACACACACACACACACACACACACACACACACACACACACACACACACACACACACACACACACACACACACACACACACACACACACACACACACACACACACACACACACACACACACACACACACACACACACACACACACACACACACACACACACACACACACACACACACACACACACACACACACACACACACACACACACACACACACACACACACACACACACACACACACACACACACACACACACACACACACACACACACACACACACACACACACACACACACACACACACACACACACACACACACACACACACACACACACACACACACACACACACACACACACACACACACACACACACACACACACACACACACACACACACACACACACACACACACACACACACACACACACACACACACACACACACACACACACACACACACACACACACACACACACACACACACACACACACACACACACACACACACACACACACACACACACACACACACACACACACACACACACACACACACACACACACACACACACACACACACACACACACACACACACACACACACACACACACACACACACACACACACACACACACACACACACACACACACACACACACACACACACACACACACACACACACACACACACACACACACACACACACACACACACACACACACACACACACACACACACACACACACACACACACACACACACACACACACACACACACACACACACACACACACACACACACACACACACACACACACACACACACACACACACACACACACACACACACACACACACACACACACACACACACACACACACACACACACACACACACACACACACACACACACACACACACACACACACACACACACACACACACACACACACACACACACACAGACATCATCGCGAAAATAGTCAAAACGGATTCAGGGGACCTCAAAACGTAAAAATCTGTCGAAAACTCGAGGTCGAAAAAAATCATGATTCCTATACTTTCCTTATATCTGTATACAGATAGGAAAGTAAAAAGAAACCCCGCTAGATTTTACTGATTAAATCAATATATGATATATTAATTAATTTTAAAAAAGATTCAGCATTCAAAGTGCATCGGAAAGCACCCCTGTTGCTACCCTTAGAATCGAATAATTTCCTGTTACTTATAGAAAAAAGAAACCCCGCTGGATTTTACTGATTACATTATTATATGATATAATAATTAATTTTAAAAAAGATTCAGCATTCAAAGTGCATCGGAAAGCACCCCTGTTGCAACCCTTAGAATTGTATAATTTCCTGTTACTTATAGAAAAAAGAAACCCCGCTAGATTTTACTGATTAAATCAATATATGATATATTAATTAATTTTAAAAAAGATTCAGCATTCAAAGTGCGTCGGAAAGCACCCCTGTTGCAACCCTTAGAATCGAATAATTTCCTGTTACTTATAGAAAAAAGAAACCCCGCTGGATTTTACTGATTACATTATTATATGATATAATAATTAATTTAAAAAAAGATTCACCGTTCAAAGTGCATCGGAAAGCACCCCTGTTGCTACCCTTAGAATCGAATAATTTCCTGTTACTTATAGAAAAAAGAAACCCCGCTGGATTTTACTGATTACATTATTATATGATATAGTAATTAATTTTAAAAAAGATTCAGCATTCAAAGTGCATCGGAAAGCACCCCTGTTGCTACCCTTAGAATCGAATAATTTCCTGTTACTTATAGAAAAAAGAAAACCCGCTGGATTTTACTGATTACATTATTATATGATATAATAATTAATTTTAAAAAAGATTCAGCATTCAAAGTGCATCGGAAAGCACCCCTGCTGCAACCCTTAGAATTGTATAATTTCCTGTTACTTATAGAAAAAAGAAACCACGCTAGATTTTACTGATTAAATCAATATATGATATATTAATTAATTTTAAAAAAGATTCAGCATTCAAAGTTCATCGGAAAGCACCCCTGTTGTAACCCTTAGAATCGAATAATTTCCTGTTACTTATAGAAAAAAGAAACCCCGCTGGATTTTACTGATTAAATCAATATGTGATATATTAATTAATTTTAAAAAAGATTCAGCATTCAAAGTGCATCGGAAAGCACCCCTGTTGTAACCCTTAGAATCGAATAATTTCCTGTTACTTATAGAAAAAAGAAACCCCGCTGGATTTTACTGATTACATTATTATATGACATAGTAATTAATTTTAAAAAAGATTCAGCATTCAAAGTGCATCGGAAAGCACCCCTGTTGCAACCCTTAGAATTGAATAATTTCCTGTTACTTATAGAAAAAAGAAACCCCGCTGGATTTTACTGATTACATTATTATATGATATAGTAATTAATTTTAAAAAAGATTCAGCATTCAAAGTGCATCGGAAAGCACCCCTGTTGCAACCCTTAGAATTGTATTAATTTCTTGTTACTTATAGAAAAAAGAAACCCCGCTAGATTTTACTGATTAAATCATTATATGATATAGTAAGTAATTTTAAAAAAGATTCAGCATTCAAAGTGCATCGGAAAGCACCCCTGCTGCAACCCTTAGAATCGAATAATTTCCTGTTACTTATAGAAAAAAGAAACTCCGCTGGATTTTACTGATTACATTATTATATGATATAGTAATTAATTTTAAAAAAGATTCAGCATTCAAAGTGCGTCGGAAAGCACCCCTGTTGCAACCCTTAGAATTAATATATCATATAATAATGTAATCAGTAAAATCCAGCGGGGTTTCTTTTTTCTATAAGTAACAGGAAATTATTCGATTCTAAGGGTAGCAACAGGGGTGCTTTCCGATGCACTTTGAATGCTGAATCTTTTTTAAAATTAATTATTATATTATATAATAATGTAATCAGTAAAATCTAGCGGGGTTTCTTTTTTCTATAAGTAACAGGAAATTATACAATTCTAAGGGTTGCAACAGGGGTGCTTTCCGATGCACTTTGAATGCTGAATTTTTTTAAAATTAATTATTATAACATATAATAATGTAATCAGTAAAATCCAGCGGGGTTTCTTTTTTCTATAAGCAACAGGAAATTATTCGATTCTAAGGGTAGCAACAGGGGTGCTTTCCGATGCACTTTGAATGCTGAATCTTTTTTAAAATTAATTATTATATCATATAATAATGTAATCAGTAAAATCTAGCGGGGTTTCTTTTTTCTATAAGTAACAGGAAATTATACAATTCTAAGGGTTGCAACAGGGGTGCTTTCCGATGCACTTTGAATGCTGAATTTTTTTTAAAATTAATTATTATATCATATAATAATGTAATCAGTAAAATCCAGCGGGGTTTCTTTTTTCTATAAATAACAGGAAATTATTCGATTCTAAGGGTTGCAACAGGGGTGCTTTCCGATGCACTTTGAATGCTGAATCTTTTTTAAAATTAATTATTATATCATATAATAATGTAATCAGTAAAATCCAGCGGGGTTTCTTTTTTCTATAAGTAACAGGAAATTATTCGATTCTAAGGGTTGCAACAGGGGTGCTTTCCGATGCACTTTGAATGCTGAATCTTTTTTAAAATTAATTATTATATCATATAATAATGTAATCAGTAAAATCCAGCGGGGTTTCTTTTTTCTATAAGTAACAGAAAATTATTCGATTCTAAGGGTTGCAACAGGGGTGCTTTCCGATGCACTTTGAATGCTGAATCTTTTTTAAAATTAATTATTATATCATATAATAATGTAATCAGTAAAATCCAGCGGGGTTTCTTTTTTCTATAAGTAACAGGAAATTATTCGATTCTAAGGGTTGCAACAGGGTTGCTTTCCGATGCACTTTGAATGCTGAATCTTTTTTAAAATTAATTATTATATCATATAATAATGTAATCAGTAAAATCCAGCGGGGTTTTTTTTTTTTCTATAAGTAACAGGAAATTATTCGATTCTAAGGGTTGCAACAGGGGTGCTTTCCGATGCACTTTGAATGCTGAATCTTTTTTAAAATTAATTACTATGTCATATAATAATGTAATCAGTAAAATCCAGCGGGGTTTCTTTTTTCTATAAGTAACAGGAAATTATTCGATTCTAAGGGTTGCAACAGGGGTGCTTTCCGACGCACTTTGAATGCTGAATCTTTTTTATAATTAATTAATATGTCATATAATAATGTAATCAGTAAAATCCAGCGGGGTTTCTTTTTTCTATAAGTAACAGGAAATTATTCGATTCTAAGGGTAGCAACAGGGGTGCTTTCCGATGCACTTTGAATGCTGAATCTTTTTTAAAATTAATTATTATATTATATAATAATGTAATCAGTAAAATCTAGCGGGGTTTCTTTTTTCTATAAGTAACAGGAAATTATACAATTCTAAGGGTTGCAACAGGGGTGCTTTCCGATGCACTTTGAATGCTGAATTTTTTTAAAATTAATTATTATATCATATAATAATGTAATCAGTAAAATCCAGCGGGGTTTCTTTTTTCTATAAGCAACAGGAAATTATTCGATTCTAAGGGTAGCAACAGGGGTGCTTTGCGATGCACTTTGAATGCTGAATCTTTTTTAAAATTAATTATTATATCATATAATAATGTAATCAGTAAAATCTAGCGGGGTTTCTTTTTTCTATAAGTAACAGGAAATTATACAATTCTAAGGGTTGCAACAGGGGTGCTTTCCGATGCACTTTGAATGCTGAATTTTTTTTAAAATTAATTATTATATCATATAATAATGTAATCAGTAAAATCCAGCGGGGTTTCTTTTTTCTATAAATAACAGGAAATTATTCGATTCTAAGGGTTGCAACAGGGGTGCTTTCCGATGCACTTTGAATGCTGAATCTTTTTTAAAATTAATTATTATATCATATAATAATGTAATCAGTAAAATCCAGCGGGGTTTCTTTTTTCTATAAGTAACAGGAAATTATTCGATTCTAAGGGTTGCAACAGGGGTGCTTTCCGATGCACTTTGAATGCTGAATCTTTTTTAAAATTAATTATTATATCATATAATAATGTAATCAGTAAAATCCAGCGGGGTTTCTTTTTTCTATAAGTAACAGAAAATTATTCGATTCTAAGGGTTGCAACAGGGGTGCTTTCCGATGCACTTTGAATGCTGAATCTTTTTTAAAATTAATTATTATATCATATAATAATGTAATCAGTAAAATCCAGCGGGGTTTCTTTTTTCTATAAGTAACAGGAAATTATTCGATTCTAAGGGTTGCAACAGGGTTGCTTTCCGATGCACTTTGAATGCTGAATCTTTTTTAAAATTAATTATTATATCATATAATAATGTAATCAGTAAAATCCAGCGGGGTTTTTTTTTTTTCTATAAGTAACAGGAAATTATTCGATTCTAAGGGTTGCAACAGGGGTGCTTTCCGATGCACTTTGAATGCTGAATCTTTTTTAAAATTAATTACTATGTCATATAATAATGTAATCAGTAAAATCCAGCGGGGTTTCTTTTTTCTATAAGTAACAGGAAATTATTCGATTCTAAGGGTTGCAACAGGGGTGCTTTCCGACGCACTTTGAATGCTGAATCTTTTTTATAATTAATTAATATGTCATATAATAATGTAATCAGTAAAATCCAGCGGGGTTTCTTTTTTCTATAAGTAACAGGAAATTATTCGATTCTAAGGGTAGCAACAGGGGTGCTTTCCGATGCACTTTGAATGCTAAATCTTTTTTAATATTAATTATTATATCATATAATAATGTAATCAGTAAAATCCAGCGGGGTTTCTTTTTTCTATAAGTAACAGGAAATTATTCGATTCTAAGGGTTGCAACAGGGGTGCTTTCCGATGCACTTTGAATGCTGAATTTTTTTTAAAATTAATTATTATATCATATAATAATGTAATCAGTAAAATCCAGCGGGGTTTCTTTTTTCTATAAGTAACAGGAAATTATTCGATTCTAAGGGTAGCAACAGGGGTGCTTTTCGATGCACTTTGAAAGCTGAATCTTTTTTAAAATTAATTATTATATCATATAATAATGTAATCAGTAAAATCCAGCGGGGTTTATTTTTTCTATAAGTAACAGGAAATTATACAATTCTAAGGGTTGCAACAGGGGTGCTTTCCGATGCACTTTGAATGCTGAATCTTTTTTAAAATTAATTATTATATCATATAATAATGTAATCAGTAAAATCCAGCGGGGTTTCTTTTTTCTATAAGCAACAGGAAATTATTCGATTCTAAGGGTAGCAACAGGGGTGCTTTCCGATGCACTTTGAATGCTGAATCTTTTTTAAAATTAATTATTATATCATATAATAATGTAATCAGTAAAATCCAGCGGGGTTTCTTTTTTCTATAAGTAACAGGAAATTATTCGATTCTAAGGGTAGCAACAGGGGTGCTTTCCGATGCACTTTGAATGCTGAATCTTTTTTAAAATTAATTAATATATCATATAATAATGTAATCAGTAAAATCTAGCGGGGTTTCTTTTTTCTATAAGTAACAGGAAATTATACAATTCTAAGGGTTGCAACAGGGGTGCTTTCCGATGCACTTTGAATGCTGAATTTTTTTTAAAATTAATTATTATATCATATAATAATGTAATCAGTAAAATCCAGCGGGGTTTCTTTTTTCTATAAGTAACAGGAAATTATTCGATTCTAAGGGTTGCAACAGGGGTACTTTCCGATGCACATTGAATGCTGAATCTTTTTTAAAATTAATTATTATATCATATAATAATGTAATCAGTAAAATCCATCGGGGTTTTTTTTTTCTATAAGTAACAGGAAATTATTCGATTCTAAGGGTTGCAACAGGGGTGCTTTCCGATGCACTTTGAATGCTGAATCTTTTTTAAAATTAATTATTATATCATATAATAATGTAATCAGTAAAATCCAGCGGGGTTTCTTTTTTCTATAAGTAACAGGAAATTATTCGATTCTAAGGGTAGCAACAGGGGTGCTTTCCGATGCACTTTGAATGCTGAATCTTTTTTAAAATTAATTATTATATCATATAATAATGTAATCAGTAAAATCTAGCGGGGTTTCTTTTTTCTATAAGTAACAGGAAATTATACAATTCTAAGGGTTGCAACAGGGGTGCTTTCCGATGCACTTTGAATGCTGAATTTTTTATAAAATTAATTATTATATCATATAATAATGTAATCAGTAAAATCCAGCCGGGTTTCTTTTTTCTATAAGTAACAGGAAATTATTCGATTCTAAGGGTTGCAACAGGGGTGCTTTCCGATGCACTTTGAATGCTGAATCTTTTTTAAAATTAATTATTATATCATATAATAATGTAATCAGTAAAATCCAGCGGGGTTTCTTTTTTCTATAAGTAACAGGAAATTATTCGATTCTAAGGGTAGCAACAGGGGTGCTTTCCGATGCACTTTGAATGCTGAATCTTTTTTAAAATTAATTATTATATCATATAATAATGTAATCAGTAAAATCCAGCGGGGTTTCTTTTTTCTATAAGTAACAGGAAAAATATACAATTCTAAGGGTTGCAACAGGGGTGCTTTCCGGTGCACTTTGAATGCTGAATTTTTTTTAAAATTAATTATTATATCATATAATAATGTAATCAGTAAAATCCAGCGGGGTTTCTTTTTTCTATAAGTAACAGGAAATTATTCGATTCTAAGGGTTGCAACAGGGGTGCTTTCCGATGCACTTTGAATGCTGAATCTTTTTTAAAATTAATTATTATATCATATAATAATGTAATCAGTAAAATTTAGCGGGGTTTTTTTTTCTATAAGTAACAGGAAATTATTCGATTCTAAGGGTTGCAACAGGGGTGCTTTCCGATGCACTTTGAATGCTGAATCTTTTTTAAAATTAATTACTATGTCATATAATAATGTAATCAGTAAAATCCAGCGGAGTTTCTTTTTTCTATAAGTAACAGGAAATTATTCGATTCTAAGGGTAGCAACAGGGGTGCTTTCCGATGCACTTTGAATGCTGAATCTTTTTTAAAATTAATTATTATATCATATAATAATGTAATCAGTAAAATCCAGCGGGGTTTCTTTTTTCTATAAGTAACAGGAAATTATTCGATTCTAAGGGTTGCAACAGGGGTGCTTTCCGATGCACTTTGAATGCTGAATCTTTTTTAAAATTAATTAATATATCATATAATAATGTAATCAGTAAAATCCAGCGGGGTTTCTTTTTTCTATAAGTAACAGGAAATTATTCGATTCTAAGGGTTGCAACAGGGGTGCTTTCCGATGCACATTGAATGCTGAATCTTTTTTAAAATTAATTATTATATCATATAATAATGTAATCAGTAAAATCCAGCGGGGTTTCTTTTTTCTATAAGTAACAGGAAATTATACAATTCTAAGGGTTGCAACAGGGGTGCTTTCCGATGCACTTTGAATGCTGAATCTTTTTTAAAATTAATTAATATATCATATAATAATGTAATCAGTAAAATCCAGCGGGGTTTCTTTTTTCTATAAGTAACAGGAAATTATTCGATTCTAAGGGTTGCAACAGGGGTGCTTTCCGATGCACTTTGAATGCTGAATCTTTTTTAAAATTAATTATTATATCATATAATAATGTAATCAGTAAAATCCAGCGGGGTTTCTTTTTTCTATAAGTAACAGGAAATTATACAATTCTAAGGGTTGCAACAGGGGTGCTTTCCGATGCACTTTGAATGCTGAATCTTTTTTAAAATTAATTATTATATCATATAATAATGTAATCAGTAAAATCCAGCGGGGTTTCTTTTTTCTATAAGTAACAGGAAATTATTCGATTCTAAGGGTTGCAACAGGGGTGCTTTCCGACGCACTTTGAATGCTGAATCTTTTTTATAATTAATTAATATGTCATATAATAATGTAATCAGTAAAATCCAGCGGGGTTTCTTTTTTCTACAAGTAACAGGAAATTATTCGATTCTAAGGGTAGCAACAGGGGTGCTTTCCGATGCACTTTGAATGCTGAATCTTTTTTAAAATTAATTATTATATCATATAATAATGTAATCAGTAAAATCTAGCGGGGTTTCTTTTTTCTATAAGTAACAGGAAATTATACAATTCTAAGGGTTGCAGCAGGGGTGCTTTCCGATGCACTTTGAATGATGAATATTTTTTACAATTAATTTTTATATCATATAATGATTTAATTTATCAAATCTAGCGGAGTTTCTTCTACCTATAAGCAACAGGAAAATATTTAATTCAAGGGTTTGCGGTGTTGGGGTGGTTTCCGATGCCCTTTTGAGGTTGAATATTTTTTTAATCTTATCAATATATGTTAGGATGATTTATTCAATAACATTTAGCGGGGTGTTTTCATCCGCACATTAGTAAAAAATACGTAATTTAAAGGGTTCTTTCAGAATACTTTGACTATTTTGAGGGTTGAAAAACGAGTTTTGTATATAAGGTATTTACTCTAAGTACATTATAAAAACAATACAATATAGTTTTCTTTTTATTATCAATAAATCATTTTAAGACTATATTTTACTCATTTATGATAACCGAATTAAATTGAAATAATTTCGTTCATTTGAACGTTCCGTTCTTCAAGTACATGAAACGTATAATTCCAATCAATTTTTGTTGTTTGGTTCATGAGAATTAAACACATACTAAAGTTAAAATGACGGAAAATTCTTACTATGTTCAATAGATAATGTTAATAATAATAATAATTTTAGTAATAAGTACTGTAGGTAGCTGAGAATGTATTTTGATTGCATGATCCTGATAGCAGCGACTTGGTTCCTCAGAGTGAGTCTGTCATATATGTTAATGTTTTAATCCTTACTATAAAATTGTTTATATGTATATTATTTAATGGATTAAATCGATCACAGTCCGTATGGTTTGAAAAACAAAATAGTGATTTAATTTTTGGAAATAGTCGAAAAATCTGGGGGTACTTTGTAGAAGGTTGTTTTTCTACTTTATGGAATATATCTGACATTTACGCTTGGAGAAGAAAATTCTTTAAATAAAAATTACTTGTAATGTTATTCTCTATAATTTTTGTCATTTAAAATGGTCCGTATTCGAGAAATTTGACAAAAAATGCAAGATTCTAATTTTTGGAATTGGAAAATGTATTTCTTATTTAGTTCATCCTTAGATTATTTTGATCAATAAGCAATAAGAAACATAGCAATAAAAAAATGTCTAGGCATCCTCAGACGTACCAAAAACCAGGATTGGCAGGTGGGTAATTTCACATTAAAGCGACATATACATGACTTTCTAATTTTTTCAAATAAATAGTTATTTTATATCTTTAAAATGATATCAACTACGCGAAATGAATTACTATCTTTAAAGAACAATAAGTTTTGTTTCCAAAGAAGCAAGATTATTTTGAAAAATTTCCCTGACACATCCTCAAGCCATTCATATCTTAAAAACGGTCATAATATAAAAGTTATTTAAAATTACATTATCAACATTATAATACAGTTTTATCCAAGTATTTTCCATGTGCCAAGGCCCTTAAAAGCTCAAAAAAATTATTTATTTCGAAAATATAATAAATATTTAAATGGTCCTCAATGTCTTATGTAATTCAATTTGAGCTGTGTCCAGGCCGTTGGAGTCTATGCCGGTCGGCGTAGCCAGGTATGGGTTAATGTTTTTTGGTGGCGGCGAAGCCACTTTACGACTTATCGTAGGGTGGCGGCTACGATAAGTCCTTGCTTTTTTTCTTGTTGCATATTTATGGACCGGTATGGGCAATCACAATTTTTCATTAACTACTAATTTTATCACAATCTGGCAACGTTGCAATTATATTTTCCAAATTTGACATTACGAGTGTGGAAAGTGACATTTTTCACACAAGTGGGAAATATTGTCGCACGAGGCACAAGCTGAGTGCGACTATCACACGAGTGTGGAAAATCCTTTTTCACACAAATGATGTACAATATTTTTTCTACGACCACAAAATAATGACATCAAAAAATGTAAAACCAGGTTATTATTACTATAATAATTAAAATGTATTTAAAAAAATAATCAACAATAATCGTATTTATTCAATTTTCACATTTCTAAACAAAAAAAAATACTAAAAATAAAAAAAAAAACAAAAAAAAAATTCTGGCCCCGCCAAGATTTGAACGCGGTCGCTCGCCAAGTATCAAATGGCAAAGTTAATAAGTTCGACGTTCTAACCATCTGAGCTAATTGCACTTACATCAATTGAATGATCTAATCGGTTATCCATTTAACCAGAATAAAAAGAACATATCTTAGTTATTTTACAATTATTTTAATAATAATTGTTAAAGATAAATATCTAGGATCTAATTTACAACAATTTCAATAATTTAACAATCATATCGATTTTAGTATTAATATGGACATTACATAGATCAAAATAGAAATTATATGTTTAACATTTTCTGACAGCTACTGCGGAAAGTAGCATATTCGTACACGGGTGGAAAGTAAATTCTTATTCATACGCGTGTGATATAGGGCACTTTCCATAGTGTGATATGTGTCATTTTCCTAAGTGGTCGTAGAAAAATATCATAGCTTCGTTTGCATTTGGAGAATACTGTGGGTACAGCATTGTCAAATAATCGTCTTTTATAAGATGTACTGTTTGAAAAATATTTTTCTTCAAAATGTTGTTCACATATTCTATATGAAGATAAGCCACTAGGAACTGTGAAATTTAAATCTTCACGATTACAAGCTTTTAACCAGAGTTGAGCTCTACAAAATTATATTTATTTATACTTAATTTTTCTAAATAAATTTGAACAGTAACATTTCAGTACATACCTTATGGCATCTCCTGGGAATATAAACATTGTTAGCCCTTGTTCTGAAGTTGTAACACAACCACGAACAACGCAATGTATTTTTTTCATTGTAATAAAAACCTTTAAACTATCTAATATATAATTACTACTTTTAAATAAACCTACTGAAATTTTCTCAAAACGCTAAGAATAATATACCAAACGTCATACACTACATGAACTGACAACTATATTTGACGTTAAACTACCTCTAAAACACTGAGAAAACTTGGCAATTTTTTGTCCACGAATCGCCCATTTAGTGTCGCTTCTTGGGTAGGTATTCTTTGGTCACACTAAGAGCGCCTGTGCGTGATTTTAGCGATGTTGCCAATTACTTTTTGTTATTTGTTATAAATAAATATATTCATGGTAATAACATTCTATATTATTTTTTATGAATAATATGACAACTGATATTTTTATTTCTATAAATGTGGAGTTGTCAAACATAATAAACGAACGTACATAACAGGAATGACAGTGGCTGTTTTTTCAATAGCTCCAAGCCAAATGATAAAACCATAATATAAATTTGTTTATATGAGACTTTTCATTTCAATTATTCAATTTGAGCTGTGTCCAGGCCGTTGGAGTCTATGCCGGTCAGCGTAGCCAGGTATGGGTTGATGTTTTTTGGTTGCGGCGAAGCCGCCATCCTACGATAAGTCGTTGCTTCGTTTTCTTGTTGCATATTTATGGATCGGTAAGCGCAATCACAATTTTCCATTAACTACTAATTTTATCATAATCCGGCAACGTTGTAATTATATTTTCTAAATTTGACAGAAACCATCGCGTTTCTATGTTTTTAGTCGTCAAAATGCTGATTTTTATAGAAATTAAATAATTTTTTTGGCTTAAATAATGCATTTACCGCAATTTTTTTTTATGTACTATTTAAAATACGCTCTTTCTGATAAAAAATACATTTCTTTAAAATTTTACTTGACCTAAAGTCGACCGTACCCGGCATTTTGAATGTGGTAAGGACCAGTGTTGCCAGAATTTATTTTTGTTATGTACCAGATTTGTCTGAGAAATGTACCAGATTCCATAAAAACGAACCAGACTCTATAAAGTGTACCATATTTTTCGAATTATGATGGTTTGATTCAGAAGAGCAAAAAAAGCTTTTATCGAAAACGAACACAAACAAGGAAGAACCCAACCATTTTACCCGTCCAATGGAAACTGGCTGAAAAAGTAAAAGTACTAGATTTTTCTTTGAGTGTACTAGAGTACTAGATTCTTAAATAATGTACTAGATCTGGTACAATTGTACTAGACTGGCAACGCTGTTGTCTGCAGTGTTTCAGCCTCGTGTATCTGAGTGAGATACCTTTATACAGGCAGCGGTTGAACAAGTCCACGAATTCTAAATTCAAAATATCTAAATATTTATCTTAATAAGAAAAATTTAAATGGGTCATTTTCTCCTGGAGTTGTCAGTGGGTGTATTAATGTATAACTTAAAAGAAACCATTTCATGTATTTGTGAGCAAATGGATAGAATACTCTTTGTTTTATACATTGGGGTCACGTACTATCCCATTGTCTAGGGCTTAATAAAACCTTTATTTGGTTATTTGCAGGGTATCGTGGGGGCCTAGGCGTGAGGAGACATGTCCGTCGCCTCTGACTCATTCTCTGAGGAGGAGCGCAGTTTATTCCGTCCATTCACACGCGAGTCACTTGCAGCTATCGAGGCTAGAATCGCTGAAGAATATGCCAAACAGAAGGAACTCGAAAAGAAAAGAGCTGAGGGAGAGGTAAGATTAAATTGGTTATAAATTACACACAAAGGACACCATTTTCATCAGATAGCTTACACACAAAACATCATTTCAACAATTATTGTGTCTTGATTTGTATACCATAGGACGTCATCGTTTTTTATTTTATTCCACTGGATCAGTTTTTCTAAATATCTTTTTTATATAAAATAATACATTTGGTGATTTTCTACCAACTAAGAAATTTCAGTCAGTAAAGACAAATTTGGTAACGTACAGAAGAATCTCTCAAACCAATACTTAGATATTCTATGTATAATTTCGTTTATTGTTTTCATTTGCCCAACAAACATTAAAAAAATTAATTCAAATAGAATGTTTACATCAAGCAAAAGTTATTTACTTGATAGGTATATCACCACTGAAAAATTATACATATAGGTATTAATTTTTTTATTAGTAGTAGTAAACTAAAACGATGACACCACAACAATTATCTCTATAAAATATTCAATAAATATTCAACTATTCCTATAGGCAAAACCACTTTAATAAAATTATATTTATTTTTTTCACTAAAATTTTAATTAATAAATGTTGCATTTGTATGTGGTTTTGCCTTACTCAAAAATCTCAAAACATACCCATAATAATCATTGAAAAAAATTATTTTCGTTCCATAGGTGATCGTGATCATAAAAATTAAACAAGGATATTAAAAGTACATAAGTATTCTTAATTGAAATATTGGTATATTTATCGATTAGCTCTATAAACCACTAAAGAAAATTTTCATCAAGCTTAAAAGCTTTTTAATACTAAAGAGGTCACCAACGTATTTCTATTAAATAAACATGTTTATTTGATCCTCGTTAATTTAATAAGCTTTTAAATTATTAAGGCCTACATAAGAAATGTTTTAAGAAACAATAGGTCGTGAAATATTTGGTAAAAAAATACTCCAAATTAAATTAAAATACAATATTTTTGAAAACGAAAAAAATACTTGCAGATGCTTCTAATCATCGCTTATTTATTAGTAAATTAGTATAGAATTTGTATCTTTTTTTCTGTTTAGACTAAAATGTATCCTTTAAAAGTTCTCAATATATAATTTCATGTAAGACCTGTTTCATTTGTCGTATAATATGAAATATTAATAAAAAATGTACATCCATTTTTTTGAAAGGTAAGAAATAGGTAAAAATTCTGAAGGGAACAAAATTATAAATAAAGACACAGATACCTATCACAAAGGGTAACCAATAAATATAATATTTTCAAATGTATCAAAATATAAGAGGGTTACCTTTATCAACTTAACATAAGCTCTTTTATATCATCTCTGACAAAATGGGCACTCTTATTTTGCTAGGCATGAAGCACAGGCAAAATATTAGCTACGACATTTTCCAAGATGATACGGTTTATGTAGCCAAGCAAAAATGTAATTTGCTGTCATGCAAAAAAATGAATGGGTTTTTAAGTCTCTACAAGGCTAATGTAGTATGTGATTGTTAACTTACTCTTCCCTCTTTGTTATTCTCTGTTACAACTCATATTTTTATTCTAGGCCTGATGATAGCTATTGGCCGAAACTAGTTCTTGCAATTGGCTATTTGTGTTTTACTTTTTCTTTTGCGAATTATACTATATTTGAATGAATTATAACATTTTAAATTAAAAATTAAACCCAAATTCATATGAATTTAAATAAATTTAAAGGAAACGGATACATTTTATGTCAAACAAGATACACGTCGTCTTTTCTAAAATATAATATATATAATATACATATATCTGTTTGTTTGCTTGAAAATATTGCATGTCTATGTACCTGCCAATCTACTTTTCATAAATTCATCAATGTTATCACACAAACATAGATCTACATTTACATATCACCATTGGTTTAGCAAAATTATAAATATTTCAAAAAAATAGTGCTCTGGCGCAAAATCTGTCACAACTATGATTACACATGAATACGTCAATTTTTATTTTAGGACATATTTATAGGTATCACAAAATTCACTAAATAATTCTATAAAAGTGTAAATATTTAAATAGTGAATACATGAAAATACTGTATGTATTTATTAGAAACTATTCCTTTATTTATATAAAAATTGGGATACTTATTTAAAAATTATGATCTTTTATAACAGACTACTTCAAATTTCATTGTACATTTTTCCAATTTTTGTAAATTAACCTTTGTCACAACAAGATACATTTATAGGTATGTATTAATATTAATATTAATATAATGAATTTACTTAACCCGATTTTTTAAAATATAAACTAATCAAACCGAAAAAGGAACCATTATCTTCTTTTGTTAAATATTATTTGTGCCACTAAATATAATCCTAATGTTATATGGATTGCAACAAAATGTACTATATGTTTAAAGAAAAGATCAATATATTAAAAAACAATTGTAATAACAAGTTATTCCAGTAAAAGAGTATTCACATTTTTTGTTTTGAGTAATTCTGTCTATGTATGTACATTATTTGAACAAATAGTATTAGTCGTTCCTTGAAGCTGAAAGTACCGCTATTTCCATTATTATAAAATATATCGATGTGGATGTATGGGAAAGTTTTATACTTTTCATTATTATTGTCAGAATATCTGTTTAAAAAAAATTGCAAACACTGTGAGTAATGTTTTGTGGTTTCATGCATGATTCTTAAAAGCAGTCAAATAAAAAAATAATTAAAAGATTGATTGACATACATGGTAAGGTAGATCAATCGGAATGTTTCGAGCTTGTCTTCCGAAAATAACACTGATCATTAAAAATTCACTTTTTGTATGTAAGAAGAAAACTGTCAACTAATTATATTTAGAACATGATAGAATTTATATTAGAATATTTCATATACGAATAGTTTTATTGTAATAAGATTTTAAAACTTTTAAAAAAACACGGTTTTTATGAACTAAATTAACGTATACACACACTATTTTAATGTTATATTATACATGTGTCTTATAATTTTCTTCGTTATTTTGCTTCAGGGAATTCTCGTCGTAATGTCCAACAATAATCCGTTGGCATACGTGGGCTCTATTTGCCCTGATATTGTTGTTCTATTATAGAAATGTCCTGGTGGAATCTTTCACCATGCTCATCGCTGACTCCGCCCAAATTTTGAAAAATAAAAGTCCAAATGAGAGTGCAAGAAGTGTATTTTTAAGGACATGTTACAATCTAAAACTTTATAGGAAGTTAAAAACTCCTCGACAATACTTTTATAGTCATCTGATCGATGTATTCCGGGAAAATTCGGAGTCACTTTCATGAAAGATTCCTAAGCAAATTTTTCCAGATTAGAGAGTTTTACTTTAAAAATTTCATCTTTTATCAGTTTCCTGATTTAAAGATCTATAAATATGCTCTTTTTAATTTTTGCTTCACTGGTTTTGGGAATTTTTTCTTTTAAATATAACAATCCATCACCAAGTTTTATATAAACAAGTGGCAAAAATACATTATCAGGTTGTAGTAACGCAGCATATTTAACATTTTTTTGTCATGGTGTTAAAGATTCTCTTTTGGGCCAGTTTTAACGTAATGATTTGTTTTATTCCTATACTATCCGATTCACAAATAAAAATACAAAATATGTAAGGATCAGTTTTACACTTTTTTCCATAGTTTAAGAATCACTTAACTCGGCAAACACAAAATACAAGCACTTTACTAAAACACAATATATCTAAAATTCCAAAGTTAAGGTAAACGGCGTATTGTACTTAACATTGGTCGTTGACTGCATATCCATAGTGCGCGTTTATACTGTTACGCAGGTTTTTGGCATCTCAAATTTATTTCAACTCAACTTTTACAATAACTATACAACTAATAACATTAACATATAACGTCTATCATAAAAACTGACTTCTGACGTCATGTCGTCGACTTATATTGCTCGCCTCAACCTTCTAGAACCTTCTCGAACAATCCGGATTTTTTTTTGACAAGGAATGACATTTCAAGACATTTCTGGACTATTCTATCTTCTTCATTTACTAGTACCTTTACTTATGACGACCGCAGCACGCTGAAGGGTGCTGCGTAACATTGCTCCCTCCTCTCTAGTTATTCGCCCCGAATAACTTGAATATTGGGACCTGGTTAAAGCTAACGGGTAGGATCTGGCCCACGGCATGGCGCTAACTTTCCAATGTGAACTAACTTGCATTTACTTCCCGCTGACAGCTGAATGCTGTAGATGAGGTTGTTGATTTTCTTTAAGGACGGCGTAGGGGCCTTCCCATTTCCGTTGCGATTTTTGACTGCACAGCCGTACTGGGTCGCATCTCTCAAAATGTGTCCCTATGGCACGCCTGTCGATTTCAGCTTCTGCTTTATCGCGGTTGGCTTTCAGTCATTTTCGAGCGAATCCGTAGACCTTTGTCCTGCCATTTCATATATCACATTTTTTACACCAATCCGCTACATCCCTTCGGCAATTGACCCAATTAAATCTTTCCCGTACTCGTGCCAGTATTCTTTTAGTACCAAAATGTCCTCCCGAACGGCTACAATGAAGCTCCTCCAACACACTTCTGACATGTGATTTCGGCAGTACCACTTGGCGAACTACATGTACACCATCAGGGCTTTCCCACTTCCAGTGCAATAGGCCATCGTGAAGATATAGGGAATCCCACTGAGTCCAGTACCCTTTAATAGCTCCACTGTATTTGGCTATGTATTGCCAAGTAGGTGTAACTTTATTTTTGAGCCATTCTTGAATGACCTTCAAGTCATTGTCTTTCTTCTGCCCCTTTCTCAGGCTTTCAAGAGTGATTTCTTCTTTGTCGCTCTCTGGTTTGATAGTGGTTGCCCGAAGAGTAACTGTATCAACCGGTTCTTCCCGTTCTCCGAGCCCCTTGCTGTACGGGCATTCTCGTTCTAAACAGAGTCTCCTGGAGAGAATGTCTGCGTTGCTATGGAGGCCTCTACGGTGCTTTACTTCCTGATTATTGCTAGAAAGCCGGCTAGGTGTGGGTGATTGGCTTCTTCGGGACGCATAGCTGCTGTGACTATTTTTTGTTGGACTTCGGGACGGGCTTTGGAAGATTGATCTATATGACTTTCCGGCCTTATTCCCTGATTCTCGATTTATAGAACGAGCTCTGCTTTTACAGGTTCTTTGAAGGTACCCGATTCTTCCACAATTGAAACATCTCTTGCTTTCACTTTGGCTGTATCGTTGCATATTTTGCAGGATATTTAATATTTGCGAGAGGGTAGGTTGGGGAGTAGCATTAGTATTGGTCTCCTCACTTTCATGGGATTTAATTTATCTCACTTTTGCGCAAGAATTGGATATGAGTTGTACCGCTTCATATTCCTGGGCTGCAATCAGTTTCTCCCTCAGCGTCTTGTGATGTTGTAGACGCAGGGCTTGCTGCATTACCACACCTTGTAGTCCATCAATGTATTTCGATTTGTTCTTGGAAATCTTTCGGTGCCTGTGGATAGGCCAGATGAATCAACCTTCTTATGTCGGCCTGAAATTCCTGTAGACCCTCATTATGTTTCTGACTACAAACCTTTAGCTGGCTTTGGAATACCCGTTGCAAATGCTGCTGGCCATATCTTGTCTCCAAAGCTTGGACGAGAGATGATTAATTGGGTTCTTCTTGGGAAAGTAACTGTAAAACGGTTGCTGCCTGTCCTCGCAGCGATACTATCAATGAAGCCGCCATCTCTTTCTTGGTCCAACCATTAGCTCTAGCTGCAGCTTCAAATTGGAGTCGATACGTTTCCCATGTTGTCTGACCGTCAAACGTGGATGGCTTAATGGTCTTGCTAGTATGGCTTTGGGAAACTGGGTTTTGGATATGGCATGATTTGGTTATAGCTTAGGACGGAGTAATGTTTTCAGTTTCTCTGTTGCTTGCCAAAGCTAGGCTACGAATTTTTATTTTTAATTCGCTAGTTTAGTTCTAGTGCCTAACTCTATTCTAGCCATTACTTGTTGTGTTAAATTAGTTTTTAAATTATCTTGTTGTTGTGATAAGAGATCTATTCGACTTTTCAGTTGACCTACCTCTTGCTTAAGGTTTTCTTGAATTTACAGCAAGCCATTTATAATCTCCACCTCCGCTTTTCTATGCCTCTCCTCCTTCTCCTCTTCTCGCCTTTCCCTCTTCTCTTCTTTTTCCTTCCTACGCCTTTCCTTTTCCTCCTCTTTTTCCTTGCTGCGTCTTTCCTTTTCCTCCTTTTCTTCCTTCCTGCGTCTTTCCTTTTCCTCCTCTTCTTCCTTCCTGCGTCTTTTCTTTTCCTCTTCTCGCCTTACTCTCTCCTCTTCCATCTTCAAAAACCATGCTGGTGGGCCCGAAGTATTCATGCCCGCTTCGTACTCAATGGATCTAGTATTTACCATAAACTTCTACTTTGTGTCTTACTGCTGTTACCAATGTTACGCAGGTTTTTGGTATCTCAAATTTATTTCAACTCAACTTTTACAATAACTATACAACTGATAACATTAACATGTAACGTCTATCATAAAAACTGACTTCTGACGTCAGGTCGTCGACTTATATAGCTCGCCTCAACCTTCTAGAACCTTCTCGAACAATCCGGATTTTTCTTTGACAAGAAATGACATTTCAAGACATTTCTGGACTATTCTATCTTCTTCATTTACTCGTACCTTTACTTATGACGACCGCAGCACGCTGCAGGGTGCTACGTTACAATACACTATTGTTCTTATTAAATTTGATCGTTTGCTACCAGCCATGGTCGTGGTCTTGGCCGTGACCGCTCTAGTGCGTCTTGGCCTTTGAAGTAAAAATAAGCGAGAAGTGATCAGTGTGAAGAGACCGACTAGCAGCAATAAGGATAGTATTATGTAACTCATTCTTTAAACTTTTTACCCATTTGGGTAGTAATACACTACATGTAGCAATTATTGAGGAAGACAAGCGAAGAAACATAACTACGATAATTCTAGAAAATTGACTTTTCAAATAATCAGGATATATAGAAAAGAAAAAACTTCTAAAACAAAAATATAAAAAGCATGGACTATTTATTTTCCGTAATAGTATATTTAATTAACTTAAAAATATTGAGTCAATCGAACTATAATAAAAGAGAAAATGATTTATTTTTTTGTTCTAAAAATAGATTTCTCGGTTACTTATTAATAATTACTAAATGTATTGATTTTTAGACCTATTCAACATTATTATAGTATTTTGTATGCCTAATGCAACTAACTATTCTTCATTCTATCCCATTCCAGTGTTTAAAATTGGTTTTAGTTATATGGAGATAACTACTTTTTACAGATCAGGATTTTTATTACAGGAGCATTTTCACTTAATTTATTTGACTTGAATTAATCATATATTTATAAAGATATTAAACTCTTTTGTTTTGTATTAAGTAGTAAGGGAACTCCTACCCGTTTCTTTCAGTGACTCGTTGTGTCAGAAAATCCCTAATTCTCTTACCTAATGGTTAAAGAGAGCGTAAAATTGTATGTATAGACCGGTTATTACCTATTACATCATTAAATTATATATTTTTTATTAACGTAAATGTACTAAAATACATTATTTTAATAAATTATCTTGTTGTGACAAATAATCCAAAAAATCATAGAGTGACATAGAGTTAGCTATTGCAGCGGTGTTGTGTGCTTACCAATGTTAAATTATGTGAACTTTATTGCAGACCGGTTTTGGACGCAGGAAAAAGAAAAAAGAAGTAAGATTTCTCCAGTAAAACTACTCAATCAAGAGTTGCTTTTTAGAACACCTTAATGCCCCTGACGATTTTCAAAAACCAAAATAAAAAAAATACAATACAAAACGCCATGTTACTTATGGCAGTGACAGAATACAATTATTTTCTTGCTTTACTTTTTTCACCTTTCTCTTTCTATCGGGTAACCTGCCGAAAATTTAAATTTTAGATAATTATGTAATCGAAAACTGCGCCAAAATTTTTAAGACCTAATTTCGATGAATCAAGGAGACGAATTTTTAAGAGTGTTAAGAAATATTCATTTTGTCAGTCATGAGAAATCTACTCATTATTGTCTATGGACATAATTTTTAATTCCTATTATGTTCTGTATTTTTATTTAAAAGTAAAGTGATATCCAAAAAAATGTTACTAAAGTAGGCCAAGACCGACAAAGATAGAGTTACGAGTCATGTTTGTGATAACTACACACGGCTCTGAATTAAATCCAAGTATTGCATGAACCATATTTATATTTTAAAATATAATCGATGATGTCATCGCGCTCTCTGTATCTGTATCGTTGCCCCTACGGCACTTAGGCCCCACTATGCCCATTGTGAATCCTCCTAAATTGATAGGTTCCTATTAGCTCGCCGAGAACTGCTTCTTTTCTATCGGCTCGTGTTATCCAATACCCGTAGAACACAAATCTTCTAATAAATGAGAGCGTCTGCAAATTGTAGAGAGTATGTTCGAGTGTCTCATCTTCTTGTTCGCGTCACCTACACAGTGGGGATTCTAACAACCCCTTATGAAGACCATTCAGAGTGTGCCTATAAGATTCTGTCGAGATAACTTAAAAGCTCCCTGGCAAGTTTGCAGCTACTTGTTTTGTTCCATCTTTACTTGAATTTATGAAGGGAATGTTCTTTAATTAGGTTTGTCACTATCGATGTTGTCAGTCCAATGAAAGGACAATGACCAAAAACTATTTGGTTGGCTACCTACCTTCTCGGGTAGTGGATCAACAAGACGGTTGGTTACCTTTCAATGTATCGTGACGTTTGATTCATCTTAAGGTGGCCACATTGTTGATGGATACTTCTGCCAAAGCTTCGTGACATTCTAGTACTAACTCTGAGTAAATTCGTGGTCTGTTTAGGGTGAGTAGTGCTTGTTCGCTATCTGTATAGATACTCATGTTCCTTCCAGTGATATTATTTCTGGTAATTTTTTTGGCTGCTATGAGAATCCCCGTGAACTCGGTTTAAACTACATTGGCATACTATTACTCAGCCCATGTGTTTAGGTTTAAGGATCTGGAGTATATTCCACATCCTAAGCCTTGTTTTACTTTAGAACCGTCGGTGTAGATATGAATCGTAGATGCTACTTCCGGCTCTTCTATTTGTTTCGCTATAATTTATATCTCAGTGAGATAATCCATGTTCGCTTAAAGTAGTGGAATCGTATTAAGCAACCTCTTGCCTCACCAGATTCCACATGGTTCTATTCTAACCTTGCGGAGCAACCTTCTTGATGTAAATATCAATGAGAGTCAGACTAAGAATGACTTCTTTGGCTGTGATTGGTATGGTTTTCATAGCTCTTGTTATGTTGAGACATGCTGTTCTTTAAATTTGTTCTAGTTTGCGAATAGCTGTCAATTGATTGGTATTCGATACCCATACAATTGCACCGTATGTTAGCATAGGACTTATGATGGCCTTGTAAGTCCATGTGACGGCTCTGGAGGAAAGACCCAGGTGCGCTTCACGTTTCGACCGCATAATTCTTTACCTTGCCTCTGTTGCAAAGTTTAGTTTGGTGTTAAGAACCTCTGGAGGTGTGAATTCATGTTCATTCTTGTGAAAAGTACCATTTATGTCGTCTTGAGACTGATAGTGAATGGTTTTGAGGACTACTTTCATTCTTTCGCAAAGTATGTTCTCAATTTTTCCTATTTGCAGAATGGCCAGGTCATCTGCATACGCTATTGTGTAGAGACTAACATAAGGCGGCTGATGAGGGTGTCGTAGACCATGTTCCACAGTACAGTGTATAATACCCCTCTCTGTGAACATCCCCTCTTCTGCACTTATATTTACTGCTCTTTTTGAGAGCATGTTATTTATCCACCCACTAACCAGCTGTGCAACATTCTTGATGATTAGTGAGTGTATTATCTTGGGGAATGTGATTTAGTCAAAAGCACCTTCTATGCTTATGAAAACACCCAAGGCGTCTCTTTATTGTCCAGGGATGTATCTATCAGGCCAGCATTTAGGTGAAAGTCTGAATAAATATTCCTGAGATGTATACATGTTGATTTGGTCACCCAAATGGTGTTGTTGTAATCACTACATCCCTTATGTACCTTTCGCATAGCTTCCATGGAAAATGTAAGGCTAATTGGCCGGCAAGTTTCGGGACAGTGTAATCCATCCTTCCAGGTTTGAGTATGAAGACCAATTATTTACCTCTCTCCATTTTTTGTGGATATATCACAGAGCCAACGAGGATCTAAATATACACACACAAGATATCACGACTAAAAGGATTATCTAACAATACGCGCGTTTGAAAATAAAAACAAAGGGTTTCAGAATTTCAAAATATTTAATGTAATCCTTACATTCGCATCACACTGTATATTTTTTATACGGGAACATCCTCTTCTTCAAAGAGCTGAAATATTAGATCTAGTAGATGAAGAACTTTATCATTTACTAAGTCTTTGAATAGATTAGGTTATATGTTAACAATATTTAATACGCTCTAAAAAATGTCTCTCTTAGATTGCTTGTAATATTTTGAAAATTTTAGCATATTTTTCGGTAACATTCTTATTTCAGGTAGATTTTTTTTGGTGGGACAGCCGGTATATCGTCAGTAGCATCTTTTAAAGTTATACGCTTTACCTTTGTTCTTGCTTGTCTAGACATGCATTTTGACTGAATTCAAAGCATTGCTTAAAACTCAAAAAAAAAACAAAACACTATATATACTTTATACACAAGTAGACTGCAATGCTCAAAAATTAGTTTCCAGGCACCGCTCGAATAGGATTTTTTTTATAAAGAATGCCTCTTACTTGGACCCACTTTCTTGTATTTTTAGATTAATAAAATGCATTTTCTTTCAAGTAAGAAGATAGTTTTTGTTTACTCTTTAGAAGATAACTTTAAATTACTAATAGACTTACTCACTGCACAATGCTTTTTTCAAATACATTGAGCGTTTAAATATTTTTTTAGATCGATTAGATAACCATTAATTATATAAATGTGTTGAACAAAAGTATGAAACAATATTTCCGAAAGCTTTTCTAGCTTTGCGTTTTTGCGCAATTCTTGTTTTCAGAGCTCCTATATAAAGTATAATTCGTCTTAATACTATTTTTCAAAATTTAAACCAACATACGATTTTCATTTTTTAATTATTATAATATACCCTAACACTTGTCTTACTTCAATGTTTCATATTTTTATTTTACGCTTTATAGATTACAGATTACTTAAAAATTAAAAGGCGACTGAAAGTTTTAACATGTATTTATTATAAAGTTTTTTAAAGTAGTACTAAGTAAGTATCTAGTACTAAGTAATTATGTTTTAAAATAAGCCTTAAGAGGTTATTTCTTCATTTTGTCTAAATAACTTTAAACGTAACATTTTGCTGTATTTTAGATCAAATTTTATTACTGAATTTTAATCAATTCAATAAAAGAAAAACAAAGTGTGTAAAGTTTTCATGGAAATTATTTTCCTGATTGATAAATATGCATTTTAGCAATGGAATGGAAAATAAAAGGGAGAGCATTATTGTTTGTTGTATGATCAAATATTATTTTTGAACTTACTTGGAAACAAATTTTTGTATTATTTAATAAAATTTAAAAAACATTGACTTAAGATGGTACCTGATCTTCCAAATATATATTTTTAAACAATCTATACCTATAAAATGTACAATATATTACCGTATATAATGGACACATAACCTTACTATTTATATTTTATAAGGTTTGTGTCTACTTAAACTTGTGATCAAATTTGTGTGCCAAAAGGGGGAATTTTTACTGATCATTAAGATTTTTATTTTATCAAAAAAATTAAATATGACAACATACAATATTTATGTATTTTCACTGAAATTAAATGCTTTGATAATTATATATCACTTTTAAACATTATAAACACCATAAATTTCTTTTGCAAAAACACACACCTGCATGAAAAACTTTCAGAAAAATTTTATTCTAGACCATACGATTGTTTTCTTATTTCTATTAGCTTGTAAAATTATTTTCAACTAAACCGCTCACGACATTTTAAAAGATTGATCAAGAACCAACTTTTTTAATTTCTCAACATTTGAAAACTTTCATACGGTTTAGTTGGAGATAGGTAAGTTTTAGATTCAGTAAAAACGATAAAAAATATACTATTAAACCCAAGCAATTTCTACACAAGAATTGAGTTATTAAATTTGATTACTTTTTGCATGTTGCACTCTAGTAGAGTTCGTGATATTAGGCTTTATTGTTCGACTTTCCTTTACATAAAAACACTTGATGTTTTTGGAAACAATAACTAAACTTGGGTAAATACGAAAGTATTTTAATTAAAGATTGTTCTACTATAACTAAACATAATAATGCGGAAAAGTACAAAATTCAATTTCATTATTTTTATCATTAAATGAACCTGTTACCCATTCAAAAATGTTAAATATTTTACAAAAAACAATCACATTTAAGCCGTAAAAACTTTCTTTTAATTTCTTATAGGTTTCTGGCTTAAAGCCAACTAGTTTTGAAGCTGTAAGCTTCAAGAATATTCCTTGAGGGAGATTATCGTGATTTCTTCTGGTAAAAGAATTCTTATTCCCGGTACCATCAAATATTTACGCAATGGCATAGTATATGAGAAGTTTCGTCTGTATCTTCACACTTGCTACAAGAGGAATTAATAGATATTTTTAAGACCGCAACTGATTTTTTCTATCAATCCCATCTTCTACTACTATTGTTGGTACAAGTTCTTTGTTTCTTATTTTATAATAATTTATCTGTTTCCCCAAAAATTAAAATACCTAATTTTGTTAAAATTTAAATATTTATTTCGGGTCTAATTTCAATATTATAGGGTATTTCTTCTTCAGCTTCAAGTGTTCGTTGGCTACGTGTCCTACCTTTACCAGCGATATACGAAGGCATGAACTTAAAGATTGAAATAATATTGCTCTACATTCTGTTGATTTTGGGTATATCGAATGAAAGCAGATTTACAGCTTTTAAACCTTTAATATATTCTCAAATTGGATAGAATGTTCACCCACTTCTATAAAACGCTGAAACCACCTGGATCTCTATACCCAAACTTTGATTTTCTTTCAAGGACTCACTGAGCCAAACATCTTGAGGAGGCGGCATGCGCGCATGGATTGTGCTACTACGAATACGGCTTGGAATAGTTTGTTTGTCACGATGTGTGAGGTTAGAGGTTCAAGAATGAATATTATCAAAAGCACAAAACAAGAGATTGACCGATGACAATTTACAAAACATTCTAAGGATCTGTGTATCGCTCAGCTGATGCCGACTTAACTACACCGTATATTGCACGTATTGCTATCTCGGTTATTATAAGAGCTACACAATCGGGTAATGTTTCTCAAGATTATATTATCATTTTAATACTGCTATTACATTTTATCAATTGTTTCTGGTTCTTTGAAATAATCACGAAAAAACAAAATGGTTCGTTTTTGACAAACTCCGGTATCTCAGTTATTTTATATTCCATGAAAATATTGTGAACTGACGAAACTCGATTTATCAATTAACAAATTACTTAATTATTTAAATAAATTCTATTAAACATTAAATTAAAAAATTACTTAATTATATCAAACATTATTAAGTAGTTAGATTAAATTAACAATATATTGATTGAAATAAGTGACATATAAAGCAAAATATTTTTTATTTCATAAATAACAAACTACAAAATGGCAAATAAAATGACAAAGAATAAATAAATTACGTAAGCTACAATAATTAATACTTACAAAACAAAAATAAAGAAAATCCAGTCTATATTCCTTAGCTAAAATAAAAATGGGTATTTATTCTGTAGAATGTACAGTGCCATAGCATCGACTATTGATAGAAGTGTCTTGTACTGCTTACTGAAGAGATAATTGGGTAATACCGATAGGTAATTTGTGCAATAACTTCAATAATCACTGTAGTCGGCCGGTGGTGTTATTTCATAAATTATCGCTGGCTGTTTAAGGGTTCCTTCCGTTTCACAGGGTGGAGTTGTGGACTGTATAATATGAAGAATCTTGTAGAAATCGTGTTGATCGATTCATAGATTGAGTGTCGTGGAATGCAAAAATTAAAATGATTGCTTCCCTTAAATGGCTTATTTTAACTTTATAAACTTTGTATTCAGTAACCATATAACATTTGAGTCATACTTCTTCATGTGATTAAGTTTAAAACATGCTGGTTTAAAAGATTTGTCATGATTTGTTTTAATGTTACAATTGCCACCGTTCGCGCGGATATTGGTTTTGTTCTTGCTTATTTGGAGGTTCGAATAGTTCTCTCTGGTTAAAAAATGTCTCATTACGTCGTTGTTAAGAGTGTGTCTTGTGATTGGTTTAAATAAATGGTGTAGTTTGACCAAGTTTGGCGTGGAGAGAGATAGAGTGATGAGTTACAAACTGTTGAACAAGCGTTTGCATTTGAGTGGAAGCGAGTCAGATTTTTGTTTATTTAATTGGAATTTTTCCACAAAGTGAGGTTTTTAACTGCTTGCCGGTGTCTTGTTACCAAGCGGGAGCTTTTTTTGATATTTGAAAATACATTAAACGGTATTTACCAGGGTTGGCTTTGATATTAGTTTATTATTTATATAATTAAAATATAATTTTTATTTTATGTAACATTATTAAATTAGATAATGTAAATTACAGATTGAATAATGAAATATATTGTTATTCTTATGTTAACTATACGTTATAAAATTTTTACGGGGTGGATAATAAGGAGAAGGTATCTGTTAAAAAATGCTTGTCATTTTTGAAAATAAACCAGTGGTAAAACATCAGTCCAGAACTGTTTATATGAAGTAACTCTTATGTCCGGAGTTTGAAATATTTGAAAAATGTAGTATCTTGTACTACTTACTAGAGAAATTTTGGGGACATTAGCTTTAATATGATCCAAAAATAAAAAATACGTGTGGCACTCGGGGACTGCCGCGGTAAAGCTATTGCATAGCATTTTTTATCAACTTATGCAATTATAATTATTTATTTATTTTATTTATGCAGTATTTCTTTTTCTTTGATATTAATTCAAGTTATACTTTTTGAGCGTGGTGACCGACAATTTTTTTTAATATTGTTTAAAATA
This sequence comes from Psylliodes chrysocephalus, assembly GCA_927349885.1. NCBI lineage: Eukaryota > Metazoa > Arthropoda > Insecta > Coleoptera > Chrysomelidae > Psylliodes > Psylliodes chrysocephalus. The sequence goes on from OV651826.1 coordinate 3,750,707, forward strand.
TTTTTATTATTTTACAATACATGTAGTTTATTCAGGAATTTTTATCATTGAAACTATAGGTTTATGGTAACTGAAATAAAAAACATAAGTTTGAGACTTGATATCCTCTAAATATCTCGAAAATACCGCGTCAATAGTGGTCCCATATTTTGTTGTGGATTCTTGTGGATCATTATTTATTTTCAAATTCAGAATCAGTTATGAGCAGTTAGCAGCTAGTCTACACGCATACGTCTAGTCGCACGCACACAAACACCGTGCCGAAGTCTGCCGAACTGAAACGACGTTAGACGATGCACGGCTTTCAACGCCGCGTCGCTGTGCCGGTAGGAGTGGGGGGGTGTTAGGTTTATTTTCGTTACGGAATTTCTTTTTTAATTTTTCGATTTTACGATTTTACGATTTTACGATTTTACGATTTTACGATTTTTCGATTTTTCGAGGGTGTTAAGTTTATTTTCGTTACGGAATTTCTTGATTCGGTCGCCGCTCTCAAAGCCCGCGATAAAATCTATGAAATAGCTTAATAATGAAATACTTAAAACTGATAAAATAAAAATTAATATTTTATAAATCTTGCAAAAAAAAATTAATATCTAATATTTACGCCAGCCGGGAACATTTGTGATACCAATTCATTAGAAGCCAGAGAAAGCTCTTCTAGTTCTTGTATTGCATAAACGTTCCAGTCCGCAGACGTATATTTAACTCCGCTTCATACTAATACGAATAGGGTCAGATAAAACCTTCCACGGCATTCAACGCCGCACGGCTGTGCCGGTCGAAGTGGGGGGGTGTTAGGTTTATTTTCGTTACGGAATTTCTTGATTCGGTTGCCGCGCTCAAAGCCCGCGATAAAAGCTATGCAATAGCTTAAAATCGGCCCAAGACGATACATATGTTTATTTGAGGGTGATTAAAAATTTTCATTAAAATTAATTAAAAAACTTAAAACTCAACTAAAGTGGTGACCAAAGACACAGCAAAGGAAAGCAATAACAAGGCTAAGCAAGGTACAAAGACTTGCCTGCCTCAGAATAACGGGGGAAATGAAAAGAACCCTCACTGCTGCAATGGAAGCACTAATAAGACTCCCACCTCTTCACTATGTGATACAAGGGGAGGCAAGATTAGGTGCTTACAGATTAGGGAATACACTGGGAAATCTTGGAGATTAGGCCAGGTCACATGAGTATCTCAAGGTTAGTGACAGGAGACGTGCTAGACATGAGATCAGACCACATAACCAAGGGGTACTCTTTTAATACTCCCTTTGAGGTTTTAATACAGGAAAGAGCGGAGATCACCATAAGGGAGCCCAATGCCCAACGACAGGAACAAACCTGATATACAGACGGGTCTAAGACTGCGGAAGGCACTGGGGCAGGAGTATTCTCCAAAAACCCTGATACTAACCATAGCTATGCTATAGGAATACATTCCTCGGTATTTCAGGCCGAGGTATACGCAATTTTGCAATGTGCAAAAACGAACAATGAAAGAGCTGTCGAAAATCAGCATATTCAAATAATGTCAGACAGCCAAGCGGCACTTAAGGCCATATCGAGTCAGAAAGTTACGTCGAGGCTGGGGGAATACATCGAAGAACTAAGAACACTGGCAGACCGAAATAGAGTAAAACTATTTTGGGTGTCAGGTCACAAAGGGATCGAAGGTAACGAAAAGGCTGACGAACTTGCAAAAAGAGGGTCAGAAGAAACACCGGAACCAGACACAAACCCAGGAGTACCAAAAAGTACAGTCCGGGGTTTTATAAATGACTGGATTCGGGAACAACATATCAACTATTGGGGAAGCACCCCAAAACAGGCACATGGAAAAGCCTTCATAGGCAGACCATGTCCCAAAAGAACTGGAGAACTACTCTTAATGAATAGGAACCAGTTGAAAGTGATAACAGGGTTCATGACTGGGCACGCCCCAGTAAAGGGATACTTGAACAAAATTGGCATGTACAATGGGGAACTCATGTGCCGACTATGTCACAAGAAACCAGAAACGGTCAAACACATACTGTGCGAATGCGAAGCTCTAGATCGCAAAAGACAGGCTTTTTTTGGACAACCCCAGGTTGATCCAACAACGTATAGAACCCACTCACCCAAGGATCTGTACAAACTCGTACAAGGTACAAAGGTGATAGAGTGGGTGCTATGAACTAACATGGGGTAAAACACAATAAGCCAATAGGCTTCAATGTTATTCAGAGACACATAGTCAGACGAGCCCAGGGAAAAAAAGTGATGTCCAGTCAAAAGTAACTGCAGGATATCACTTATCAGTAGAACAACAAAACGCGTGTTGTACTGAAGTAGCATTCCAAGAATATTAAGGTTACGAAATAAATCAATCAATCAATCAATCAATCACGGGCGGCTCCAGGGTGGGGGGGCTATGGGGGCCATGGCCCCCCTTAGATGAAAATTCTTAGGATTTATTTTTTATTCAAAAAATATGCTAAACTGGGAATGGAGCCGCCCTTGACTCCAATACGGCATTATCTAGCGCAATATTGAAGTAAGGTTTTCTATATACGCAGCCCGGGCTCAGAGAGCCAAAGATGGCACAACAGAATCCGCAGTCCCTATAGGTGAATCTGATATTTAATCCTAAAAGTTCAAAGTCGCTCAATAAGCGTACTCATGATTAGAGAGAGACAAAAATAGGATCAAAAAAACACAAAACGCAAAAACGACAAAGTGTCATGGTTCCAGAGTTCGGCTCTGTTGAGTGAGCATGAATTTAGGAGGAAATAATAATAATAATAGAAACTTTATTTTTAAATGGAGTACAATAAAATAAAGAAAGAAAAACGTGTATACAAAATATAAATAAAGTTAGAGTATCGATAAGTACTGATCGATAATAGAAAATATGATTAAAATTTATATTTAAAAATATTAGTAATTAATAAAAATAAAAAATAAGAATAATAATAAAAAATAATAATAATGATAGTAATAATAATAGCTAAAATTAGATTTACAATTTAAAATTTACACTAATAACTAGAATAAGTATACAATGAAAAATAAAATATAATACATATTTAGTAAAAGAGTGCTAAAAATGGATTCAATTAAAATTATTTATATAGTTCATCTATTAAGGCATTAAAAAAGGATCTTGGAGTCTTTTGTAAAAATGTTCTTAAGTGTTTTTTGAATGTACTTGTGTTTTGTATTATTTTGGTAGTTTTGGGGATAGTATTGTACATTTTAGTGGCAATGTATGAATAGGCTTTCTGTGAGAATGATTTCTTTACCAATGGGTGTGTAAGTAATTCTCGATGCCTGGTGTAGTACTGATGATCTGGATGAGGTGCTTTATCATCACTAGAATGGTATTTAATGCATGTATTGTAATAAAACAGTTGTCTCAAATCCATTATATCCGATATTTTATATAATTCATCAGTCGGATACCTAGAGGGTTTTGACACGATTATTTTCATAATTCGTTTTTGGATAGTTTCGAGGGTATTTATATAGGTACGGAATTCCATACCTAAGATGGCTTTCAACAAGAGCGAGATAAAGTTGTTTTAGATATTTAATAGGTAAGAACTCTTTTAGATGTTTAAAAGTGTAAATAATTTGCTGCAATTTTTTTACTACCTGATTAATATGTTTATCCCACCTTAAGTGACAATCCAAATATATCCCCAAATATTTCATTTCGACAACCGATTTAATGCCAAAATTTTTTCCATTAATTTCAATGTTAATTTGTTGAAAGTCTGTTACTCCGCTGGCGTTACAACTAAAAGGTAAAAATTTGGTCTTATTTAAATTCATTGTTAAGAGCTTATGGTCGAACCATTTTTTTATTGCCTTAATGTCGGTTTCTACTTTTGTTTTGAGTTGATGCCAAGTGTCTGCTTCATAAAAAATAGCAATATCATCTGCGTATCCTATGATTTCACCAGTTGTATCTAAGCGAAACAGCTGATTCACATACAGATTAAACAAAATAGGCCCTAGGACTGTGCCCTGTGGTACACCATATTCAATAGATGCCTCTTCGCTTATGTTATCCTCTACTTTTACAACTTGGTTTCTTGTACATAGATAACTTTTAAAAAGAGTTAAAACGTTTCCCCTGATCCCCACATCTTCTAGGGTTTGGATTAACAACGGATGACTTACCGTGTCAAAAGCCTTACTTAAATCTATAAATAGGCATAAGCAAGGTTTCCCATTTTCCAGCGATTTGTATATATTTTTTGTTAAATTTAAAATAGCGTCCACAGTTGAGGTCTTTTCTTTGAATCCATATTGTTTATTTGACAAAAGATTATATCGATTTATGAATGATGATAGCCTATTTTTTATAGGTTTTTCAAAAACTTTAGCCAGATGACTAATCAATGATATTGGTCTATAATTACCAACAGATGTTTTATCTCCATTTCTATAAACAGGTATTACAATAGAGCTTTTGAATGCATCAGGCCATATTCCCTTTTCAATACTTTTATTTATTATGTAAGCTAATGGATCTGAGATATGATAGGATACTTTTTTAAAAGCTCTGATTTAATTTCATCAGATCCTGGAGATTTATTATTTTTTAAAACATTAATGAGATTAAATATTTCCTTAGGATTTGTAGGTGTTAGTAGCATTGAGTTAGATAAAGTGTTTGATTTGCATTTATACTTAGCGTCTTTTTCCCAAAGTTGACAAATTGTTTATTAAATTCGTTAGCTATCTGCATGTTAGTAGTTAATAAAACTCCATTGTTGTTAATAATTTTTTCAATATTACATTTTTTAGTTTTCCTTCCGCAAAGTCCTTGTACCGTGTTCCACAAATATTTTGAATTATTTTTATTTTTTTCAAGTTGTTTTTTATAATAATTTTGTTTAGTTCTCTTTAATTCATTTGTAAGTTTATTTTTGAATGACGTATATTCGTCCTTTTAATAAAATATTTTCAGGATGTAAAATCGTTTTTTTATACATTTTATTCTTTTTATTTATTAACTTTAATAGGCTATTTGTGAGCCACGGTGCAAAGCTAGTGTTTTTTCGTGTACATAGTTTTTTTGTAGTGCAATATTTTATCATTGTTTTAATTTCCGTAATAAAATTATTTGCTGCATTATTTGGGTCCTCTAGTGTGAAAATGGAGTCCCACGAATTGTTCTTAAATAATTCTGTAAGTTTAGGGTAATCTATGAATTCTTTATATTTTGTGATCATTGATTTTTTTCTTTCATCCTCAAAAACGACTTGCAGAATAATTGAATCATGATCGGTAATGTTTGATTTAAATATTATTGGGATGGTCATATCAATCGACTCATATTTTTTTGGTTTAAGGAAAATGTGGTCTATACAAGTTTTTTGTCTAGTAGGTTTGTTTATCTTTGATATGTATCCAAATTTATTTAGTATATTCAAGTACTCCGTTTTATTGTAATTATTTTCTAAAATGTTTATATTTATATCTCCAAGAAAAATGCTGTATTCGTATTTTTTTGACTGATTTTCTTCAAAATATTCTTGTAAAATTTGTAAGAAATCATCAGCGTTAGATGATGGTGATCGATAACAAGCAGTAATTAATATATTTTCGTTACCAATTTCTGCTTTTAGGAAGTTTATAGTTCCTTTAGTTATTATTTATTTATTTATTTATTTATTTGTCTTAAGTACACTACAGAAATATGAATTCCAAATGGCACAGTCTTAAAGCTAAAACAACAATTAAAGTATAATTATATATACATAAAAAAAACGGAATATATAAATATCAAAACTCTTCAGAAATTTTAAAATACATTTAACGTCTAAAAAACAAAGTCTAACACCATACAAGACAAGAAAACAACCTAAAATTTTAAAATTCGAGCATCCTCTTAACAGATAATAACGTACAATTAAAAATATCACAGTGAGAATAGTGCTTATTATAGTTGCACAAAAGCCTATTCATGAAAGCTCTTTGTCCATAGTTTGTACGGTGGGTTTTCTCAAAGAATAGTTGTGACTGTCGAGTATGCCTTAACGGAACAACAAAATTTACTTGGCATAACAATTTTTCACAAATAATGTCTCCATTAATTATTTTGTAGAGCAAAAGTAACATTGCATCCCTGCGTCTCCGTTCAAGAGTTTGCATACCACAGAGTAGCAGTCTCGTTTCATACGATAAATCCCGATATGGAAAGCGAAATTTAAATAGCAAATATTTACAAAATTTGTTTTGAACTCGTTCAATTCGGTTGACATACATAGCTTGTGACGGAGACCAAACAGTACTGCAATACTCTAAAATACTTCGGATCAAACCACTGTACAAACATGTTATTGCTTTAGTGTCTTGTATATGCTTTGTGCTTCTTTTTATAAATCCTAATAGCCTAAACGCCCTCAGAATGATAGTATCAACATGTAAAGAAAAGGATAATTCCCTGTCGAATATTACCCCTAAATCATTAAATGTGGAGACGCTCTCCAGCGTAATATTATTAATAATGTATGAGTTTTCGACGGGGTTAGAACGTCTGTAAAATGATATAACTTTACATTTTGATATGTTTAGTTCTAAATAGTTAGAACTGCACCAAGAGACAAATTGATCTAAATCAGACTGTAGGGCGTTATAATTAGGTTCCACAATATTAAAAATTTTTAAATCGTCAGCATATAAGAGACAATGAGAATTTTTAAAACAGGACACTACATCATTAATAAATAACAAAAATAAAATAGGGCCAATATGTGAACCCTGAGGTACACCCGAAGACACTGTCACTTCCCGCGACACAGAATGTTTGAATGAAAAAATATTTTTAATATACATTATTGTCCCATCATTTTGATTGTGTTGCCCTTGATTGTATATTAAATTATATCCAGGCATATCGTAAAAGTTCGGGTCTGTTAAGTACCAGGTTTCAGTTAACACTAAACAATCAAAATCAAACTTACCTTTTTGCAATAATATTTTAAATTCATCAAAATTTTTACGTAGACTCCGTATATTGTTATGAAAAATCGTGAAATTATGATTTACCTTATTCACTTCTAAAACTGTATTACATTCATGATATTTTTCTAATATAAAAGTAAAAGATTCTACGGAGATTCTACGGAAGATTCGACAGAATCCTCCCAAGAAATCTGAACTCTGCCTTTTGACTGTGAAATATCAATGTATCTACATGAATTATTGTTTTATTTGTCTCTTTGTAATTAACAGTCAATAAAAACCTTTATTATTATTATTATTATTATTATTATTAGTATCTATCTCAAAGTCGCGCAAATATGAATCCATTTTTACTTTTTAAAATACACAAAAATATAATCTGATTTTATGATAAATGACACCATAAAAATATATATACAATAGTAACTAAAATTAATACAATCTGGACCAAAGAAATTTAAAAATAGTATGTGGGCTTCGTGAAAATTATTTAGAATTATTAGAATTTGAATTTAATCGAGTTTTATATTTTTCTCTTACAACTTGTCCACTAACAGATTTGTTCGGTGGTTTATCAACTTTAATTCCTTCTCTTGGCTTCTCGTCTTTCTTATTACAAGGCTCTACAGATTTCTGCAATAGTATATTTTTATTTTTGGGTGTTTCTGTAAGTGTTGGCTGAGTGATTGTCAATTCTTTATCAGGCTTTAAATTAGCAATAGGGGTTGGTAGAGCACTATTTGATTTTTCTTCTTTCTTACTATAATCGTTTTCTTTTAAATCTTCCACTGTATATTGTTTACTTCCAACGTGCAGTTTGTTTCCTTTTATATAGCTCTTTTCAGTTGTTGTACTTCTGCAGTGATTTAAACTTTCACGTAAAATTTTATTTTCTTCCCTTTGTTTTTGGCTATGGAAAGCTTATTTTGAGGGACTCGTAATATAACATTATAGAGTGGTATGAAATTTATGTTGAGGTTAACTTGAGTGTTGAGACAAAGATTGTTGTTGTCTCTTTCGAGAGTAATTTCAATATCTTCGTAAAAAACTAATAAGTTAACATTATGGCGTCCATAAGAAAAGCAAATAGTTACAGTCATTATCTCGAAAATGGTAACAGATGATACTAAGATACAGGGATTTGCCAAAAACGCACCATTTTTGTTTATCGCGATTATTTTGAAAACCAAAAACAATTGATAATTTTAATAGTTGTTCTGAAATGATAATAGAATCTTGCGAGAAACATTGCCCATTTAACCGATTGTGTAGCTCTTATAATAACCGAGATAGCAACACATGTGGCACCAATCTGGGATATATTGTATACATTGGGACAAATTAACTTCAACTTCAGGATAAGGCTTTTTTAAATTTATTAATGACAGCGTTAATGCTGCGAAACAGCCTACCAAGTATCGTAAAGTTAAATCTTCTCGAAAATTCCAATTCCCAAACTTCAAGAAATTGATTTGGTGACCACAACGTAACTGTTCTTTCTCCGCCTTCCATAGTTCTTACCTTAATGTCATTTGAAACAGTATGGCATAAAACGGCGTCTTTTAGTTGAAAAAAATCCTTGATTTCAATCAAACTGTTCCTCATATTTGTTCCAGCGAAACAGACTTTATTCATATGATATTATTTCAGAAAAAAATGTAGATTTTATTGATTCTTTTAGGTGCTTTAAATATCTTCGGACGCATGAACTGAGAATTTAAAATATCAGGTAGTTATAAAATAGTTAAACTGTAGGGCAGAAGTTGTGTTAAACTTTAGCTAGCATCTAGTATAGAAAATTTTTTAGTTCTACTTTATATAATCCCCATACAATTCGTATTGAATCCAAACATGCCCTTCACGAAATATTCTAGATTGCAGTACCAACCAAGAATTTAAATTTTTTAATTCGATTAAAACCGAATATAAGATTGTCTTCATAATAAGGTGGTTTTATTTCATAAACGTTTATTACAAATTATAAATAAAATAATTATGTCACAGATTCGGTATGAGGACGAGGACGAAGATGAAGGTCCCCAACCCGATGCGACTCTGGAGCAGGGTCTCCCTATTCCGGTACGGCTCCAAGGCAGTTTTCCTCCTGAACTGGCCAGTACACCACTTGAGGACATCGATCCATTTTACCACAATCAAACGGTAAGTATTTATTTTTTGGTGCTTATACATAATTCAAGGTCACTTAAAGATATTATAAACCCCAAAAATTGGGATTCTATCTGGAGCCAATGCAAAATATGGACCTATTTAAAACCATTTATTTACTTAGACGTGTGATCAAAGATATTTAAACTCATGATAAGGTGATAGAATTCTGGACTCCAAACTATAGCGTTATAGGAAAGCTATACTTCAACATTTTACAATTTCACTAGGAAATTGGGAATAGACTTATAAAAGCTTTTTCTAAGTAAGAACACACCAACAAATACACTGTATTCGAAGAATTACTTGCGCATGAGATAAAAATTGCAAATCTGCTGTTTCTGGACTAGAAATGTTTTAAAAAAGTTTTAAAGATATCTATGCAGTTAATCTTGGATGATTTACTGAACTTTTAATTAATTTAAAATTTTATTTTCAGACTTTCGTAGTTGTAAGTAAAGGCAAGGACATTTTTCGGTTTAGTGCAACAAACGCCCTTTGGATTCTTGATCCATTCAACCCAATCCGGCGAGTGGCCATCTACATTCTCGTTCATCCGTTATTTTCACTTTTTATCATTACCACTATCCTTGTCAACTGTATCCTAATGATAATGCCTACTACTCCCACCGTAGAATCAACGGAGTAAGTAAACTTTTGGTGTTCTCTTAGCAGTAGCTGAACTATATTATTAATTAAAATTAGATTAAAATTAATTATGTTGAATAGTGTAGAATTAATTAGACAATAATTTTCTTTACAGAGTAATATTTACGGGCATCTACACGTTTGAATCAGCTGTGAAGGTGATGGCGAGAGGTTTTATACTTCAACCGTTCACCTACCTTAGAGATGCATGGAACTGGCTCGACTTCGTAGTCATAGCTTTAGCGTGAGTAGACTAGTCTAGACCTAGAATCATTCAGTACCTCCTAGAAATAGTTCATTTATATTTTATTACATCACCATATTTTATAAAATGATAGAAACTGGTTGTTTTTCTTAATTCAGTATAAACATTTTAAAAAGCCAGTGATTTATACTTTTCTAATTTTTTTATAACAACTAATGCATTAAGGATAGGGTACGTTTTGCAGGATCCAGCCCAAAGGTGCATATGAGGCAGATGAAGCAGTGCCTCGCCAAAATCATTTGTAATAGTTCTGATCTATACGTCTATTTTTAATAAGGCAAACTAAATAATTAAGTAGATTGCTTTAAAATATCCCAATATTACTATTAGATACGTGTCTAAGATACAATATTCACCCCATCCGATCGACACAGATCCGTGTGCTAAAACTCTCTGAGACATGCGTCAGACTTTTTAATTAAATAGGAGAAAACGAGAATGATTATTGTTGTGAAAACGGTACTCACATTATTCAATTATTTTTTATTATTTTCGTTTTATTTGCTAAATTGTTTAATTATCTTTTATTTTTTTATGTTAGAGTAATAAATATTATAATATATTATTCCTAACTAGTTAAATATTATATAAATATTGTGAATATTAAAATTTGAAATTTCGTATTAGAATGGCAGTTTTAGGACCATCACAGCTACATTTAGGTAGATATTGAAGATCTAAAAACAGAGATGATGTTGTATATGTTGTAATATTTTTTTAAATCTGAACATTATATTTATTATACGTTATAAATTATTATTATTATTATTATAAATTAATAAAATGTCCAACTCAAGATTTAAGTAAATCTTTCGCAAACGTTGGCATAGGCAAAAACCATATAGAGGGTATACTAATACGTGAGATACAATTAGTGTGAGCGTAAAATTAAAATAATTTGTTGTATTTTATTAGTTTTCTCTCAGAATATTACCCCTGTTAATGTTATAGATGGAAAGATTATTTGCTCCAAATTTTAGTTTACAGGCTCTAACTACTCACTGTAGATTTAGCAGAAAATTTTTAAGTAAAATTTACTTTAATTTATTAAGTCTACAAAATGATGTACTTTAGTTTTTGCTTACTCGTGATCTTCAAGATCATTTGAAGGTCAATTTTGTTCTTTGTTTAATGGAAGCATTATTTTTAAATGCATCTAATTGCTTATGAAGAAACAATAAATAACTTTTGTCCACGACTGTTCTATAAAACATTCATTATACTTGTACTTCCTTAAGAATAATAATACCTATTATTCACTAGTGAATAATGATCCATTAGTCACAGTATGACGTCACGACAGGACGTATGTCTAAACTGATATGAAAATATTCTTTATAGGTAATCGAAAAATCGAAAAAAAATCGAAAAAAAATCGAAAAAAATCGAAAAATCGAAAAAATCGAAAAAATCGAAAAAAATCGAAAAATAAAAAAATCGAAAAATCGAAAAATCGAAAAATCGAAAAATCGAAAAATCGAAAAATCGAAAAATCGAAAAATCGAAAAATCGAAAAATCGAAAAATCGAAAAATCGAAAAATCGAAAAATCGAAAAATCGAAAAATCGAAAAATCGAAAAATCGAAAAATCGAAAAATCGAAAAATCGAAAAATCGAAAAATCCAAAATTCGAAAAATCGAAAAATCAAAAAATCGAAAAATGGAAAAAAAATCGAAAAATCGAAAAAAATTCGAAAAATCGAAAAAAAAATCGAAAAAAAAACGAAAAATCGAAAAAAAATCGAAAAATCGATGAAAACGAAAAATCGAAAAGTCGAAAAAACAACAGTTAGTTACCTATGTTTAATAAAAACTTTCTATTCTACACTTAACTTTTATTTAATAAAGAAACCATAATGGTCGTGAACAAAGTATAGTATTAGACTCGCAATTTATGGCCATTATTCACTCAGTTGACTTGTGCCTACGGCTCGGGACGCAAACGTCACCCTGCGTAAATAATGGCTACCATAAATTGCTCGTTTAATAATATACTATTGTTTAAACAATTTTTTTACTGTCTTAGTTTTGAAATTTATTAAAAACAAATCACTGATCTCTGATGGTCTAGGCGGCTGTGACGACGGTCTTATGTATCTAAAAAATTGAAGCCAGTCAATATTTTGTATAATTAACGTCATAAAATTTTGTTTTGTTTACATTTGAATCAATTATTGTAATCAAAATGCATGATCATAAGGCCTTTTACATTCACACCCAATGAACTTTTTCTGCAAAATATACAGAATAAATATTTAGAGCCTGTAAACTAAAAGCTAGGACACCCTGTATATATCTAATATAAATTAAATTATTAATAACAGAACGTTTAATAAATATTTAGTTTTAATTCAATCGCCCAATCTAGAAACAGTGATATTTCTCTTTTCTCAGGGATCTGTAAAATTTTACGTTTTGAATTTCTAATCCAAGCAATGAAGCGTTAAGAAAAAGGGCTATCTGTGAAAAATTAAAATAAATCTACAAATTGGTATGTTGGTCCATTTTGATATCCTGATGAGCCCGTTTCATTTATTCTCAGACTATCTGGCTTGCATTAATTGAACAAAAAGAAAAAGATTTTTTGAGAACTCTGCTCAAACGGCCAGTTTTTATCTAGAGAATATTTGTGACAAAAAAACCTGCGACAGTAGTACACTAGTATTACTAGTTTACCCTCTAGATTTTGATATTTTAAGACCCCTTTTCCAAAATGAACTGATATCTCAGACCCCCATAGCCAAATTACTTTAAAAATTCTATCTCTAGTTTTTCCTATTGACACAAAATACTTACTAACTTGACATCATTTTCTCATCAAAATTTAACAAAATAAATAGAAAAAATATTCAGTAAATATCAAGTGTAATTAATAATTATTAATACAAGTTTCTTAAAAAAAAACATTAAAATCGCAAAGTAAAGATAAAAACATAAAAAAATTAGTGTCACGAGCTTATTTTTATCACACCTAGGCACCGGATATTTTTAAGGTATTTTCACGAACTTACTCATTGATAAACTTGGATATAGTCACTATAGTATAGAAAATTTGTATTAGGTACCAATCAGCATCAAAAACAAAAACAAAGAAAACTAAACATTTATAATTTTAGATAACAACTTTTTTAAAGTAATTTTCTAAAATACTTAGAAAAATATTAAAACGTTTTTTTGGTAATGTGTATGTCTTTGAAAGAATATGACTAGACTGAGATTGGTACCATGGAATTAATTATTTAACGCTTTCAAAGAGTGCGAGTTGTCACACTTGACATAGAGCATGGAACCAAACCCACAACCTATGTATGTTTTTGTTTTATCGTTGTTGTTAAGTTAGTTGTCTTTTTATGAATGAAAGAAAACAATCTGTCAAAAAGAGAATAAAGTTTCATATAATTTTATTGCGTTATTTATACACAAATACAAAAGGTAATTACCCTGTTACTTTTTTCATAAACTGTAGAAATGTATGGTTACGCTATTAACGCGCGTAGCTAACCAAGCACTTTGTAAATTATATTTCAATCTCTTAAAATGAATTAGTAGATGAGTGTATCATCATTCAAGCTCCAACGAATTTCAAAACGTAAATGAATTTTCATCCTAAGTGCAAGATTGTTATATAGTAAAATATCAGGAGCATGTTTGGACTTGAACTTGATCATGATTTCGTTCGTGTTAAATCGCGTATGTGCGTCAAATATAGAGCAAGTCAAAACGTACCTGAAAGACTTGTACGCTCGAAATCATTATCTTGCACGAACTTGTCCATGCTTATCGACTTGTTGAGTTTTTTGAAAGTACAACAATGATAGATACTTCCTACTAAAATATTAGTCATTCTAATAACAAATTGATACAAGTAACACAACTACAGGGGTTGATTTTTAGACCTCGTCGACCCCCAAAGTCAGTTTTCGTTTAGGTCAAGGGCGTAGATAAGGGGAGGTAATGGGGGTAATTACCCCCAAACCATAGTCAACATCAATATTTTTTTAAACGTTATATTAAACAAAAATAGAGAGATAAAATAAATACAATAAAACAAAGATTTTCTCAAACATGTCATCTAAAATAATAATATTCCTGCAAATTGAAAATTAAAATTTATATACAGGGTCCCATTAGTTTGTAATTGTTCAATATTTCAATTTGTGTTATTGACAAGCAAACAAGTTTTAATAAAAGTTTTTTTGGATATACAGGGTGTTTTTGCCGGACAAATAAAAATGTATGTTTTTTTAAATAGAACACCCTATATTTTTTATTTTATTTTTAGAATGGTTTGGGAATACTGTATTTAACCCTATAATATTTTTCAAAAATATTACAGTTTTGCCAAACTATTTTTTTAATTAGAGAATGATGCAGACCTCAAATTAAATTATCATAATTTAGATAGTTTTACATTAATTTCAAAATTGTTTAATATACTAACCTAACGAATAGAGGTGATACAACTGGTTTATTCTATACAGAATGTTTTGAAACATGCCTTAAATATGGCTAATTTTAAGTTACATTTTTTCAAACGCAACACACTGTATATTATCTTGGCATAAAATTCCCTATAAATTTGCCCATGTAACCATACCAATGTGTCTATAACACATATATAGGGTGTCTTATCAGTGCATAATTGATCGATAGCTGTTTTATTATTAGAAATACGAAGAAATATTTATTATAAAAGTTGTATGCCCATATTTAACAAATATTCTTAAATATAGAAGGTGCTCCATAAGCGAGGTGCTGATCAAATCTATACTTTTTTAAAGCAAAACACCCTGCAGATAGTAAGTAATACATATTTGATTGTTTTTACATCGTCTAACAATTTTAGTTGACCTCATTGATTTGTTATGTTGTATATAGGGTGTGTCAAAACGTGAGGTTACGATTTTCTCAATTTTTTAAATGGAATACCCTGTATTAATTAATTGGTGGTATGACATATAGGGTATTCCATTTAAAAAAATGTGAAAATCGTTACGCCTCATTTTGAAATACCCTATATACAACATAGCAAATAAATGAAGTCTATTAAAGTTGTTTAAAGATGTGAAAACAAACATAAAAATGTATAAGTTTGGTCAGCTCCTCGTTTATGGACCAACCTGTATATTTAAGAATATTTATTAAACATGGTCATACCACTTTTATATTTATTTGTTTTTCCTATAATAAAACAGCTATCGATCAATTACGCACTATTGGGACATGTTGGTATCGTTGGATATGTAAATTTATAAGAAATTTTATGCGAAAATAATATAGAGTGTGTTGCATTTGACAAAATTGAGTAAATTGAACTTAAAATTAGCCATATTTAAGACATGTTTCAAAACACTCTGTATAAAATAAATCAGTTCTATCACTTCGGAAATGTAATAGTCTACAAAGATCAACCAAAAGTCCCTTTTTTGTGACAAATGGCGTAAGAAATAATTATTAATTTTAAGTTTTATGAAATATAGGGTGTTTTGAATAAAATTGTTTCTTTAGCCCTTCTTTTCACGCCAATGGGTTATGGTAATTTATCGAAATAGTGTGTTAACTAATAAGGGAAAATATTTAAAAAATATGTATTTATGAAATTCACTTTATCACCCTGTAGAATAAAAACTGGGAAGTTTATAGGAAAATTATAATTAGCTTTTCTTTATAATTGATTTCCAAAATTACGATACTTTATTCTGAAACACCCTGTATAAATAAATAAAAAATTAAAAACTTTATTATAAAACTCGTTTTTCTGGAAATACGCATATGAACTCCAGACGTTGCATTGGTACCATATTCTAAGATAACACGCTGCGCATTCACCAATAATGTGAAAATTGGTACCCCCCCCCCCCTAAGAAAACAACCTATACGCGCTTGGTTTAGGTCGACCGATTTCGACCCCAAGGGGTCGGTATCGACCACTTTGGGAATCTCTGCTATAGAAGGTAAACTATAAATGCTAGGGTAGTAAATCTCGTAGTTTTTGTCACAAATATCCTTTAGATGAAGATAGGATTAGAGTTTTTTTATATCAGACGAGCTGTTTGTGAAGATTTCTCAAAAAAACGAAGCCAAATAGCCCGGGAGCAAATGAAAGGAGATCGTTAGGACATCGAATTGGACCAACATACCAATGTTCACTTTTTTTCTAATTTTTCGTGGCCTATACGAACATCACCTACTTTTTTATACTGAGTATGAGTATACGTGAACGGATTAAATATTTTATAAAATATTTTTAAGAACGACCACAAAATATACCCTTTCTGAACAATTTTTCGTCCAGAAAATAACGTTTTGCCGAGCAAGACTGGAAAGTAGACGTTTTTTATTTTTCCGATCGCTGTTTGATAATACAGTCTGCCTGATTTCGTTACTATGATAACAACGTTCCGATTTATTTCCAAGTGACAGTTCGATGATTTTTAATTTATTGTTTATGACAAACTTGTTTTCGACAATTTAAAAATATAACAATTTCCAGTATTTCAGACTCATCTTCCCTTCAGATATTTAACGTTCATAATAGTACATTTAACAAAAATATTCAAAAATAGTGTATTTGATTAGTTTATGCAGTTGTATCCATCATAGACGCCGGAACTCAAGAATTGCTTTGGGTGCACACTGCACAGCCTCTATGCGGAAAATAGAAAATGTCCAATTGCTGGATAAGCTGGAAGCTCCTACCTAAATCGGAATATCTGGCTACCTTGTATGCTCGGTGCAGCCACAACTGGTATTTAGGTAGTGCTGCGGTGCTATAGAGTACCAATGAAATAAGTAGAAACACAATATAAAACATTTATTAACTATAGAAACACAATATAAAACATTTATTAACTACCATAAATTTAAAATGCTGGATAAATGGGGTCCAAATATACGGTTACCAAAAATGCCAGCCCCTAACATTCAGTTTTTCCGGATGTTGCTTATGCACTTCATGAAATATTCTGGGATTTGAATCGGACCTATAACGACAGTTTTGACGATTTACCGTACCATTTAAAAAAAAGTGCATTCGTCTGAAAAACACACGTTGAAAAGAAATTGCTGATCATTTATTGCCCGTTCAGTCATAATTTCACAAAATTGTAATCGCCTATCAAAATCGTCTTCGTTAAGTTCTTTTACCAGATGTATTTTGTAGGGATGAAACTTGTGTTTTTTTTTTCAATATCTTCTGAATGCTACTTCTCTTGTTAGCGCCAATTGCCTTGTACTCAATGTGGGTTTTTGAACAACATGTCCTTAAATCGCCACCTCTGTGCTTCATTTACTACAGCATTTTCCATTTCACGTTATTTGTTAGCTACTGACCCCGTTTCCCAAAATTTTTGGACTAACTCCAAAATATACGTTCGATGGACTTGTCGATTTTAATGTTGATTGTTAAACAGTTGGGCAGTACTATTAGCACATTCATTATACGCAAAAAGAGTGAAATTATTTGCACCCTCTCAGCAATTGAGTAAACCATTATTACTGATATGCCACTTTTATGCCGACTCTACAACGAAATAAACTAAACCTTACTACTTTACGGCGACCAAAGAATGTAATCTGATAACAATAATTGAAAGCCACAGGAACAAAACTAGCATTGTTACAAAGAATTCGTTTTTTTTTTAATAACAATGTAAAAATTATGTTAAACCGGTTTTGTACTTTTGGTGAACCACTGTATGGGCTACATAGATAGTAGCGATGTTATTATCTAGGTAAAAATACCTGTTTTCTTTCACAAAAAATATAAGAAGGTAATCATGAAAAATAATTCACATCAAATTCGTCTTCTTCCATAACCATAAAATCCTCAGACTGATCTTCTGCTGTCTTCGGCCAATGTTGAAATTTGGTAAGACTATTTTTGCCTGAATGTACACGCCCAATCAAATTAAAACGTTTACTTTATCCTATTTTAGGCTTTTCTGTTTTTTTTTTTTTTTTCGGGAATAAGGTACTATCTTTTGTTATTTATTTTTATAAAATTGTCGCGGTGTCCGATCTGGAGAATTGTCCTGGGGCCCGGTCAGGCTGTCGGTGGCCCTGGCCGTAACTCATCCGTTATAAATCTACCCCGTTCCGTGATTTAGCAGGACTAACATCGTTGACTGATTTGGCCATTATCTGAATTGTATGTCGATTCGACTGGAACCCTTAGGAGTTCATGAAGACGTTTTGGCATCACTTCAAGATTTTAGCTCAAAGAACTAGACATTTAGCCGGCCCGACCTCGCTCCTGGTTAAATACTGGTTAAATCTGTTAATTGTTTTAGGGCCATCTTTCCCACTTTATAAATTTTCTGATATTCCCCGACCGTATCTAATTAATATTCGATAAGTAAATGTTCCTCCTTATTACAACCCAAGTAATTTTTGGACGTATACCTTGTGTCTTGTAACGAATTATGTTATTATTTCACCTTAGGCTCTTATAATCTAACATTTTCAAACATTGTCGTATCACCGACGACTTTGAGGTTGATATACCTTATTGAATACATTTTGAAATAAATAGTTTCTTAATTTTGATTTTTTTTAAGTTGTTTATTTTTACTTCTATACACAGTTAATAAAAGTGCCAACTTAAGATTCACCCTGTATGTTAATTCATAAATTAACCACAAGAGCGGTACTAGTTTAACGTACACAGAAGAATATAATCTTAAACGGTATTTTATTTTAATAACGTCTTTATTTTCACAGATAATGTACTTTACATAAAAATCTAAAATACTTTTTTAAGTCTTAAGTGAGTTTTGTGTCTGCTATACTTACAATTGTCTTAAATCAACAGTAGAATAATTGAGTAGTTACGTTATCGTCTTAGACAATTTTACAGGGTGATCATTAAAAACGAATTAATTGTTATATATTTTTCCATAAATTTCGAAACAAAGTAGGTACTACTATAATTATTAATGGAAAATAGTTTTTAGTGGAGCACCCAGTGAAGTAACAGAAAATTAGGTTACCAAAATTGTTAGAAAATAGCTTAGTTTTACTATTATTTACCTAAGAATAGACGTGATTATGATTATTTGTTGATAGAACCTTGATGTAGTTCCTATTAGTGTTCAAAATTAAATTAATTAAAAAAAATTATATGCATTATGAACGTAAAATGTGTTGTTTACTGTACAATGTGTTTATAAAATTAATTACGCAGCTTTTAGTGAGACTTCCTAGTTAGCCAACTGCATTGTGAATTTTTTTACTGATTTTTTTCTTAAATATTTTTCAGTTATGTTACAATGGGAATAGATCTTGGAAATCTAGCTGCCTTACGAACGTTCAGGGTACTACGAGCCCTCAAAACTGTCGCCATTGTACCAGGTAAGCCTTCTTCCTATTCAATTTACTTCAACCATTATAATTTAAACATGTAAATAATCCTTAGTACAACATATTAATGAAATAATTTGCTATTCCGTTAAAAAAATGATCTATACCTGAATTCATGAGTCACGCGCTTGTCGTTCAATTTTCAAACGAAAACAAATTTAGACACAATATATTTGCTACATCATC
The DNA here is from genome assembly GCA_927349885.1 of Psylliodes chrysocephalus. Lineage (NCBI taxonomy): Eukaryota > Metazoa > Arthropoda > Insecta > Coleoptera > Chrysomelidae > Psylliodes > Psylliodes chrysocephalus. The sequence goes on from OV651826.1 coordinate 3,770,294, forward strand.
TATGTCTTTTTATTTCCTTAAAAGTATCAAATGATCACCACTTGCCACCTTACAACTCTCCACGCACCAAACAGCATATCCAATCAACGTTTCGAGATTACAGCTTTAGACTTGGATGTTATCTTTCTCTCCAAAGAGAAGAAGCCAGTTAAAATCATGAGCATCTCTGCCCAACACAACAGCTTAGAATCAATATCACCTTCAATTAATAAACATCTCCATCATCAGAGAAGTTAACAGGTCTAATTACAAGTTTCTTCGAGTTTTAAATATTTTCCAAACTTCGTAACACACAAGTCCATAAGTCTCTTCAAACGGTATTTTATTGTAAGCATTCATTCATAAAAATTCATTAAAAAATATTATTTTTATTTAGAAAATTGAACTTCGTGTTACACATTAGACCTATCGAAAAAAATTTTTAGAGCAAGTACGTGAATAATCCAAAAATCCCCATAAAACCCTTACGGAATTGAAGAATGTGTACTTAGTACGCAGACAATTCGATCGAGTAAGCCAGTCTAAAACAAAACAATAACGAGAAGGATCAAAATCACAAGAAGTATAAAAACACCGCCTAGTTTACCTTAATCCCGCCGTTTTCCGTCCCTCTTCCTCATGCGTAAACCGAACCGACCATCTGGAAGTGACACTGTGCTACTTGATCCTTGTATTGATCCGTACAGAACGGCGCCCCTGTCCTGTTAGCCCGGGAGAATTCGAAGTATTTTGGAAAATAAACACGGGCGGTGTTAATTTTGTTGCACAAACAATTTAAATAGTGTATCATTTACTTTGTAATACCGAGCAAATTATTAAAAATAATAAATAATCTGGGCATCGACATTGTCATGACCAACAAAATTAAGAAATCATTTAGATTGTTATTAAACACGATCGAATAATACCTCATTTGAAAGCTTTAAAAATAGTTAAGAAACAAGAACAAATAATATTATGTACTAATACCTGTGAAGCTGATTCAAAGTTTAGAAATGTCTTCCAGATATTTATTAATGTACTTGAAGCGGTTTTTTCAACCAGCGTTTTTAAATTTTTTGTATAAAAAAAAAGCAGTGACAATTATCCTCAACAATTTGGACAATTGACACAACGTTTGTCACAACAGCCAGTGACTTATTTAGCCGTGGGTCACGGTTCGTAGACAAAATGGGGGCCTCTTCTGTCCATTGCTAAAGAAGGGTGTGACGTCACGGAATGAAAAACTGCAGCGGTTCGAACATTGGTTTTTTAAAACATCTAAAAACTTAATAAAGATCAATAATGGTTTAGAATTATGTTTTAACGTTTAATCACCCCCTAAAATAATTTTGATGTGCCCAAGTAGTATGAAAATTCGAAAAATACAATTAGGAAATCGAATTGCGAGTTATAAAAAAAGGTCAATTGATATGTAATTGCACAATAAAGAAAAATGATAGTTTAGAATTATGTTTTAATGTTTGACTATCTCCTAATATGTATGTAACCAGTTACGAAATGTCTTATTTTGTGTATCGAGTAAATATTTACTTTGTAAAAAAGGTGTGAAGTAAATTTAACACGTTACACAAAACGGCATTTCGTAACGTGTTATATACAAGATTTTTTTTAATATTGACTTATAAAAAGGCTAATATCTGCAGATTTTTACTGCCTAGGGTATGCCGATGACCTGGCGATCGTCGTAAGAGGAAAGGTCGCAGGTACAATATCGGAGCGCACACAAATCGCTCTAAACATTGTCGACGAGTGGTGCAGAGAGTAGGAACTAACAGTAAACCCTCACAAAACCACAATAGTCCACTTTACAAAACGAAAAGTACCAACAGGACTAAAGTCACCAGTACTGAAAGGAGTGAAGATTTCATTCGCTCAAGAGGCCAAATACTTGGGAGTCATCTTTGACCACAGGTTAACATGGAATCAACACTTGCAAAAAGTCACCCAAAAGAGCACAACGTCCTTCAACTTATGTCGAAGGTTGTGTGGAAAAAATTAGGGATTACAACCAAAAATGTCCCTGTGGTTATATACCAGAGTCATAAGGCCGATGATAACCTACGGGTCGGTGGTATGGTGCCAAAGACTCGGCAAGCTGGAGCCATTCGACAGCTCAATGGTATTCAAAGGAAAGCATGCCTGAGTACCACGGGAGCTATGAGAACGACTCCAACAGCAGCCATAGAAGTCATGCTAAACCTAACACCACTACATATATTCATTCAAGGCGAAGCCAGGTCTGTCACATACAGACTGCACAGAGGTTCATCGCCCATAAGCAGTTTGCATGGACGCGACTACAGCGAGCTATATAAAGAGTTGGAGAACGACCAATGGGAATGCCTTCAGACCAAATGCTTCCAAAGTATAGCTTTCAAAAGCAATATAAAGTAAGTATACCAGACAGGGAAGCGTGGACGGGAGGACCTCCTATTCATGCAGATCTCACCTGGTATACAGACGGCTCCAAAACCCATGAAGGTTCAGGAGTAGGTATATATAGTACCAAGCCAAAGACAGGAATCTCACTGAGCTTAGGTAAACATGCGACAGTATTCCAGGCAGAAATAACAGCAATACATCACTGCGCAAAAGAAGTATTAAGACAGAAGGTAAATGGAAAAACCATTGTCATATACTCAGACAGTCAAGCGACGTTAAAAGCACTCAGTTCCATGCAGGTACACTCAAAGCTTGCGTGGGACTGTTTGGAAGCCCTAACAGAGCTGGGTAGTCAAAACAGACTAACCTTAGCCTGGGTACCAGGCCACAGGGGACACAAGGGCAATGAAGAGGCTGATTTACTAGCCCGAGAAGGAGCCTCAAATGCTCTTATTGGCCCAGAACCCTTCTGTGGCGTAACAAAAACAACTATCAGAACATGCACAAAGCAGTGGATGTTTAAAAAATCTCAGGAGTGGTGGAAAAACTCACCAGGACAGAGACAGGCCAAAAAGTTCTTAAAAGGACCATCGTCTAAACTCACCGAGCATCTACTAAGCCTTAATAGGAAAAATACTAGAATACTAGTAGGTCTATTAACAGGGCATTGTAGGCTTAACAAACATATGTTCAATATGGGTCTGACAGAAGAGGCCTTGTGCCGATTCTGTCAAGAAGAAGAAGAAGAAACGGCAGAACACGTATTGTGCTACTGCGAAGGTCTAGTAAGACTGAGATTCCTTACACTTGGAGAAGAAAAACCAAGGGCAACTAGCTGTACCGGAGAACTACTTCCCAGTCTATGGAGTCTACTACAAAATACCGAATTAGACAAGGTACTCTAAACAATGATTAAAGAATATCCACAATAGATCTGAAAAGGTCGAGGTGGGGGAGGCCACATGGCCCATAGTCCTAATTAAATCTTAATCTTAATCTCGACTTGATTATTTATAAAATTGTGATTGATTAAAAAATGATTCACCATCATTCTTTTGTAGGTAGGTACTTCCAATCAAATATTTCAGAAAATTGTATTTGCTTACCCTACGACGTTTTTTTTTTCAATCGTAATATTTAAAAAAAATCCCTTATGGATCCAACTTTATCTCACACACTATATATCCTTCTTGGGGCGATTGGCGACAGATTGAAATAACAAGTGACATTTGTAACTATTTTCATGAGGGAATAATGGCATGAATCCCCTTAGTAATTTAACTCGATTTTTTTTTCAGTTTCCAGCACAACACTTTGTCTTGACACGACTTTAATGTCATGAATTACTACTGTAATTATATCAGTGACAAAATCACTGTGACATAAAATATCGTCCATCCCTATTCCATGCATTGTTAGTTACTTGTAAAATGATATTTTATTTCAACCATTTATGTTGTCGGGCTAGCTAAACATTAAATTACATATCATAAGACTTTTTTTCGTGTTTCTTTACAATAAAGTCATGTTATTATCCTGTATTTAGGGTTTTTTTTATGAAAATAAATACCTAGTTATTGTAGGTAAATGTCAAATCATCTAACATGACTATTTCTAACTTCATACTAATCTGATACTTTTAATTTTCAAATATTAGGACAAACAGTTTTCATTTTCTAATACATGGATACTGATATTTTTAATTTTTTTCTCTATAAGTCATGCCAGCAGTATCGTGTAAAACAGTGTTTTGATGATTTTGTACAAATTTAGAATGTATCAAGACTGTTTGAATTAGCGACGGAACCAGAATTACAAATCGTAAGTTTTCTGGCAAAATATATTTTTATATATTACCAACCTTTCATTCTTCGATATAACGTTTAAAAGCAATGTAAATTTTGATTTAAAAACCAAAAAAGGCATTTTTATTTATTTTCATTTCATAACTGGTGATATAATCAACTTTTCGTAACCAGTTGCATAATGTTCTGCTTGCATAAAGTAGATAGTTTTAACACTTGACGCGATTACAAAAGATGTCACTTTATATGTCAAAATTAGAAAAAATAATTTTATGTACCCAAGTAGTGTAAAATATCGAAAAATACAATTTGGAAATTGAATTTTGACTTGGAAAAAATGGTATATCTACATGAGTGCACAATAAAGATCCATAACTTGGGCACATTAAAATTATTTTAGGGGTTGGTCAAACCCCAGCAAACATAAACATGTAACGTAAATGTATCATTTACATATTGAAGTTCCGTGTTACATAACAAAATAACTTTCATGTTACATAATAACTCACGTGATTACTGTAAAATATGACCTAATTTTGTTATATAGCAAGTTGCTTATAGGTGATGTAATGGGTTAAGTACATGTGAGGCAGTGGTCGCCAACCTCTCAATGTGTTGAGCTACTTTGTTAATTTTGGAATAAACAGCGAGCTACCCACACGAAAGCCACGTAACGCCAACGTAAATGAAATAATCCACAGTTAATTTATCATTATATGTATTTATTTTACTATTTAACTGGTAATACATAATACATAGGTACTAATAATAAACTAATAACAAAATAACTAATATTACTAGTACGTACTTGTTCATAGCTACATTCCTACCTACCAAACGAAGGTGTTTGAAAAATAAACACAAACTTTTATCCAGCCACAACGGCATGTCACGTAAGATTTAAAAATAGTTAATAATACCAACAAAAAAGTAACGCACTATCATGAACATAAACATTGAAAAATAAAAAAGCACATTCAATGAGAAGGCTGACACTCAGACTCATCGATAATTTTTTTAATGTTTGCAGTATAATTTGATACAGCCATTCGAATACAATTATCCAAATGTTCATCTGTAAGTTGATTGCGATATTTGTTCTTAATAAACTTCATATTGGAAAAAGAAGATTCACACAAATAGGTTGAACTGAATAATGCTTTCACTTTCAAGGCAACACGGCATAGAACTGAATATTTGTCTTTACTTACAATAGGCCAGATACATTTGGTACTTGAGACTAACGATTTTAAGGCTAAATTATTTTGAAACTCAATTACTTCCATTTCTGTTGCAGTGATGTCTTCGCCAAAGTTCTGCATAACACAAGTTGCAAACTGTTGGATATCAATTTCCATAAAGGGTGAAACAACAAACTGCGCTACTAAAGCCATTTCGTTGAAATCCTTAAAACGATTTTTGAAGTTATTCTTCAGGGTAGAAACTATTTCTACATGATATTTGCTGTCATAGGGTTCTAATGGATTTTGAGATATTTTTTCTGAAAGAATAGGAAAATGCTTGGCAACGCTGTTAATTAGGTTTTGTTCTCAAAACTCCAGCTTTTTGATAAATGCTTTTATATCAGAAATCATTTACGCTAGTTCTTTGTCTCTCCCCTGAAGCTGCAAATTAAGTTCGTTTAATTTCTCTGTAATGTCCACGAGAAAACCAAAATCTCTAAGCCAGATTGAATTTTCTAGTTCCGGAGTCGGTTCATCGCGTTGTTTGAACGTTTCAGCACCCGTCCTCTACTTAACCATCGGACTTCAGAGTGAAGGAGTAGGTCCCCGTATTGACAGTCAACTTCATCGGCCACGGTTTTGAACAATCTTCTTTGTAACGCTTGAGTTCTAATCTTGTTCACAATTTTTACCACCAGTAAAGGTACTTTACTCTTGAGTAAAATTATTTTTAAGTTTTGGACCATGCAGAACTTTTTATCAAGAATAAATTATTTTACAAAACCAATAATAAAAAAGTTTTCCATATGGTTCCAACTTAAGTAGACACACTATATGACAAATACTTACAAAAAAAACGTCGAAAATATTTGGGAAATTAAAGAAAAGTAATTTAAACGTATTTGTTAGATATATCAATAATTTTATTGCACCAATTCATGACCGAAACCAAAAATGAATGTTCGGTTCCATAAATAAAACATAAAAGTGCGTGCAAGACAGTCTAAGTATATTTTATCCTTCTTAGTTATGTAACAGGAGGGAACATGTATTAATGTTTTTTATTGTGTACTTATATCGATTTACCTTTTTTTCCAAATCAAAATTCGATTTTCAAATAAAAATTTTCGAATTCTCACACTACTGGGGCGCATTAAAATTATTTTAGGGGGTGGTCAAACGTCGGAATAAAATTGTAAACCATTATGGATCTTTATTTTGCACTCATATAGATTGACCATTTTTTCTAAGTCAAAATTCTATTCCCAATTTGTATTTTTCGAATTTTCACACTTTTTGGGCATATTAAAATTATTTTAGGGAATTATCAAACGTCAAAACTGTTATGGATCATTGTTGTGTAATCATGTCGATTGACCATTTTTTACAAATCGAAATTCAAATTATAAATTTTATTTTTCTAATTTTTTCACTACTTGGGCATTTTAAAATTATTTTGGGGGGTGGTGAAACGTCAAAACATAATTTTTAACCGTTATGAATCTTTATTGTGCGCTCATGTCGATTGATTATTTTTTTCAAGTAAAAATTCCATTTTTAAATTGTTTTTTATAATTTTCACGCCACTTGGGCACATTAAAATTATTTTAGGAGGAACCAAACTTCAAAGCATAATTCTTAACAATTATGGATCCGTATTGTACACTTATATCGATTGTCCATTTTTTTATAAGTCTAAATTTGATCTTCAAATTGAATTTTTCGAACTTCCACACTACTTGGGCACATAATTATAAACCATTATTTGTATTTATTGTGCCCTTATGTCGATTGACCATTTCGTTTAACTAGACATTAAATTGAAAAATGGTTTCTTTTTATTTTTAACTTTGGTGTCTTTTGAGATATTTTAGGGGGTGGTTAAATGGCGATATATATTTAAAAAATATTAACTTCGGGGAGCCAGCGTGAACTCTGAACTTGAGAAATACTTGGGAATACCACCGGCCAAAGAATCATAATGGAAGAAACATATATAGGCAAAATAAAAGCAATTGAGTCTAAAATTCAAAAACATGACACTATCTGTATCTGTAACGTGTGGAGGGTGAGTTGCCCCACGGCACTTAGGCCTCTCTAGGTCCATTTACACCCTCCTAAATTGATAGGCCCCTCTTAGCTAGTGTGAGCCAGCCTACAGATTTGATGTAGTTGACAACGTCACCAAGAGGTAATTCTCTTATATCGGACGGTGTTAGCCAATACTCCCCGAACACAAATCTTCCAATAAATAAATGAGATTTTAAAATAATCGTAGAGGATATGCTCGATGGTCTCATCTTCTTGTTCACACCCCCTGAAGAGTGCGGATTCTGACAGCACCGTGCTATGGAAATGCTTCCGTACTTGGCAATGATCAGTCGGAATGAGATCAGGCGAAGGAATGAGATCTAGTCATAGTAAAATATTTGTTTTCTGTAGTGTTGTCAGGATAGCTTAGACGCTTCCTGGTAACTCTGCAGCTTTTTATTTCCTTATTTAATTAGATTTGTTACTACCGATATTGTCAGTCCAATTGAAGGACTAGGTCCAATAAGTATTTGGTTGGCTGCCTTCTTTGCAAATCTGCAAAACGGTTACCTTTCGATATGGCGTGATCTTTAATCCATATTGGTTATGCGTGACATTCTGGTACTAACAGTACCTAATAGTACCAACAAACATATATTGATCCAAATTTTCGAATTTTTGGCCAGTCTATATAAAAGGAGCTGTTTGTATTTAACCATCCTGTATAGAAGTAATCGACCGCTGAAGTTATTTATAATAACGGAATCGTGTTTATAGCCACGCAAACGTTATAATACGTGCATTGAAACTTCTAAGACACGCGACTTTTATTAAGATTAAAATTAACCTAAAATTATTAATAACTGTATTCTAATTAATATCAAAATTTACATAAAATCGCTTTTAAAATAATTGAAAAGGTAAAGTGTCATTTAAAAAATATGTTAAAGGAAAGTAATGTAATCTTCTATTATTCTACTATAATGTATATTCATTGTAAGTTTCAATTAAGCATTACTGACGATTAATATTTGGTTGGGTGACCGCTAGAGAAACATCCGAATTACGCACTCATGGAATTTTTCCATTCGTACTATTATTCATGATCACACTCCAATTTGACCTTACTATAATCCCTTGCGGAAAAGAGAAACAGAAACTTTATATGGCCTAAACGGGCCTTGAAAGAAATTCAATTTCGCATTGAGACGTGCTTTTTATATATTTCATACTGTGAACTTCAGATCTTGAGGTTGTAATAAAGATTTTCTTTTATTAACCTCTGAACAACCTATGTTTGGTGCTCTTCTTTCATTTATGAATTATTTTAAAGTGAAAAAAATTATACAGTGCTTCTCAAAAGTCCCCTCCCCTCTCTTTTCTTTTGAACGGTGATACTTAGACTGATGAAATTTGGAGGGTGAAAATGAACTAATGTAAGCTTCTCTACTAGTGGTAACAGGTGATGTAATAGGCATCGGTGACGTCACCAGGCAACTGAAACCAATAATATTAAATGGGACCTTATTTTAACCATCAAAGATATGATAAATACAAAAAAAAATAGTATGATTGAATAGGTATTCTAAATACCTTTCAAACGAGGTGTCACTTGAAAAAAATAAATTTCCGAAACATATGTAGTGCTAAACGATTGAAAATAAAAACAATGACCGATTAAACCAAGGAAATTTTTATTTATATAAAATTCTACTACGATCAGGAAATTATCCTTATTCAAACATTTATTTAACGTCCAAGAAAATATATGTTTATAACATAATCTCCAAAACTTGAAGCTGCACAAAAATATTGAAAAAAATTTTAATAGAAACAAAACTAACCCCATTGGCCTTCTAATAGTGGACATCTTTGACAAATCAATTACTACAAAAAGTTAATATTCTTAGACTATAAATAAAATTTAATTTCTAAAGTGTGTTTGGGTAATTTTAACGATTCAAATTACTTATGTACTTACAAAATTATTAATTTTCATGATTTTATTTCATTATAGGTTGAATTAAACAGAAAGTCATAATTTATTATACTGTAATACGAGCCATTTCCGACCAATTTAGTCATGCTCTAATTCTGGAAATCGCTCTGTCCTGTTTTAGGCCTTTTTACGACCCTACTTGTCCTTAAAACCAGGAATATTTGATGAAGGGGATAAATACGCTTTACACAGCTATAGGGATGTATATGGTCAGAGATAGCCGGTATGAATCATTCATTCGGGAATGTACTAGAAATAATGTTTGAACTACAGAATGAGGAAATGGTAAAAAGGAAGGATGAGATAAAACGTTTCAATTATTAAAAAATAACTATTTATTGTTTCGGCCTTTACTTGATAAAAATCCATATTATCTTAAATGAGTAAAACCAAATTCGGTAGATTTTCACAAAATTTTTCAAAGTACAGTACAAAAAATTCTTATGAATTAACAGAAAAATTAAAAACCATTAAATTACCTGGTAACACAAAATTAGTATCATTCGATGTAACAAACTTATTTCCTAGTATACCTCCTAAAGAAACAGTTAAGCTAGTAGAAAACTTATTAGATCGTAATCAAGTCAATATTATAATCAAAGAAGAAATCCTAAATTTGTTAAACATTTGCCTAAAACAAAATTATTTTCAATTTCAAAATAACATCTACCCAGCAAATGAAGGTCTTATTATGGGGAACCCATTAAGCCCGTTGCTTGCAGAAATATTTATGGATAATATAGAACATAAAATTCATAGCAATAATTTAAGTAAACATTATCTTCATTGGCATAGATATGTTGACAATATACTTATACTGATACTAGTAGACAGTTAAATTCTTTATTAGTTTTTATTAATACTATACACCCTAATATTAAATATACTATGGAAACAGAGAAGGATAATTCAATTAATTTTTTAGACTTAAATATTATTAAAATTTATAAAGGCCATAGTTTTGGGATATTTCATAAGCCATCACATACTGATATTACAATAAATAATAGTTCATCTCATCCATACAAACAAAAGCTGGCAGCATACAACAGTATGATCCATAGATTAGTTAATATCCCCCTTACCAAAGAGAACTTCACAAAAGAATTAAATAGCATTAAACAAATCGCAGTAAACAATAATTTTAATTCAAAGTTAGTAGACAACATTTTAGGGGAAAAACTTTTTAAACATGCTATTCAACAAGTTTATCCCATAATTAAAGATCAAAATTGCAGATATAAGACTCTTACATATATAGGAGCTCCTAGTGAAAAGGTATCATCATATTTAAAAAACCAAAATATTAACGTAGCTTTCAAAACCAATAATACGCTTGGGAAGTATATTAAAAACAATAAGGGTACAATTAATCCTAATAATAAATCGGGGGTATATAAATTAAATTGTGGTAGTTGTCCAAAATTGTATATTGGTCAAACAGGCCGTACTTTCAAAAAGCGCTATTCCGAACATTATAATAGCTATACAAAAAACAAAAATAATTCTACTTACTCAAATCATATTTTAGCTGAAAATCATTCTTTTACAGACAACTTTGAAATTTTACATATAGAAAATAAGGGCATTAAACTAAACCATTTAGAAACACTTGAAATAAATAGATTTAAAAAATTAGATAACCTACTAAATGATCAATTAGATATTAATAACTTTCCTAGTTTTCTGTGAGATAATCCCGGTAATGATACTATCTTATTGTTATCTGATTGATATCATAATTACTTAAGTACCCTTATTTACTTTAAATAGTTAGTTTATTTTGTTATGTTATTGATGTTTTCTTAAGTACTTTGTTTTGTTAAATTATTTCGCATATATATTGGATACCGAATTGTAAATTAGTCACATTTGAAAAAGAAGTTGTACTTCGAAACATGTCATGTATAGTGTTTTTAATTTTTATTTTTTAAAATAAAAGTTTTGTGAAAATCTATCAAATTTGGTTTTACTCATTCAAGATAAAATGTATTTTCATCAAGTAAAGGCCGAAACAATAAATAATTATGTAAGACACACTAAAAACATAATTGTTTCCGATTGGGAAAAATACAAACAATTAGATGTTTCTGATCTAGAATCAATTATTATTAATTTAGGTACAACGGCAAGTAGTGATCAGTCTGAATCAGAGTCTAGTTGTGAAGAAAATGATATTGATTAAAAAATATTATACGAGTTATCTAATAAATATTTTCTGTGCTTCCTTTGGATTATCTTTAAAAACTCTAAAAACGCTAAAAACCAATGTTCAGCTGGGAAATTTAATGTAAATTATTCTAGTATTTGTAGACAAAATGAAGAACGTATTCTTAATTTTTTTAAAGTGACTTCTTGCATTGTTGTAAACGCACCTTAATAAAGTTTACGCTGCTAAGCAATATCAAAGCGCAATGAAATAAGAAGACACGTGCAAACTGTAACTAAAAAATAAATGCAATATTCTTTTGTCAGAGGACTTGGGGTATTTCTATCACTTTACAGTCAGTTTAGTATTAAACATGTAACAATACCCTTACTTCGGGTTATTTTGGAATAAAGTTAAACGTGGGAAATAAGATGATTTCAAATAACAATTTTTATTTTAATTATTAATCCCTTTACACAATGAATTATAATGTCTCAGAGGAGTTATTCTCTGAACCACGTAAACTAGCTAGCTAAAACTAAACAAAGTCCTATAACTAAAAATATAATAGATTCTACTCAAAATATCTAAACGAAAGAATAATTAATAGATACTACTCAAATATAAACTAAAAAACAATTATATATCTTTCTATGAATTATTTATGAAGAATTGTCTGTTATGTCCACTGTGAACATTGAGCACATCCTGCGCTTTGGACAATCCTTGGTAGCAAGGCAAGTGACTCAATCTAGGACAACTTCTTACAACTTAACTTACGGCTATGGTGCAGTGGTTCTGGCTTTGGCCTACTCTTCGCCTTTGACCTACTGTTCCTCTCCTTCTGACCCTCTCACAGCAGAAGCAAAAGTAGGAGATATTTACAGTTTCTTTGAATAAGACCACCTCAACTAAAGAACAATAATATAAGTAAAGTTTATTCTATATTCTAAAAGAAACTTACCGTGGTCACAATTCAAAGATACTTTACAAAATATCGAAGCGAATTCTTAATTGATGGATACAATCAATTTCATGACATTTGTCATCTCAGACCTAAACGTGCTAGATATCATATTTTGCATGATACAGTATGTTCAAAAGTAAATTGTCTCGTTTCAAACAGAAACTTTTTAATATAATACTTGAACATAAATGTAGTGACTCCATTGCTAAACACAGATGATTTTAAGTTACTTGTAGATTGAATTAATTTATATAATTATCTTTGGAATTCATTTATTTATAATTGAAGTAGGTAGGTATAACCAATACATTGTGATCGTTGTAATTTAAAACATAGTAGAGAGATATTGTAAATTTCTATAACGTCAGCCACTAATAGTGACAACGTAATTAGAGGCAAATAAATTCCATGCTAATATAAGACTTACTGCAACCCTGAAATTTTGACATTAGAGTCCTTCTCCTGATACATATTTCTAACCTCATTTTAAAAATTTTAAATTACAGTTGATCTTTTTTGTTGTTTATAATAGTACATAATATGGAAGAGGCATTAAAAATTACTATTTTATAAGTTTTAGATGACGATGATATTAAATATTTAATATTAAAAAACTTCGAAGTGTTACGAATGTTGGCGAGCGCACACCAAAAATTATAAAGTCGTCACTATCTGCTGTCCTTAAACATCCACATTTAAGGACAGGCACAATCTTTATTAAAGTCAGTTCTAGAATGTAAGTAATCTACGCATGCTCAGATATCAAAATAAGAGCGACACTTATAGTTACTGACCATAAGTGAACTTGCAATAACTCTCTATTGTATTCTAGAACGAGAAACTTTAAAAACCCGGTTTGATTGAACAAAACTAGACAAGCCAAAAAGGTTTGGTCCTAATTTTGTTCCTAATTTTAACCTATAAGTTGTTCATCTCACTCACTCACAACTAATAACAAAGTGTATGTCAATATTATTATAGAACACAAAAACTAAAAATCAATTTAGCCAAAATCCAGTTATCAGGACGGCCAGCATTTTATTGCATTGACAGCATCATACCCATAGCAGTACCTAGACTTTCTGAGGACGATAGTTAAAGGTAGTTCAAATTTACAATAAAAGTGTGATTAAGTTTACAGGTCTGTCAAATAAATGTAATTCCTTCTGTTATATTTATTGTATCTGTCTGTTTATGCACAAATATATTAAAAAAAAACTAGCTACTAAATCAACATAAAAGTATTTGATAGGTCACAACTTTTTAATAGAAACAAAGCTAACCCAAAGCTACAAGTTTATATGGACTATAAGTAAAATTTCATTTTCGAAGAAGGTTTGGGTAATGTCAACGAATCAAATTACTTATGTACTTACAAAATGATTAATTTTCATGATTTTGTTGCGATATAAGTTGAAGTTTTAAAGCCTACTAATAGGCGCCTATTAATTTCCAACATTTAACGCATAAAATTAACACATTTATGTTACATTTTTAACATATTTCTGCTTATAGAATAGATTTTTGCAGTACAAATGAACTAATATGTTAATTATAAAAAGTTAAAATTTTACATGTATTTATGGAATACCTTTTCATATTTAACATACGTTATATTTTTAACGTCCATTAAATTTTAATATTACCACTATAAAAAAAAATCGTACACATAAATTTCAGTGTAATCGTTGTATAAAAGACCTTAAACACAAAAATATTAATATCAAAGCTTACCATAATAAATCAGACGGCCTTGGAGAATTAAAAAGCAATTAATTAATAGCAGATTACTTCGGTTTATAAAATTACGTCTTGCAATTAGGCATTCCAACGACCTGTCAAACAATAGGTGCCAGTGGGAAATTCTTGTATATTTAAGGGGGTAGCGACATAGTCTTGCAACTTGGACGCTATTTTTATTCGAAGTAGTACTCGCCAAGCCTGCCAATTTATGAAGAAATGTATAGGTGGGTTTTTTAAATATTATTTTTATTGTGTTTGACATAAAATATTTAAATGTAATCCATTATTCATGATTTTACGTAAAGTAGATAGAATACACTATATGTCGCCACCCTTAGATATACCAAACCTGCCCACTGGTAATTCATTTGTTTGGAATGCCTAATATCAAAATTCAGAAAAAATTAAAATGTCAAAAACGTCAGCGGTTGACAGGACACAAAATCGTGACACCGGTTAGAGCTGAGATATTAGAGATGGAAGAAAAAATAACGGTATCACACACATACCATTACAATATGTAAAAAAATCATATAAAATATAATGACTAAGTATTTTTCAGGTTTGAAAACCATCGTCGGAGCTGTAATAGAATCCGTGAAAAATCTACGAGATGTGATAATTTTAACTATGTTTTCCCTATCCGTATTTGCTCTAATGGGTTTACAAATTTACATGGGAGTACTAACTCAAAAATGCGTCAAAAACTTTCCAAACGATGGCTCTTGGGGAAATCTTTCTGATGAAAACTGGGAAAGATTTATGACTAACGATAGTAAGTTTATAAAATCAGTAATATTCTGCTTTAAGATTTAAATTTTCTAAGGAGTTTCTGTTAAAAACTACTCTGTAGTAAAATAGGAACCTAGAACCTGTTGCTAGCTTTATCAGCTAAATTAAATGAATAAATTTATGTTTTTAGCAAACTGGTATGTAGATGAAACCGGCGACTATCCGCTGTGTGGGAATTCTTCAGGAGCTGGCCAATGCAAACCCGGTTACACCTGTTTGCAAGGCTACGGAGATAATCCAAATTATGGCTACACTAGTTTCGATACTTTCGGGTGGGCCTTTCTTTCTGCGTTTAGATTAATGACTCAAGACTACTGGGAGAACCTCTATCAGTTGGTAAGATCTAAATCGCATAACCAAATCAAAATTGTGATGTATAATTATGGTATTTTTTAGGTTTTGCGATCCGCAGGTCCATGGCATATGTTATTTTTTATTGTTATTATATTTTTGGGATCATTTTATTTGGTTAATTTAATCTTAGCTATCGTTGCGATGTCTTATGACGAACTACAGAAGAAGGCCGAAGAGGAAGAAGCAGCTGAAGAAGAAGCAATCAGGGTAAGTACTTTTTTTAAACAAATATATGGAAACATATTACATCATCTTTTAATTATTTGTTTATAAAACTAAAAATAGAATTGAAATGCAGGGATATAGAAAGGTCTTATCACCAAATCTACATTCGACCAAATCTAATGGGTAAAGGAAAGAACCAATACAGCATTACTAATTTTAGGACAAATCATAGACTTTTAAAACATGAGAATTAAGATATTAAATGTTAAAGAATGTACAATACGCTACGAGTCTATTGTTTAACTCGCAAAATCGATTTAAAAAATCTGACGCAGCAGTAACTTTACATTCTATCCAAAAAATTGATCTTAATATTGATAAGTCATTAGGGACTAACGCAACTGGGTAAATGGGATTATATTACATTAGATTAAGAGTGGTTTCTTTAAGAATTAAAGTTGATGGAACGTTTCACTTGACAGGAAGCGGAGAAGGCTGCGCAAGCAAAGCAGGACAGAGCAGATGCACGTGCAGCGGCAGCTGAGGAAGCTAGAGAAGCTAGAGAAGCGGCACTACATGCCGAAAACTGTCCAGATATTGTAAAGTCCCCATCCGATTTTTCCTGCCACAGTTACGAACTCTTCGTCGGGCAAGCCAAAGGTCACGATGACAACAATAAAGAGAAGATGAGCATACGTTCGGAAGGATTAGATTCAGTGAGTGAGCAGAGAAGAATACCTACTAATCCCACCAAGATGCGGAAAGTTAGCGCTGTAAGTGTCTTGATACTTTGAACCCCCATTCAAAATTCAACTGTCATTGCAGGTGGTTCTAATTTAATAATCCATTTCTTTTTCAAGCATTTTTTGATTATTAAATATATTATCTCTTGGTTATAAAAATATTCCATGCCGTATTTTGTTCCTAGAACTATTTATAATGAATGCAGGTCCATTTCCAGTATAAGTTTTTAAAAGAATCAATTTTTACAAAAAATATCTCATAGGTATAGCAGATTTATTAACGAAATTGATAATTTTAGTATTAGTTGAAATAACTAATTTAAAACTTCCTTCCCAAATGCTTTATTAACAGAAAAATTTTAATATTTTATAATATTTAAAAAATGGGTAATACCTATAATATTAATTAGATGTTGTATTGAGCTTACAAAGCTTAGATATATAAAAAATATCTCACAAAATAAATTATGATTTTTTTAAGATAAAAACATATTCTAATATAGATAATTACAAAAATATTTTGTTTCCACCTTAAGTTAACTTATCAGTTACTTAGATTAAGTCACCTGCTCTGATAGTATGGAAAGATTAAATGTTGCTTATTAAAGTTTCAATGGATATGGATTTAAAATAAAGATCATGACAATTATAGTGTTACTCCATTCGTTAAGCATTGACCGATTGGAACAATGTTGAACGAATGTTCTGCACTTTACTTTTAGTTGTCACTATTCTTTAGTACATTTTTTGTGAATGCCGTTATTGTTTTTGTCCTTTTTTTGTTAATTCCACACTGAGAATGATATTCTGCAAGTTTAAGAATACACAATATATAAAGTACACTTGCACTATTTTTAAATACTAAATTAATACAGGCCAGACAAAATTAAAAAATTATATGAGTTTATTTAATCTACT